>JACAXG010000001.1:31029032-31381199 GCA_018881555.1 Amblyornis subalaris | reverse complement strand
AAAGGAAAGGAAAGGAAAGGAAAGGAAAGGAAAGGAAAGGAAAGGAAAGGAAAGGAAAGGAAAGGAAAGGAAAGGAAAGGAAAGGAAAGGAAAGGGAGAGAAAAGAAAAGGAAAGGGAGAGAAAAGAAAAGGAAAGGAAAGGGAGAGAAAAGAAAAGGAAAGGAAAGGGAGAGAAAAGAAAAGAAAGAAACTGTAGATTTCAAAGAAAATTTCTAAGAGCTGCCACACTTTAACCTAATTTATTTCTATGGTCCTTAACCATAAGTTAGACTATCGTCCAGAAGTGCTCTTTATTTAGCCTAAAATACTCCAACGTCTCCAGGAATACATGGTGTTTGTTTTGTATTTAATTTTTAATCTATCAATTAAACTGCAAGTTGGTTGGGAAAACAGAGAAGTTACATTTCGACTTACAGGTACAAATTGCTTAAATATGTCACTTCCAGTACATTCATAACTGCTCGCAGGTAGGCATCATTCAGATATGAAGTTATTTCTCTTGTTTCCCTTCAACCAAAAGTAAATATGTGGGGAAAAATAGTGTATCTCAATGGAGGACTGGTGAGTAGTTTGCTAAGGGTTGTTGTAGTTGAATTGTAAAAGCTTAGACTTAAATTTACACACGATAATTGAGAAAGTAAACAATATTGATTTTTGCTCAGTATCTTCTTTCCAGCGAAGGCCAGAGAGAAGCAAGACTTGAAACATTCTGACCAAATCAATTTAATGTAATTACCCTTGAAGCATGACTTTGCCATCATGATTCTGTCATGATAGTGGGAAAATAAGGCTGTCAACCCAAGGCATATTGCAGAAAAAGATGACCATGCAATACAGATATTTCCATCACCTCTAGTTACAGCACTCGTGCATGCACACTTTAACAGCCACATTACCTCATCAATCCCCCAATCTTCCCCAGAAGTGTCACAAATAATTTTAGAAACAGTACAAAAATATCTACAGAGAGCATTTCCAAAAATTGATGCCTCACCTGTCAAATTTACCAAGCCTCAGAAATACATACTTTTTCACACATCTTAAAATATGTATAATAAGGCAGTAATCTGTGTCCTTCATTCTGACCTTGGGAGGAAGCCAGTAGTGTCACAGAACATTATTTTTATGGTAATTAAGCCTTACATAAATGTGTGCAAGCAACTTTCTTGTGGAGAAAGTTTTTTCTTTTCTTTCTTTTTTTTTTTTTTTAAGGAAAAAACCCAGAACATTTAAGCCAAACTTCTTACAGAAAGTTGAAACAAAATCTTCCCTGATCATGCCAAAATTTTTGTCTAAATAAAATAGTACCCTAATCTAAATCAAGTGTGAGGAAATAAATAAACAGCTTTTGAGTTATCCACCATGTAAGAAGATACAGAAGAGTGATGTTTCTGAAGGAGAAATTGAGACAAATTTATTTAGAGTTTCCAAAAACTTTTGATACTGATCCTCACCGAAGCTTTATTTGGAACACCCAGTCAGTCAAACCTCCTCTCATTAACTCACAGTATGGCAAAAAAAGCAGGAGACTGAAAGAAACCAAACAAGTAAAATTGAACTTGAGCCAAGTCATAGCAAAGCACAACAGAGTGGCTGCAGGCACAAGAAGTAGTTCATATACTTATTAGTGACTCACAAAGAACACCAAAATAAAATTTTTGTTAACACGGTTTTCTAGTTGTTAAACACTGTAAGAAGTTTGGGAAAAAACCACCACATTATATTAAAGATCTGAGCAGCAAAGTGGCAGAAAAACCTGCTTTTTTATACATTTACGGTAAATAGAGTACTAACAAAGAACAATCATTCTTCTCATGCGTGTTAACACACTTGGAATCATCTGACAATATTCAAGACACGACTGTGATAGCAGTGGTAGGTCAAGAAGAACATTTCAGTGAGAACCATGGACAACTTTGCAGCAACAGCTGAACACAACTTTAGCCTGAAAGCAACTGGGAGTCTTAGGTTGGATAAGTGCACAATCAATGCAGCATCACAAACAGTGACCTGATCAAAGAAAGGGTTGTCACAAAACTTGTTTGGAGAGTTTATTATAGTAGGCTAACCCTCACTAGAAGAGTGAGATAAAACGTGAGCAAAAACATGTGAGCAAAGGACAAAGGTGAACAAGTACTGCTTTCAACACTTATAGACTTACTGAATTAGAGCAGGTTCATACCTACGTGGTACAACAGAGGAGGGGCAATGAATAGTCCGAGGAAGTCTGTCAGGAGAAAATGAAGCCTCTGACTGAGTGCTATAAGGTCTGAACAGCAGGAATGATGCTTTCATTGGGAGATGCTGGAGTTCTGTTCTACAGGAAGTAAGAATACATTGCTAGAAATACATTAGGGCTCTACAAACATTCAAGACAAAAGAAAGTGAGCAAGAGAAAAGTAACTCACTATAATTTGGAGTCCCAAGGGTTGCCACCAAGTCAGGTAAATAATGCTATGTACAACTTGCAGAGGAAACAGCAGTTATTAAATAAATATAAAATTTTTAAAAATAATAATAAAAAGCCAGACAACTAGAGTACCCTTTAAAGTTGTCATGAAAAGGGAGAAAATGTCTGGGGAACAAGGTGACAATCCAAGATGGAAAATAGAGGGTCCTAAGATTCTAAAAGGTGTCAAAAAAGCAACAGTCTGATCTTGTGACCTTGTAATTAAAGAAAAGAAAGAAAAGCCTAAATAATTGTCCATGGAAAAGCATACGAGCCATGTACAGACTGCAATATGATGATTAATTTAAGGACTGCTTACTATGATACCTGATTTTATTAATTTCAATGTTGTTTGTAAATTCTCATTATTATCATTTTCAAACACACTTTCAAACCTTTTTTATCTTTTGTTTTCAGATGATGTTCAAAAAAACTTCAATCACTGTGACATAACAATCGCGAGATAGGTAACAATGCCTGCCTTAGGAATGGAAGAAGTGCAATTGCTTGGGCTGCATCTTTCTTTAGTGACTTTTTATTTTTACCTTCTATCTGTTACATTCTACTTCCATGACTATCTCTATTTCTGTCAACTCTATTACAGAGCTTTTGTACATACCAGATATTTTTTATTATAAGGTCACAAAATCAATCTGCTTGTGCGACCTCAAAGAGCAGTTTCACAAACCCTCAAAGGTCTCACCCATCCCAAGCTACTGCTGCCTTTGAAAAGGTGTATAAAATGTCATCTCAGAGCATTCCTTGGAGCATCCAAGTCCTGTGTAAAAATGGAAAATTGAGGCCCAGACCACTCGCAGTTGTTGACACAATCCTGCAGGCAAGGACTAGCCCAAACTCACACCATCTCTTCTTCTCCTTCTCCCATCAGCATCTTTTGTATATTCCAAGTTGGATAGAGTAGTTGTTAATGAATCTACAATACTTTCTCTCCCCTCTTTTTCCCAGCATCCACATAGCTGCATCCAGTCATCTATGCTTACTGAAATGCACTTAGATATTGTATTTGGTACTACAAGACAAAGAGGCACCACCATTGATGAGACATTCTGCTTGGGGCTCAATATTGGTTCAAAAAACTCAACAAAGCCAAGCATTCCTGATGGTCCTAACTCCTGTAGCCTGTAAAAAAAATTAAAGTTTCCCCTACCATATAAAACAAAGAATTGCACAAGCCAGGTTCTTTTTAGGAAGGTGCTTTCTAGTAATGGTCAGGTTAAGCTGTTGACAAAGATTTGAGAGAGCTGCTTCCCTAATGAGATCGGCATATACCTGTACCCTAGATGCAGCCTGCAAACTGCTCATGCTTAACTCCTGTTTGAAGGTTGACATTTATTCTTTCTCTCTCTCTTCAAAACATATCAAAGGTAACGGATTTGAAATGTATGGTCAGTCCTCCCCTTTTCTCCACCCCACTCCTGAAAAATTCAGGAACCTGAAACCTGAGAGACTCACCATACTGAAACGTGCAGTATACAAAATCTGGATTTTGCTTTACTCAAAAAACATCTGCATGTCACATAAATCTTTTAAAAAATGAAACATTCTGTTCTGAAGGATATAAAATATCCCATGAACTTTGCTTCTGTTCTTCAATTCTGAAGGTAACTCAATAATGGTCTGGAATTACAAAATCTACCTCTAAATTCTTTATTTGTCTCTTGCTCTGTATCTGTTTCTTCCTTTCCAGTCTCCACAACTGTTCCATTTCTCTCTCATCTGGCTGACATGCTGAAAATAATCCCATATTGTCTCCTGCCACTGCTGCCATATCACTTAATCCCTTAACTCCGTTATCAAAGTGCCTTTACAATATGCCAGACCTTAGCTACTCATTCAAGGCTCTCCAGTTACACCAGCAGTGTACCAAAACTCAACTTTCAGAAATTTTCTTACGCTCGACTGCATTCACATTTTACTTACCCCTTTCAGTCACAATTCCCTGGGGTCTTCCCTGCTGCACTGTTGGGCATTGCTCCCACCAAGCTCCAGTTTCCTCAGATCCTACACACTGAGACTCTTTTAAGTCCTCTTGATGTGAATAGGGGCCCTCACAGCACCCAGCACATCAATAGGTTTGGAATGCAAAGCAAAGGGGAGAGGTGTGGAATTAAATGAGAGCCCATGTTCAGGCAGCTGAGTAACAGCAGATGGGTACTGAAAGTGGGTGAACTTAAGGAATGCTTCCAGTGTAGCTCCAGCTCTGCGTTCAGAGACACTGTCCTCACCCTCCACAAATACATCACCACCTTGTTCCAGCAGCACAGAGCACACTGCAGAGGCCTCAGGGGTAGTGCTCATCTTGCCTCTGAAAAATATCAAGCAGATCTGGACTGCAGTGAAATGTGAGAGGGGACAGAAAAAATATTTATATTTATTCAGGTATAATTTAAGTATCTTAAGAGCAAACTAACACACAAGTCCAAATAAACATGCATGATAACCTGAGGAGCCACTCTTCTGCATACAAAAGTCTGTCACTGATCACTTGTCTTCCCCTCCACTTGCTAATACCTCTCTCCTGAGCACACATTTCAAACATGCTTGTTATCCCAGTATCCTGACAAACGCAGCACGCAAAGAACCTGATCCCGATGGTTGATGCGGCAGAAACTGGGCTGCTGAACAAGTCTAAACTTGAGGCAAGGTCTGTCCATAATGATTCCTAATATTTGCCACACATCGTGATAGCAGTGGCAGACTGGACCATCAGACTTGAAGGTCTGGGAGTGCTGGAAGAACCTGGCACAGAGCTCCTGCGTTTGGGCATGTTACTCTCTTGCAGAGCAGCACCCTCACAGCTCCCATTCAGAGAGGCAGAGCCCTTCTGAAAAGCAGCTTTTACAGCCCTGAGTTTTCACACGGGCTAAAGTGCCCTGCTGGTTCTCCTAGATGAGCTCAGGAATGTGAATTTGCACTCACATGAACAGCAGCCGCCTTTCTCCTGTCAGGGCAGAATCACCCTGAGAGCAGCAGTGCTTGCAGACTCCAGTGGAGATACCCAAACACTTCCGATTCTGCAGCACAAAAAGTCAGAAACACAACTGATCACAGAGATTGCTGTTTGGCTAAATATTCTCTTTCTTCACATTCACTGCCGTGCAAAATCACTTCCCCTTGCCTTAAGCTCTTTTATCAAGGTTTCCCTAAGGAAATATTTCTTACTATCCAAATCAATACCCACTGAAGTGGATTTAAGAACTTTAAAGGCCTTGATGCTTGCTATTAACATCAACTTGGATAGCTACTCTGTTAAACGCAAGCTTTCGGTAGTGATTCATTTGTAAGAGTCTGTGTGCCGTGGGGAGAGAATTTATTTTTTTATCAGAATATTCTGTACCAGCTTCTAGAAGGCATAACTTCTAGAACGATTGTCACTGCTTGTGGCAGTGATTGTTTTATTAGAAACTAAAGTATTTGCCTGAAAATATTAGGCTTCTTCCACCTATTCTATACCATCACCCTGAGACTTCTATCTACTTTTGAGACATTGCCATGAGCAAATAATCCCCACTGCCTATTGGATCATCATGAAGCAAATGTAATAGAGAAGAAAGCCACAAATGCTTTACATAAGGTAAATATCACATTTCTTCACATTTCAAATGAAGAAATACCTCACAGTTTTATGAAAATGTACAGTTATTTTCTTGGGAAGCTTCTGTTCACCTAACAAACTGGATTTGTGTCTGCATTTGCTCAAAAATTAAACAACCATGCACACTTATGTTATTAATACCCAATATGACTGATACCTACCCCTTAAGTAGTTTTGCATTGTATGCATACTGTTCCAATCCATTCATGCATCTATCTTCATTGCTGAGAAGACCTAGTCACAGAGGGCTTGCCCTCCTGAAAGGTAAACACTGCTGCCTGCTACTGATTGCTCGCAGTTGCAGGTGCTCAGCACTTCCCAGAACTGAGATCTTAAAGCTGTCAGTTTGAATTGATTCCAAGGAAAATATTATCAAAATCAAATCTTATTTCCACCTTCATATATGCTTCTTCTTTCACAATGTATAGGAAATCAAGGCTGTAAGACAGTAATCAACCTCACTTAACCTGTTTGTTCTGGGAAACTAGTGGTCTGTCAAGTGGAACATATTTAAATTGATAGACTCATACCTGGTTTTAATCTTTTAAATCTTGCTAAGTTGTTCTTAAGTGGTAGATGAATTATTTACTTCAATCTTTATACAAATTCCTGTCTGACAAGTACATGCACAGAAGAAACCGAAGTTTCAAAACTGAGGAATCTGATAATCCATCTCACATGAAACGTTCCAAATGTGGAATGTGTTCATTGTGTATCACAGATGCAGCCAACAACAGAATCTCTAACTTGGTTAAAATTTGCAGCATTTCATATCCTTGTGTTTTATGGTGGGTGGGTTGGTAGTTTTTTGTTTGTTTAGGGGTTTTAAATTATTTTTTACATTATTACTTATGTTACTTAAATATCTGAAACTCATATTGAATGTTTCCTTAATTAATATTTACTGAATGTTTTAAAAGCAAATAGGAAGTAGTAAGTGCATTGTATCTAATCAGGAAAAATATATCAACTTCTTTTACTCTAGGAGAAAAAATGTCCTTAAATAAGAAAATCTAGTGCATTTATGTAGCCTTAACTATATTTTGCACCTGTATAAAAAAAAAAGTCTGAAGAAAGTTTAACTCTTCATGAAAGTAATATTTAAGAGTAATTTTGTTTTCTTCCACACTAGCTTGTAGAAAATCTGTTCAATCTATTCACAAAATTGTGGCATGTTTGGAACACTTTGTTTGTTTGTTTGTGTGTTTGTTTGGTTTGGTTTTGGTTTTTTTTACTACAGTACTGCTTTTGCACAATTTTTCAGACTGAAGTACCTTATGGCTGACATTTCATCAGGCAGCATGTGACTCGGTTATTTCCACAATAGCAAGCTGCATTCTTATGCTCTAAAAATCTCAGCCCTTCATGACACTGATTCAGGGGGATGGTTACAAATAACCAGTGGGAGGCACTAGCTGTGTTCACCGGAATGGAAAAATTTGCAGATGTTTGATAAACACACAGATGTAATTATCACTTCTGATTTTTCAGCTAAACCTAAATAAATCCTTTACTGTCTCTGCAATGCAGGCACAAATACACAACAGCTATGATGTTCCTTGGACAGTGCCCTCCAGCTGCTTGCTCATCCAATACAAAAAATTACTTTAATCATTATTTTGGATAAATATAATTCATACTTATAAAATGTTTTCGTATTTATTTCGCTGCAAAGAATGCGAACAAAAATCATCAGATCACTGTTGTTCTTAGATCTTTTGCAGTATGAAAGGCAAGAGGAAACCAAGACAAATTGACATGTAATTGAATTGGCCTCCCCTTTCTCCTGCACCTCAGAACACACCTTTGCTGAAGGACAGGCCGAATTCCATCTTTTCTGAAAGCATTGCTGAGACCTCCAGATTATCATACACAAAGGATATATGTTATCAGCTCCAAGTCAGCTCTCACAGGGCATACCACACGGTTTCTAAACAACAGCATTTAGTCTTCGTGGCGTACACTGCAAACAGTGTTTAAAGAAGTCAGACTTTTGAAACTTTTACATTCTTAAAATCTAACTACTACAAAGTAAATCCAGTGATTTCTTAACTTTTCCTGTTAAAACAGAAATTAAAATGTCAAGGTTTTAGCATAAAACATTTATAATTCTGTGCTTCACTACACACGCAAAATTTATTTTTCCCCCTATCTTTTCTAGAGGTGACACCTTCTGGCTTGAACATGCAACCAAGTTACCATGGGTCCTATGAGCACTAAAAATACCTAATTGACATGCTCTAATACCAGGGAAAAGCAAGGTAAGGCAATTCTGCTGAAACATACTTTATTAAATCAACTTCCCTTGCCTTTTTCCTGGGCTAAGAACACAAACGGAGACAGGCAGAACTGCTGTAACTCGGTCCTGAGCCTGAACGTTGGCCTTGACAGTAGAGCTATCAGACAGCTCCATGTCAAGTGGAGTGAGAAACTGAGGAAAAAGGCAAATATCCATGTCCCTGCACCCTCCACCTAAAATCCGCCATCACACAGGCTGAGGTCTCTGCAGATACAGCATTTCTCTGCAGCTTTAAGTAATTGTTGGAGACAAAAGCAGAAATCTGTAGCCCATGTCTAAAGCAAAGGGCTTCACCACCCACCTGCAGAACTTCTCCCGTGCTGCAAGGCTCAAGCATAGGCCAGACCTCTGCTCAGGGTTAGGAAAAGCAGTGGTTGAAGAGCACTGTTGTCTCAAGTGGATCTTTCTTCAAGGATGCATATAAACATGCAGTCAGTGTTGTCTTTTATATTTCCATTTTATAAATCTAACTAAATCACATTTAGACATGTACAATCATGCTCTGACTTATTTATAGCTTCTGGATTCCTCACTTGTTTTCCTCGGGATGTAGCTAAGTTCTCCAAAGGTAACCAGGTAGTACACTATGCAAAATGAGACTTTCCTATACCATTTCAAAGACACCCACCAAGCAGTTTGTGCCTGCTCTCCTTTCTTTTGGCCAAAGAAAAGACAGATGGTATAAAACAAAGGAGTAAGAAGTTACAGCAACACCTGAAAATCCAATGAAAGCTTCAACAGCAAAGTACCCTTTCCTTGACAGACTTCCGAATGAAACTGGCAGCAGTGTGATTTTCTATGAAAAATGTATACTTGAGGTAGAAATGTTCACCTGTCAAGGGAACATTTATGAAACATTGTATGAGTTGACTAAATAGCTGCCAGCTCCATTATGTACGTAAAACTCATAGTTTAGATTTTTAAAATATTTTTAGTAAGACAAGGAGTAAAAAAATTATTCAAATGCATGCCAGCATTATCTGTTAAATGCTAAAGCTTTTCAGCGATGTTAATTATGCGTCAGACAACAAAGCACTCCAAGTTCCTGCTAAGACAAAGCCAATCAATAGATGCTTTCCCCAAGAAATTACAGCCTTACTGTACAACAGTGTGAGTATGTTGACAACACTCCATAATAAATTCTGAAATAATCCACCGGAAGTAGTAGTTTCTCCAGTACTGTTGGCTTAAGAGTTAGCCAGTAATTGCACCTGATACGAAGCTGTTCCCAGGATGAAACTATTTGCTGACTCTGAAGATCATGAGATTATTATTATTTATCAAGTGTCAATGAGATAAAATTGTAATATATGCAAATACAACGCATCTCTCCCGAGGTATTTACAGTACACATTAGAAAGATRATACAATTTATCGCACCATAGTGAGTAATTTGATAAATTCACTGCAAATCAGGATCTTTTCCCTGGGAGTCACTGTTTGTTTTAACGATAGATCAGGTTTGCCAACCACACTTCTCCTGAACCAAAGGAATCGTTTACTTTCTAAGGTCACTGCCGAGTCCCTGTTTTACAAAAGCTTTAGGATTAGAGAAGTATATAAAATATACAGTAGACTTGGAAATCTCTAGCTTGGTAAACTACTACAACAAACACTGTATTCTAATCAATTTCTTTTTCAAATAATCTATTTCTAAACTAAGGATAGGATCAGTAGCAATGTCTTTATGCAAAAACACTTCCACTGACAAAGTTTAAAGCCTGTTTGTTGCTTTGCTGATCTAGTATCTTTTCCCTTTCAAGATGATGTTGGTCTTCCCAGCAGCACTATACTTTTAAGAAGAAAAATRTACCACAGCTGCAAACTAAGGTAGCATTTGCTAAGAAAGTGATAATATTGACTGGCAGCAATGACTGTGCATGTTAAACACAAGCCTTAAGAGAAACCTTATGACATCACTTGTATCTGTTTTTATTCAGTTAAGTCTGTGCCTATTTCTCAAATAGACRTTTCTATAACCAATCACATTACACTCTTTCCTATCAACCATTGCACTCATCATGTGCTGTGCCTACAATTTAGTTTAAAACTAACACAAATAAGTATTCATATTTAATTTCTAATCATTGTTTTTAACAGTTTGCCTAAATACTTATTTAAGCTACTGTTCCAGGCTGGTCTGAAAAGGAAGGTAGTCTTGAATGAATTTGTGGGTTCATAATAGGTAGAGTGTTCCTCCCTGCCGCTCACCACATTCCAGACCAGCATATTTTAACTCTCTCTTTACTTGACCACACAGTCTTAGTCCAGGTTAMATTTATCAAGGTGGGGTAAAGCAAGCACAGAGCCTCGAAACTTTCTTCTTTCTCCAGGGTCTGCTTTAGACTGTCATTTCAGCATGAAGCTGCCTGCACAGCATCTCTCCCAGGGCCACCACCCACTGCAGCAGTTTGCAGTGAAGCCTGGGGCTGGCATTGGGTTTACGGGAGCATTCCACTAATGGAGTCATCATAAGAACACACCAAGTATCCTGACGGTCAACAGGCCCAGCATAATCCCTAGCTTCTTCCTTATCAGAAAGGACTTTCAGAGCAGAATCAACGAGAGTTTTGACTTTCTGTGAAAGTCAATGTGAAAAAAGAAGCCTGCTGAGAAACATTCTTCTACATCTTTTGGCTGTTGTTGAAGATAAAATGAAATTTATCATTATATATTATATTATAATATTATCATTTTATAATTATTATTATTAATTATAATATTATTTTTATTAATAACAATTAATAATAAATAATAATAAATAATTAATATTATAATTAATATTAATCTGGTGTGCCCCACAACATGCCAGCAGTAAATTTTGCTCTGCTGGACTTCTTTGGTTATTCTCCTATATCYTCTGACCTGAGACAACCAAAATTTTTCCATAAGTAATCCTCCTCTTAGAAGTTTGTTAATGGATTTTTTTCCCCTACAGGAACATGATAATTTCCAGCAAACATTTCAGATAACTCTTGAGGAATATTCAAGTGAAATTTACGGATTCAATGCTAATACTGCTCAATATTCAACTTGGGAAAAAAAATAATTTGAAACTAGGTCAATGACAGATGATAGAAATTCTAACTTTATTTTTCAGGAAAACCACATTTTTAATTTGCCATTTCAGGCGGGGAACRCTCGCATTTTCATTTTGTGCTATTTTTCTATGGTTTCACTTCCTGTTTTAATTAAAACTTAATTCTGAAGCATCAGAATTCTTTGCAAGATGATAATTTTTCTAAAGAACTGCGGCTCCTAGAAAGAACATGGTCATCAGGACAGCTGCAAACAGCAACATCAGAACCTGCTAAACGAAAAGGTCTTGACAAGTCTCTATAACATAAGCTCCCAAGTAGATCTTCATTTTCAACTGTGCAGTCTCATTCCACTGTAGGATGGTTTGCTTCTCCATGAAAATGGGGTGTACTACACAGCCAATGCTATGATGCCTTCAATTTTTGGAGCAATGGTTTTAGTTTGAAGAGCAGTGTCTGCATTTCATGAAGTTCTATCCCATTCAGGAACCTACTAAGAAGATGTTCTGGAAATGGCAAGTTAAATGGACATACCCTAGGRTTTTTTTTTTTTCTTCCATTCTCCTCCAACACAGCCAGCCATACTCTGAGCACTACTTAGCRGACATTTATGGCAACGATGTATTTTACATTCATATTCACTGGTGCCTGTGTTGGCACTGTTGGGGCAACACTCTTAGGCTTAGGACTAAAAGCTTGGGACCTCCTCCTCGTAAAAGCATGTTTTTTGATGGACACAAGCTGGGTATAATTATTTTCTAAACAAGCATCCTAAACAAAGAGGGTTGCATCCAGCCTGTTGTTACCCAAATGTCACATGTTTGAAAATCTGCCTGAGAGGGTTCAATACTCTTTTCTGCCTAAGAAACAAAATGTTTGTCTTCCCTCCTAACTGCTTTCCCCATCTAGAGCTGGGAAGGTGGTTTCTTTGGCAGCTAAAGTTGTTCTGTTGCACACTGAATATTTAAAATCCTATTAGATTAGAGTGAGCAGCAGCCTCTAGCCTACGTATAAAAGTAAATTCACTTACTTCACATGAAGTTGCTACTGGAGCAGCAGCAAGGAATTAGGATCCTATTCCACGCGGGATGCTTTCAGGAAGAAGAAGAAGCTGATCTTGCATCCCTAATTGGTATTTAAGCCACCAGGCTAACTTCAAAGGGGAAAAATATCCCATATATAATGTTTATATTGGCCCTGCTTTACAATACAGCATCAGGCACTTCTCTGTTGTGCCAAGAGCCCAAATTCAAACAYGCAGAATAGGTCTACTGAGGGCATGTTCAGCTACCATAAGCAGGGGAACAACACCTAGCTACAGGTTTGGAAGACCTCAGGTCTGTGACTAAGCTGCTCAGCTCTGCCAAGCTGATAGTCTTCTAGGCTCATCCAAAACCAGCTTTTGGAAAACACAATAATAAAACCAGTAATCCTACAAACTTTAGTTTCCTTGAGGATTAAAATGAACTCAATGGTTCATCATAGCAATTGTGGTATTGGGCATATAAATCCCAATTTCCTTTCCCTCACTCTGTGTCTATGAGGGGATATATAGCAAYACACAAACAACAGCTTCCCTTGCTTGACTATATTTTATACTAGTTGGTACACAGAAGAAAAGGATTGCCTGGAAAGAAAAAGAAGAATGAMACCCAAAATATAATTAACACTCTCAGTGGTCAGAATGAGAGCTCAAGACTTTAACTGTGACAGAGCCTGAGGAAACCCTGACACAGCAACACTTCCAGAACCATCAGCAGAGCCATGATTGCTTTTTAGCCTTTCAGCGGGGAAAAGGCAGCTGTAAATCCTCAGCAGGGACAAGGCAGGTGTAAATCCAATCTGCAGTGGGCAACAAAGAAGATTCAATAGTTTACAGTTGGCATGAACTTTAAAGAAGCCCACAGAAGTTATGAGGGTGCCCACTGCGTTAAAAGGCGGCTCCAGACCAGGTCCAGGAGGGGGTGCCCATTTCCCATAGGCTGCTCCTGCTTCAAAGAGTGGAATGCCACCAGGAGACATGCAGCCAGGAGGCAGCCACATGCTCTCACCCCACATGCAGCCTCACCCTTCGAGGATTTCCCATTCCTTGAATCCCACCTGAAGCATTGGTTCTTCCAGTTACACCTAAAGAGSTCCTTCCCCCTTGTAGCATATCTACCCACATCACTCAGCTCCATCTTTACAAAACCCCATGTTTTCTACTGGTGAGGTAACACCCCAAAGTCTGCTTCAGTAAAGCAGCTTTGGTGGTAGCAGACACGGGATGTATTTTGTATACAGGCAGGACACACAGGAAAACAAAATCCTGATCCCTTCTACTGCTGCGCCACTGGCTTCCTCCATCTTCAAAGGGAACTCTGCAGAGTGGGATTTTTCAAAGTAACTTAGTACATGGGCTTAGCTCTGATGCCTCTGAAGTATTGGGTGAAACTCCTGCTGTTTGTAATCAAAGCAGTGACATCAACATTGTTTATCCCACTAAGAATTTCCCACTACCTCATTTTATCTGTGAATAATAAACACTTAACAACAGTCTCCTGCTTCTCAGTAGGCTGAGATCTGCTGTTAACAAGTTACCCAAATATCCTAATCTGCAAAGAAGTAAAAGAAAAAGCAACCATCTGGCCATAGSAATATCCCTCTTTTTCCACAAAGGACTCCATGTATCAGCAAAAAATGTTCCACCAGTTTTTTGCTTTGGGTTTTTTTTTTGATTATGAGGGGAAAAATGGTTTTAAAGATAAAAACTAGTCATGAGCAAACAGTACATGAAAAGGGTCTGTCTCTTTACAAAAGCACCAATGCCTCAGTATCACTTAACTCTGATAAAGAGGCTGCCGCCAGCAACAGTTTACCCAGTTCATCTTCTGAACTGGATTTCATAAGGATTAAAAAACAAAGCCAATGAAAAAAACAGTCAGTCCAGTGGGATTTTCCTACACTTTTACCAACTCAGCAAAGCTGCAAGGTCATTCCTGTGTACCTTAGAGCACTATGGATTAGATAGCTCCTTCACTAGAGAGCAATTAATATGTGGAGGATAGATAGTAACTACATGTCATTCCAGAAAACCTACTGGCTCTGGAAGAAAATGAAGCAGTACCTAAGCAAACCAGAAAACTTGACAGCATTTTCCAGCACCTCAAGCAGCAAATGTTACTGTTAAGAGAGATCAAGGCAAGGCATCATTTTTTTGAAAACAAGACAGAAAATACAGAATGTTTTTTCATTTGACATCAGAAGTATTTATTTGGAAAACATGAAAGTCAACAAGCTAACATCAAAGTAAAACCATACAGAGCTGAAAAATTTATCTGGCTTCAGAATGACTCATGAAACCATTTAGATTCCTAAATCCCCAGCAAAAATGCCCTTGTGCAGCCACCATTTTTGTGTTATAATAAGAAGATTCATTAAAGGACAGAGTTCAGTAGCATGCAAGGAACTATCTTGAAATTTCAGATGCTGATCTCACAGCTGCCAATACAGCAGGCCTTGCTTATCTCTTCAGACAACTATGGCTGCTTTAAAYACAAGAGGGAATTTAACTGATGAAACATTCCCTCTTCTAAGCATTCACAGAATTTTGTGATAAAGCGATTCTTCTAGGCCTTATTTTMCAACCTACAAAACAGAGGCCATAGGATTTTGTTAATTCAGAAACTCACTTGTCTTAGACAGTGTAATGAATGATTCTAAATCCTCAGGGATGATTAATACCTTCATCAGTGAGATTTTTCCATTGGTTAATTAGTGTTAAAGCATGTGCCTTAACTCTKGTCCAAATTTGTTTGGAATCAACTTCCAGCCATCTGATATTGACATTTTTTCCTACTTGAAAGGAGACCCTTTTGATTTTTCAATTTGTTTTTCCTTAGACTTTGATCAATCCAATRTCAATGACCTCTTTCTTGGCTAAACTCCAAAATGAAGTTTTTTTAAACTTACATTAGAAGGAAAATTTGTCAGGACTGTATCAGCCTTTTCTCATTTCAGAACTTTTTTTACTATCCAACATCCTTTTCAATGCATGAGCCTCAGGACTAGCATGATTATTTTCCCAGTTCTATTATTGCTATAGACATACAGGGTGCTACCTTTTTTTCACATCCAAGGCTCATATTTCACAGAATCAGCTAGGTTGGACAAAACCTCCGAGACCACCGAGTCCAACTTATGATCCAACACCACCATATCAACTAGACCATGGCACTAAGTGCCACATGCAGTCTTTCCTCAAACACCTCCAGGAATGGTGACCACCACCTTCTGGGGCAGCCCATTCCAATATCTAATCAACTTTTCTGTGAAGCAGTTCTTCCTAATGTCCAACTTTAACCTTCCCTGGTGCAGCTTAAGACTTTGTTCTCTCATTCTATCTCTTGTTACCYGTGAGAAGAGACAGACCTTCACCTGGCTACACCCTCCTTCCAGGCAGATGTAGAGAGTGACAAGATCTCCCCTGAGCTTCCTCTTCTCCAGGCCAAACAACTCCAGCTCCCTCAGCTGTTCCTCATGGGACTTGCTCTCCAGACCCTTCACCTGCTTCATTACCCTTCTCTGGACTCACTCCAGCACCTCAATGTCCTTCTTGAATTGGGGGAACCAGAACTAGACACAGCACTCAAGGTGTGACATCACCAGTGCTGAGTACTGGGCAACAATCACTTCCCTGGTCCTGCTGGCCACACTAATCCTGATATAGGCCAGGATGCCGTTGGCGTTCTTGGCTGTGTGGGCGCACACTGGCTCATGTTCAGTCTGCCATTGGCCAGCACCCCCTGTAGCTCTGCCGGGGCTTGTTGTGGCCAAAGTGCAGGACCCAGCACTTGGACTYGTTAAACCTCATATTGTTGCATTTGGCCCATCTATCCAGCCTGTCCAGGTTCCTCTGCAGRGCCCTCCTACCCTCCAACAGATCGACACTCGCACCCAGCTTGCTGTCATCTGCAAATTTGCTGATGGTGGACTCAACCTCTCATCCAGATCATCAATAAAGACATTAAGAAGGTCTGGGCCCAACACTGATCCCTGGGACACCACTGGTGACAGGCTCCAACTGGATGCAGCACCATTCACCACCACTCTCTGGGCCCGGCCAGTTCCTAACCCAGCGAAGGGGCACCTGCCCAAGCCRTGGGCTGCTGGCTTCTCCCGGAGAATGCCACGGGACACAGTGTCAAAGGCTTTGCTGAAGTCCAGGTAGACAYATCCACAGCCTTCCCCTCATCCTCCAAATGGGTCACCTAGTCATAAAAAGAGATCAGAGGTTGATCAGGCAAGAGCTGCCTTTCCTCAACCTCTGCTGGCTGGGTCTGATCCCTTGGTTTTCCTATGGCTGCTGTGTGCTTGAACTCAAGGTGATCTGTTCCATAACCCTGCTGGGCACTGAGGTCAGGCTGACAGGCCTGTAGTTCCCTGGATCCTCCTTCCRGCCCTTCTTGTGGATGGGCATTGCCCTGGCCAATCTCCAGCCATCCAGGACCWCCCCGGTGAGCCAGRATTGATGATAAATGATGGAGAGCAGCTTGGTGAGCTCCTCTGCCAGCTCCTTCAGTACTCATGGATGAATCCCAGCAGGTCCCATGGACTCATGAGCATCTAAGTGGCTCAGCAGGTCACAAATTACTTCCTCCTGGATTACAGGGGGTCCATTCTGCTCCCCATCTGTGTCTACCAGCTCARGAGACCAGTTGTCTTGAGGACAACCTGTCTKACTTTTGAAGACTGAGGCAAAGAAGGTGTTAAGTACCTCAGCCTTTTCCTCATCTTTGGTAAGTATACTCCCCCCCGCGCCCAATAAAGAATGGAGGTTTTCTTTGGGTCTCCTTCTGTTGTTAATGCATTTATAAAACAACTTTTTATTATCCTTTACAGAAGTGGCCAGGTTAAGTTCTAACTGAGCTTTCGCCTTCCTAATTTTCCTTCTGCATGACATCCTTAAACACTTCCTGAGTTACCTGCCCATTTTCCTAAGGTGATACACCCTCTATTTTTCCCTGAGTTCCTGCAAAAGCTYCCTACTCAGCCAGGCTGGTYGTCTTCCCTGCTGGCTCATCTTTCAGCACATAGGGACAGCCTACTCCTGTGCCTTCAAGACGTCTTCCTTGAAGTACATCCAGCCTTCCTGGGCCCCTTTGTTTTTGAGAGCTGCTTCCCAAGGGACTTTCCCAATCAGTGTCCTCAATAGGCCAAAGTCCACCCTCCAGCAATGCAGGGTAGAGGTTTTGTTGACATCCCTCCTTACTTCTCCAAGTATTGAAAACTCTGTCACTCCATGGTCGCTGTGTCCAATATGGTCTCTGATCATCATATCTCYCACCAACCCTTCCCTGTCTGTAAACCACAGGTCTAGTGGGGCATCACCCCTGTAGGCTCATTTACGAGCTGTGTGAGGAATTTATCCTCCACACACTCCAGGAACCTGCTAGGCTGCCCTCCCTCCGTTGTGTTGAGCTTACAGCAGACATCCAGCAGGTTAAAAGTCTCCTACAAGAACAAGGGCTGGCGATTGTGAAACATCAGCCAGCCACYTATAGAATGATTTGTTTTAATATAGGATGATTTGTTTTAATCATCATCCAACACCACTAATTTTCACCCTGTTAGATACCTAAACTGAACCCTAAACGCTTTAAGAGGGATGGGCTTCCAAAATACAATCCTTACAACAGATGTACAATTCTGAATGCATCACCTCGTATCTGGCTCTGTTAATGAGATCCATCTGACAAGTAACCAAGATTTCTCAGAAAGAATTTTTACCTGTCATTGCAAATCCTGAGAGTTATTACATTTAACCTTCRAGTAGTTACAATGGTGCTTCCTATACCACAATGCTTTCTAGAACATTTCTAAAACAAATTCTCATTTATTATTTCTACAGTCACTTGACTATTTTAAAATCCATTTAGTTTTCATGTGTGTTACCAATTTTTTAATCTTTTTAAATCTTTTAACCAATTTTTTTGATCTTATTTTGACATGGTGCTTGTCAGGTCTCACAGGAGTCKACAAGGTCAGCAAAATTCTTCATGGTCAATCAAAACGGAAGTCTTCCCTTTGGCAAGATCTGCCAGGTGAATGACTGCCCAGAAGASAGGAATCCCCTTAATCATTGAAATTTAGTCGAAGAATTGTTTTTTATTTCATTCATATGAACATTCAGAGCACTACTACTTTGAAAGATAGGACATGACTGTAGAAAACAAGCTGCTCTGTCTAGGAAGAAACTGGTGTCTTTTCTCTATGGCGATGGTGAATTTCTTCCAGGTGGGAGAACTAAACCTCAGAATCATTTTTTTCAAATGTTTATTCCCAAGAGTTAAAGAGAATAGCGACATTTGAAAATGCACAGGCAAATCTGATGTTCTTGTACAGATACTGAGAAATTTCTGTTTAGCTACTTAGCAGCAACCAGTGCAAGGTAGTTCATTCTGAGTAGAAAATTTAATATATTGGAAGCTTTTGTCACCACAGGACATTAATTTGCTCTCATAAAAGAGCAGAAGTGCATTGAAGGAAAGCTTTTTAACGCTTGTAAAACAGTGGTGATGGTAAGCTGAGAGTTCAAATGGTAAGCTGAGAGCTCAAATTAGCTGACACTTTCCCAGATAAATACAGCTAGGAAAACATATAGGACTCCATCAATTTGCAGTAATTGGCAACACTTCAAAGAGAAAATCAAATTTATTTCATCTTTAAGGCAAAAAAAAAAATAGTTTAAATCTCCATGAAGAAATTGGCTTTATGGTGCACAGGCAGCTTATGTTTGTCAGGATGCATGAAAAAATGGGAGTAGCATAACCACCATTGCAACAGTACAGCAATGACAGTCTGGCTACACCTACCTACTAACTGTGTTTCATAAAGCAAAGAAATAACTTATTACATGTCAGTTACAGACCACTCAGAAGCACAGGAAAACGTTTGGCATTCCCAATGTGTAAGCTTCTGAATTCCCCTGTCACTGACTCAGTTCTTGAAAGACTCCAGCAAAAACAGCATTTGACAAAAGCCAGTAGCCTTTGCTCTTCACAGAACAGAACTTGTTTGAAAAATTCTGTAGAAGATTAACTTAAAAAAAAAAAACCTAAAGAAAACCTGACATTGCTGCCTCCTGAAGGGGATTTAATCTGGTTCTAGGCTTTCCATCAGACAACTGAACAGGGTGCTGTGACTTTTACCTGGTTGAATTGAAATGAGTAGAATTGAACTGCCTTGACCAAGAAAAAGTTCTGGAACGTCTCAGGGAAAGATGACTTTTTTAGGACCTTTCTTTGATAGGGATCTAAGCAACTATTTGCTTTGATAAAAATCACATTTCTGTTTCTGAAATGTACAGACTGTCTGGTTCTTTCTGAAATGCATCAAATTTAAGCAAAATCTTATAACAAAAGTAAACACCACATAGTCCTCTTGGAGACTCACATTGTTCTCACTCCAAGACTGATATCCCCAATTGTCACAAAAAACCCTGCAGCTCCCTTCCAACCAGCAAACATAAAATAATGAAGCTGTCCTTTAACTGTCAATCAATATTATTCAACAGTTTTGTTCTATTTTTGGACATCCATGGGCTTGTAACCCATGTGTGGACACTTACTGGACATGCGTTATCTTGACATTTAGCACATAACGCCTCCAAATCACCGGTCCAATGCCCAAATCCCTGGGGTAGTTCCAGCTGGAGGTACTGCCATTTCCTAAGTTTGCCATCATTAATTTGAGTTCTAAAGCTACTAAGGGTAGGTATTTTCTTGAAAATCCCTCTAGTTTGATAAACCTACCCAGATATACTCTCTTAAATAGTAATTATATTCACCATTACAACTCACTGACAGCAGCATCTTAGAAAAGATTAATTATTTAAACTGTGACAGGGCAGTTACTTCTGTTGGTAAAACAGAGGTAGAAGAGAATTATATGGAAATGCTTCTTTGCCACAATGCTTCTTGTTAATCTGCTGATCGTTAACCTGCTTGTACCATTAGTTACTGATCGATTTCTAAATCTCCATACGAAATGCTCTCAGCCTTTCAATCCATAATCCCAGATGGGGGGCAGAAAGTTTAATTCACCAGCGTAAGAGTGAATGTCCCAAGAAACTGGTGAAGGGTCTGGAGGAGAAGCCATATGAGGAGCGGCTGAGGACACTTGGTCTGTTCAGTCTGGAGGAGACTGAGGAAAGACCTCATTGCAGTTACAACTTCCTTGTGAGCAAAGAGGAGGAGCAGACACTGATCTCTCCTCTGTAGTGACCAGCGACAGGGCCTGAGGGAATGGCCTGAAGCTGAGTCAGGGAAGGTTTAGGGTGGATATTAGGAAAAAATTCTTCACCCAGAGGGTGGCTGGCTACTGGAACAGGCTCCCCAGGGAAGTGGTCACAGCACCGAGCCTGACAGAGGTCAAGAAGTGTTTGGGCAACACTCTCAGGCACATAGTGTGACTCTTGGGAATGGTGCTGTGCAGGGCCAGGAGTTGGACTCAATGATCCTGATGGGTCCCTCCCAACTCTGTACGTGCTACCATTCTATGGTAAATTCAAACAACCTGAAATTATCAAAGTACACCTTTTCTAAACAAACTCAATTACATTCTTGGCCCTGAGAATGAAGAGAATTTTTTTTCTTGGGAAAACTGAGAAACACAAGGTGCAAAGCTTTCCACATGACTTCTCTCCAGTTCTCTGAGCAATCCAAGTGTGTAGTCAGCAACAGTGGTGCTTTAAAAAGGATGTGCTAAGTCATGCAAAGCTTGTAAATTAAACTTTTTCTCTCCCATAAAAAAAAGGACGACTTAGGCTAGCCAAGATTATGTGTGATTTTCCTTAAAACTTGTCAGACAACTCCAGCTGAAAGATACTTATCAACAAATTATGAAAGCACCAAAGGTTCTCAAAGTTTTATCACAATGGTCTTCTCTCTGTTTGTTTTCTAAAGCAAAGAAAAGCAGGTGTTTGCCCAAGATAATATTGGTTTTATTTTTTATTAATAAAAAAATCAGATTCTGGTAAGAAGGGCAAAATCAAAGCAAACAACCTGTTTTAGTTATCTAGGGCATAAGGATTTGATTCCGAGAATCAAGAATGCAAGCGTGTGCACAGCCTTGGGTCTACCAGGAAAAGAAGAAACAAAACCCACAAAAACCACCCCACACAGCTGTTGGTACATACTTGGACATCTGCTTTCACCTGCATGTATTGCAAGTACCCTCAGTGTTTAAAACCAAGTTACACTGCAGAGAGGAGGAACTAGCTGAGGGAACAGATGGAGAATTTTATAGCTATTATTACAACACAAAGAATGGTATAGAAACAGTGGAGGAGCCTAGTGTGTCTAATTTGCCTCTTCCTTAAACCATCCTTCTGCCAACTTGTCCAAAATGCTTGCAAGGGTGAATGCTCAGGACTTCAGGGAACCGGATCCTCAAAGAAATTGTCAGTGGTGGGCCCACCACAGCACAGGTAACGGCAGCATTATAACCAACTTCAAATAATAATAACTTTGAAGATTACCTCATATAAAACAAAACAAAAAAAAAGGAACTTTTTTTACTTCCAATGATGTGAAACATGAACTTCCTTGTGAAAAGTAGTTAGCAGAGAGTAATTTCTGGTTTGGGAAAGTAGAAGAAAGCTACTAATTGTTTGATACAAAGCTACATCAACTGATATAGACATCCTTCAGTCAAAAGTATGGAAGCTGAATTATTTTTGCATTTGGTATGATTACGTACTGTAATTGAGTTGCAGCATGAAATTATACACACAGCATGAGATACCATCTTGGGGCCTTTCTGAACAGCATTCAGTTTTCTTTGTTATCATTCATCATGTGTTTGGATTTATGCCATCTAGATGTATTTTAATACCCAGGGTATATTTTTGCTCAAAATGCCAACTGCTATTTTTGTAAGAGGTAAAGCCAAAAGACTGTAATCTTTTAAACTGTATCTCTGGTCAAGCTGAAAAGCACATTTTTTGCTTATGTATCTGCCTGATAATTCCTTCATATTCTTTACCCACCCACTCCTAAAATATTCATGAACAATATTGGACATGTAACTCTTGAACTATTTTGAAGAGACAGTTGAGACTGAGCAAATAGGTTGGTGCTACATCATTATAAAGCTTTATCTGAAAYGGGTGTTGAACAGAACTCCTTTTTTCTCTTAATAAAAACAATATTATCTGCACAATGAAATGACTAAAAAACCCATACAAGAGCTAAGGAGTTCTCACAAAAGTACATGTACTTTGGGCTGCCTGATTACAGATGTATTTGGCTTGGTTCTAATTTAAAAGGAATTCCAAGTATCTTGGAAAAATTGCCCCAATTAAAAAAAAAAAATCATGTTGCTAGCATCAATTGCTAAAATCTCCCCACTATATATGCACTAAACAAGGTTTAATCCCTTCAGAGAACTCAGGAGGTACCAGCTAAAACTGACTCTCCTGTAGGAAATACTTTAAGGCGACTGTTCACAGAACAGTCAGAGGGATGAAAACTGGAACGTCAGCCATATCCCACTTTAAAAGATGAGCAGTCATGCAGGGAGGATTTGATCACTTTTGCTTTATAGTCAACAGAATGATCTAAAACTCTGCTTGGACACTGAACAACTATGTCCAGTTCAGAGAGTAAGCCATCATGGAGGTAATCTGAATTACCTACAGCCGCCCAATGTAAGATTTTGTAGGATCCGGATGCGTGGTTGTGGTACTGTGGGCAGTGCAGCAAATTGCCAGGTGCCAGCTGAACCACAGCTACCCTCGAGGCACAAGTTCTTCCCTACCCCACAGGAAATGTGAAGAAAAAAGAGAAGTATGGTTCTCTCAGTGACGCAAGTTATACACAGGGACTGCAGATACAACTTCGTCTCCAGCAAACGTGTTATTTCACCAGATCAACCGCTGCCTTTGTGGCTGACCCCAAAGAGCCTATCATTCAAGTCAAACTCAGTCTTCTTTACATTAATGGCATTTTATTTCAAAATATATTAACCATTCTGTGCTTACAAAGGACTGCAGTGTGAATACAATATTAAGTTAAAAGCTTCTTAAACCTGCTATAAAAACCATTTTTATTAGGATAAGGACTGGTGCATACAATCAAAATTATTCCGTTTAAATACCTCTGCAGYCTACACAAGTACTTCTCGATCTTAACTTACACATTTTATTCTGCCACAGATGGACCTAGGGGTTATATTGTCAATATTATACATGCAAAACCAGGTACTGTACCAAACCCAATTATGATAACGTCAGTTTTGAACACGGTTCCATTCTGAAAATGTATCACATGTACAGACAAAATTTGTGTCAACAGACAACAGAAGTCATTGCTCCAAATCCCCACAGGGCCTGGGTAGGAACACACACTTTAGAACAACCTGTGCTCTGTAATGCAGAACATCTGCTGTTAGGTTTGAGTAGGGTGTAGCCAGTCTTAGAATCCAATGTCAAAAGTTTCTTTGGATTTGGTTTGGTGAAATTTCCCGAAGAGAAAAATCTCCCAACCTTCCCTAGTCTTCCGACCAACACATCCAACACTAGTTAGCATATATATATATATATATATAGGTAATCACCTAACTACTGATCTGATGGTTTCCAACCATCCAACTGCCACTGAAGCATAGAAAATCTCTTTTTAAAGGCAACAATCTGAACAAATTGTATGTTTGCAGAATATACCAGTGATGACAGATGACAGGAAAAGAAAACATTGATCTATACAGCCAGTAAATTATGAACAACACAACAGCAGTTTTTACTGATACTTGAAAAAGATTCAGGTTTAGGCTGAGACTGGCAGAAGGAATGCCAAATATCTGGATTTTGTTTTTCCAACCTTATGGCCTGGATGTCAGTTCTTAAGCCTAATAAACTTTTGTTCTGTGGCTACTTTTTGGCTTTGTGATGTCCCTTAYGTTTAATCTACACCAATACCATGAAAAGTTTCTTTGACTTTAGGTCCTCATTCGATCACTGTATACAACACTCCAACAGGTACAACGTGAGGCTAGGAGAAGAAATCAACTTTTGCTTTAAAACCATCACGCTGAAAATTCTTCATATATATATATATTATATATATATATATGCTAGAGCATATAGGACATTCAAAGCATGCCTTTTAGGCCCTGGAATCAATTCTGAGAAGGGGATGAAGCAATACTCCCATGTACTAAACCATATTCCAAACAAGACACCAGACAAGGTGTGGAAGAGGTTAAGAGTCTGGGGAACTGAAGATGCATTTCATCACCTGTCCATTTTGGCAGGTCTTTAGAGGATGTGTGCAAATACTTCCAGGAACAGTAATCTCTCAGCAATGCATTACCAGCAGCTTCTCCCTACTTCATATGAACTACAATAAAACAGTGGTAGTCACACTACCAGTATTTGCTTGCCTCTTCCTCAATCTGTATCAAGTAAACATGAGTTGTAGAAAATGTTGCTTGTTTTCATTATATACAGGCACTATTTTGTTCTCAGGTATCTTTAGGAAAAAAAAAAAAAGATAGGACAACATTTCAGTTAAAGTCTGAATAGGACAGAGACTGCTAATATTTATATAACACTGCATATCAATATATACATTTACAAACCCAATGCAGAACCCCTGAACATGTTCATGGACTTCTGGCATTGTTTCTGGTTTCAAAACACCAAATTCATTCTCCACATTGGTTTTTTTCTTATTTCCAATTTTTCACTTAAAAGCAATTTGGGAATAAAGCATTAAGATATTTTAGTAAAAGTGACAGAGAAACAGTACCAAGTTAAAGATCAAGCCTCTCTAACGTTTGTTAAGAGTTCTAGGTGATTCTAGTTTTGCAGAAATAGAAATAATAAGGGAATTGTCAAAGTTTGCTTCAGCAAAAAGTGTAGGAAATAATACTAAGAAACCCTTTGAAATACAAGTCAATATAGAGTTTAGAAAAATGATGCATCCATGGATTTAAGAGATGTCAGCTGTCACTCAATAAAGATTATCTGGGAAATCAATTTTCTCTTGTAAAATTGCAAACTTCAAGACAAGCAACTGCATCTCTAGAAGAACGCTACCTTGATTATTAAATATAATAAATGCTAACTCCAATCCCAACATCTTTCAGTACCTTCAAAGGAAACTGTAGCTGTTTCCAGAGGTAGTATCCGTTAAGGTGGCACTATCTGCAGTGACAAATTTAAGTCAATATAATATAAACACAATGTTCGAATAAAGGCAGCCATGGAAACATCTACTACCAATGATGCAAAGCTATGGAGTCTCAGTAGCATAATGGTATTTTCACATCCTTAGTGTATCAGTTCCATAGCAATGCAGATGCTGCTTTTACTGGAGAACAATTTCATCCAGTTTTGCATTTTCAGGCTTTCTGAAAAATAATGTTTAACACTGCAGCCATACACCTATTTCAAAAGTTATGCTGATACCCACAATGTTTAATACTGGAGACAGCATCCAATTTTCCCCAAACAATGCTTTTTTCTTATTTTATTTAATTAAACAGATTATGGATTTCCTATTCCAATAATCACTGACCAAATACACATCCCGTATAGCCTCCCTCCCAAACTCTTTAAGAGAAGCCACAGTCCTTGAATTCAGACAAGCCTAAGTGTACCCTAGACAACCAGCACATACACAGCACTGTGCATGGAAATACGTGACTGCTGTCTCCGTTATTAGATATGCGGGTATCAACCTAATATCTGAAAAATGTGCACCGTATGTATTACTATGTTACACTTTTTTTTTAAGCAGCCTTTCAAAGTAAGTCATTTCTGCTCCCAACTGGTCACGATGCCTCTGTGCTGAAAGCCACTGCATTGTAGGAAGGCTGGCACAATGAATCCGTGCCAGATTCTCACCCATTGCAGTTTGTTGCTCCATGGATCCACTTAAGCCAGTATTTGCAGTGACCTGAAGTTAACGTGCTGGGCTGTGAACTGGCACACAGTCACCTCTGCCAGCTCTGCTACAGCACAGCAACGTTCAGCCAAGGTAGAGGAAGGGAAGGCTCATTCAGACTCGAGTGCCAGAAACAGCACCAGCCCTTTGGCACTACACTTAATTGCAACAAGTCTGATTTCCCAGAAGAGAATGATAAAAACCAGTACAGTTGAATTTCACAATACCATGAGACCACATTGTCTTGGATTACTACGAGCACTCCCTTCTGAACTCCAAATCATTGAACATTAAATGTACTAAATACATTTAGTAAATACCTGCTCCTGGAATGACTGTTTACGGTAAAGATAAAGGCCATCACTTTCTTGCCTATAAGCACTACAGAAAAGATGGTCTCTCCTAAGAAAATTGCGCTGCAGAGAAGGGTGGAGGATTTTTTTGTTGTTGATGTTGTTGTTCAGGGGTTGAGAGGGGGGGCATTGTTAGTTTGTTTTTTTTTTTTTTGGAAACCCACAAGCCATTTACTAAAAATGACCGAACTGCTGGTTGTTTTTGCAGATGAGACAATATAACAATGAACTGGCGCTTTACAATGATCAGAAGTCAAAATGACAAGTTTGATTATTTTCACATGAATGTGAAACTGATCTAAGGTAAACTGTTCTTACAGAGGCTGAGTCTGCTCAGAAAATAATACAGATTGCTAAATATGCAAGGACAAGGTCTTCCTCTTTCTGCCAGTAATGAGACACTTGCTAAACACAAAACCCAAATAATCAAAGTATGTCCTTTCATAAGGTGGTGTTTTGTGCGTTTTTTTTTCTAAACATCGTGAAAAGCAGTGAATATTTCCTATTCTAAGACAGTGTTAGTGGAGGTTTTGTTCCTTTTTTTTTTTTTCTTTTTGGCAGTATACTGTTACTGCACCACTACTGAACCATACAGTTGGTTTCTCATCAGGCACAGCACATGGCATGAGCTCCTTAAGCTACATTTACTGAGTAAGAATGTACTATGGATTGTTCTTCATTCCAAGTCTGAGCTGAATTTGGAACAGAAAGCATCAATACGAAGCCTCATTTCAAAGCAGGACAAACTAACAACACTTCATCAGATATGAATTCTCTATACAAAATGACTTCACATTGGGAAAGGAACATTTCAAAATAGCAATGTATCAGGCGATTTTACTCATTTGCCATTACTGAAGTTAACTGTGTCTGAATCATGGTTTTAATCTTCATAGCAGAGACCCTTCTTTGATCTAAGGCAATCGGTTGAAGGAGAAGAAGAAAACTTAAAACCAAACAAAATAATGCTTTATAACAACTTTTTAAAATGACTGTGTTGAGTACCATAGGAGCATGAAAGATTGTCTCAGAAAATGAGATAGCAAATGTGAATAGAGATGTCTTGACCAGTGAGCAGAGGTGCTTTAAATGCTGTTTACAAGAAGCTACAACAAGAACACAAAAATTCAGTGCAAAACTATGAACTAAAAAAAACCAGTAATATAATAAAAAAGTTCCCTATTATCATGGTGGTTTCTTTCAAGCTGGTTAGAATATTGCAGGAGTACTTCACAACAGCCTCAAGTTTTTCCACATCCTCCACCCTAACCAGGAACTATTATAAAAATGTGTTTCATTTAAGATTTTTCATGAGCCACAAACCCGAGGAGATAAAACAGATACTTGATTCAAGCAATACATTCTTCTTATTCAGTTAGTTAGAACTGATGGGTGGATCTTTCAAAATTTAAAGTATTAAATGGGATGTGTCCATATTTTGATGAACCTGAGTCAACCTACCAAATTAAGCCTAGGTCTGTTCTTAAAACTCCTACCTGCAAGTGTGCACAAACAGCATACTCAACCCCTCTCACTTAAAATATAGAATTCCATCAGTAAAATTGCAGCAGCTAATTTTGAGAATCTGAGGAGCAGGCTATTTGTGTCTTACTAGGCAGCCTGTTTCTTGCAAACCTATAGCTGGACTTTCTTCCTTACTCAGTATCAGAGTACTTTCCAATCACTTTCCATGGCAATGTATTTTTAGAAACAATGTAAAAATACATACAGTGTCATGAAAATAAGAACCTTCCAAATCTAACAGCACTCCTGCAACTCAAGTAAAACAAACATCTTAGTTACTGTGAGCTGTTTGTGCACACAGATATTCTTATCCCTGGATAAGAACAGATTTTCGTTTCAATCATTGCATTACTGTCAACAATAAATGCAAGGCATGCTTGTACATGCTTTGTACATCTCATTATCAATCAAACTCTGAAATAAATTCAAGTTACTGGAAACTGAAGGGTGGTTCTTTGGTTAAGCCAGTGCATCTGCTACTTTGTACCCAGGGCCTCACTGGATTTGTGGAAAAGCTGTGCAAGTATGAAATATTTACCAAAACCCCACACTTCCCATTTACAAAAAGGATCCATTTATAAAGATCCATTGTGTCAAAATGTTTCAACGATCAATACAAAAGGCCTTAAATGTCACCAAAACTGCAATTTAAGCAAAATTACATATGGAAGAAAAACACTAGAGGATTTGATGCTGTGACCTAGGCAATACATCATTTCAGAAATTTAAGATCTTTGTTTATTAATAAGATATACCTTAATATATTAAGATATATCTCCATAAGATATTTGGCCAGGGGCTTAAAGGGTTAAAAAGCCCCAAAATAAACTAAACCAAAATCCATGCTCTCTCCCCTTTCTCTCTGGAAATAAAATTTGTTTAAAAAGTTAATTGAACTGAGCCACAGCATTTGAAATCCAGCATTAAACAACTCCCATTAAATTTCCTCCTTTTCCTGGAAGGAGATGTGACCATCCTACATTATTGTTCGAAAACACTTAAGGCCTTTGATTAAATTTAGTTGACAAGATTACTCCACGGGGAGGGTGGGCAAACAACAAAATGTTATCAGATTTCACTGCAAATGGGGACAAGATTTATACTATTTAAACAAGCCCTCCCATTTCAATAAGAGGAAAACCCACATTTAACAGTTTGCATTTCTATAAATTCCAGGGAAGTATTAGAAATACCAGTCTCCAACAACATTACATTTCAGTGCATGTAAGAGAATAATATTTAAGTGTTATTATGAGTTACAGATAATGGTTTAAGCCTATAAAGAAATACTTAGAGGAGCAGCAGATTATGATATCATACTTTCACTTCATAATGAGTGGTTTACACTTCTTTTGCCACCAGATTAACTAAAAATAAATATTTTGGAATTACAGCTTTCTTTAAAGCTACTACAATTTAATAAGACAAATAATCCAATAAATAAAAGCCAAGTTAGTAATTTCAGCAGATAAGATAATAACTCCAGCGGATGTACCTGTCCTCTTAACTATTCTTTTTATAAGACAGAAGGTCTTCAAAGTCTTCAACAAGGCAGCTGACTGCGTGTTGGTATGCAAAGCCATGGGAAGTAGACATTCTCTCTTGAAGAGGCGAAGTGCACGATAATGTAAGGCCAGCAGACGTTCTAGAAGTGCTTTCTCCTAAAACCCAAGCTATGCTTCCCTGTGAGCTGCCCCCAGGCACAGCTGGAAAGGGACAGAAGGCCATGGCTGTTGTGAACCCAAGACTGAAAACAGCAATTCCCTCATGTTATAGAGGTGCAGCACAGCACCTCCATCACTCTGCAGACATTTTGATCTCCTCAGGACTCTCTCGAGGTGACCTGGGGGGCGGGGGGAGGAAAAGAAAAGTGAAAAGTAAGAGGCAGATCTGTCCAGCGATTCCAAATAACTTGTTTCCTATAAAGTAAAGGGGAAACAAACACACATGAAGATTTTTGTGTGTACTGTGGGAAGTTCTATGTATGTCATACAGGGTAACTGGAATGTAACTTTTAGAAGCCAGAGACTACAGACAGGTCCAATTAGTGGTTTTTCTCCTAAATTACCCAGATGAAAGACAACACCACTATTCATGTGAATAAAGCAACGGATTATTTCTGACAAGCAGATAATCCTCTTTAAGATATACATATAATGAGCTAACCTATATAATTTAACAAGACAGTAGAGACATTAAAATGCCTACTGTCATTAATACTGTCACGTGATTTCCAATTCTAATTAGTTATTCAATTAAGACTTCATTCATCCCATTCCTAACTGTAATGTTTAAAGATACATTTCTATGTTCCACATTTGCTAACTTCAATAATGACATTACTCAGGACCATGTTTATAATGGAATAATGGCATATAATGTTATCACATTTTTTAAAATCTAGGTATGTTTATTTATATTTTGCAGTATTGTACAATAGGACATAAAAATAAAGTAATTTCAGGCAGGCCCCTTATTAAGGGCAATGAACTCTATTAGATATCCACGAATAATAGTTTAGAAATGATGTTCAATCATCTCCTAGCCCAACAGCAACATATAAATTATAGGACACAATGGTATTATCAGCAAATTTTCTTAACAAGCCTTCTGTAAGAGGCTGAGAGACATTAAACAAATACTTCAAGTATACAAGTTCCAGTGAGTGTTTTACTTTACCATAATTTTTATTTCTAGAATATGGGGACAGCTGAATCTTCTTCAAATACTTCAATACTCCTGCAGATGTGAATGCACACTCTTACAAAAACCTCACACACTCATTCTCTATACCTGTGCGTACATACACTCGTGTGTGAAAACGTAATTCATACAAGTAAGACATTCACAGCTCACCGGTAAATCTGTAATGGCCACGTTGCTTGTGACGGAGTGGGCACTGAGTTCGTTGGACTCACCAACATGGCACTATATATGTTGGAAGCAACCACAAGTATACAAAGTAGAATTGGTCCTATGATGGCCCCTTCCAGTCCCAGGTAATACGCTCCACCAGCTACAGCAAGGCCTGTCAGGTAAGGGTGACCACCTCTGCCACAAGAACAACAAGATTAAATTAAGAACAAACACAGTTTTATCAATTATGAAATATGAATTATTAATAAAGTTTTATTAAGCTTAGCAAATGACACAGCTAGCTATAGGTACTCATATTTACACTACAAACTGCTGTTTGAATGACTAAAGAAAGGTTCCAAGCTGTATTCCACACTGTATTTGCACAACAGATAAAACACTATTGTAGCATGGAATGTTGGTAATATCCTCGATGGAGTAGTTTGTAGACATCTGCTGAAGAATGTCCGAAGGACCTAATCGGCAAAAACATTTCCATTTTGAGAATGGAAAGATGGTTGATTACAGAGACTGTTCACACTTTATAGTCAAGAATTGTTAAATTTTAAGATAATTAGCAACATGCACTATGAGCACCCCTAAGCAAAGACATTTATTTACACAATGATAGCAACTTGCACTGCATCTTTCAAAAGAATAGTCAGCATACAGTCTTTAAATAAATAGCCACATCTTCTCATTTTGTTATTGAAAGGCCTCTCAGATTGAGTGTTTGTCATCATTAGCTATTAATGTTTTCAGAAAAACAAAACTGGATTTTAATGAACATATTAATATTTACTGGAAAGTTGAGGCCAGCAGAGCTTTTGATAAGAGCTCTTACGGCTGCAAGTAAACCATGCTATTTTTATTTTCTGTGTCTCGGTTCAGGTGAAAAATGTGAATCCTACCGACAGCATTTAAACAAAACCTGCTTATCATTCTTCATTCTTTCTACCTAAAATAATGATGGCAATATGAAATTGCATAAGAAAAACTACAGGTGATACTTAGCATGCAATTTTCAGGAAGTTTCTCTAAATTCTGAGTGTAATGCATAGAAAATACCAGCTAGTCAGTTCAGAGCTCCAGCAGTATCTGAGGTTTCTAGTATGGTCCCGGTTTCTACTCAACACCCACATTTTAAGCCTTTGCCTTCATCACAACTGTGTGCAAAATGAGGCCATGAAACATGGCCTATTAAACCATGCACACCCCAATCATGTCTCACCTAGATCAAAATTAACCTACTGGCAGGGCCAGATTGCTTTTCTGAGGGGACAAACTTGACCCTAAAGTTTTACATTTCTCCAGCAATAGACATGATTCATTCCTAAAGCATTTGCATCAATTGAAACATTCTTTTGACTAGTTTTCTAAATTAAACAACAGATCACCCGATGAAACAGGACTACACTACGAAGGTAATCCATTTAGAAAACCCTGCATAACCTAATTATAGCTATTTCAAATAGGTTTAATCTAATCTGCAAGACAGCATGATGCTTACTGTTCTATTTATTGGGAAGAACACAATTTTCCTCTGCTGTCAGAAAATCTATTCCTGCCCCCTATATTTTCTGGACAGTAAACAGAACCTGCATCCTCTACAAACACAAAAAATGCATTCAAGTAAGTAGAAGAATTATTGGCTGTTTAAGTAGCTACTAGGCTTAAATTTATCCATGATTTATAGTTGGAAAAAAATGTAATTTGGTTATACTTCACTTGTTAGTTTTAATTCACGTGAAATAACTAGAGTCACAGTCTATGAAAATTAGTATTAATATTGGGCATATTATCTTTAGGTACTCTCTGTTCAGTGTAATTATATTTAGTGAACAAAAATATTAATTTCTAACAACACACAACTGAACCACTTTATGCCCTTATTCTACACTAACTCTTCTGTATTAAAAATCAGCACAAATGAGGGACTAGTACAAGCACGTAACTAAGACTGGACCATGAAGTCCTCGATTCAGACAGTTTACTATGATTGCTCCTGATGATCAGGACTGAAGCAGTAACTAGAGAAGTACACCCTGATATCTATATTGCACATAGTTGTGATCAGATCTTGTACATATGAAACTTGACAGTCTTTGGCCAGATCTGTGTAACTGTGCTGCTCTATCTTCTAGTCTGAGCTGCATAAAGAGAGCCATGAGATATTTCAGCTGCACAAAATGTCAGTGAACACTTCAGTTGCACCCCACATACAACTGCAAACATTGACTTTGTCTCCACCATTTGGAGTTTGTTTCTCTGCATACAAACTCAAAGGTGAAGTCAGGAGACACTTCAAGTCAAAAGAGGCAGCCAAACACCTACCAAGTYATCTTAAAAAATCTGTGCCTACCTCCCACAACAAGAAAACAGCATGGGCTACTGTCTCAGTAGAAGTCTACCTTCAGTTTTGCAATTTCAATAGAATTTCACACCAGAGTATGGTGACACAACAAAATAATCCTCAAAATCCTCACAATCCATTCTGAAAAATTATAGTGTTTTTTTCAGGTCCTTAACTAGCTCATGGCCTTGTCTGCTTTGCAACATCATCTGGCATTAGGCAGTATAAAAGAAAATGCTACACACCTTTAGTCAATAATTAGATATACAGAAAACAAACTAATTCTAACAATCCCAATAGAAACAGTTCATTTTGCTGATGTTGAGTTCAAGACCTCTGAAGTGTCAAAGTTCACAGAAAAGAGGCCTGGGAAAATGAAAGCACTTAGATCAGTAAGACTTCTTACTATGAGGTTATTCCCAGGCTTGAAGATACTGTTTTGCATGCTTCAGGAAAATGAGTTTAATTAAAGGTGTCAGTAATTGTCAATCATTTTTACAATGCTAATTTTAAAAAGTGTTCAATGTACTTACCCTGATATATCTGAATAAATTGCTGTATCTACAAAATAGGTTGGCAAGAGGTGGAAAAYCAAGAGCAAAAGGGCTTTGCATCCCCGTCCTTGCACAAGCCACAAATCTAGGACTGCAGGGACCGCTGCCCAGTATGTCCCCAGAAATGGCACTGCTCCAAGGATCGCTGCTAATGCTAGAGCACACAGAAGCAGAAGTGAAAAACAGACCAGAGAAACATATTTCAGAAATATATTTACAGTTATATTCTGACACTTTTGCCATACCACTAAGTCCCATTTCTATCAACTGCTGTAAATAAGACATTGAAGAAGTGTCACATGAAGCACTTGGTGTTTTACAGCTGTGGTTTAGGAAAAAGAAAATTACACTGTTCCCCACATAGAAGGGCTTCACCAACTGACAGTCATAAGGAGTTACTTCCAAAAGAAGCATCAATTCAGAAGAATTTGAAGTTATACCAGTCACACACATTTCAAATTTCTACATAACTTCAAATTAACGACTGTTATTTTTAAGATTTTGCAGGTAGTTGAAAAAAACACTCCCGATTACCTTCTAAGTAGTCCAATGACAAACAATGCCTTTAAGGTAGTTGCACTTTATAATACAGCCATTTCCTGTTATAAGGGGGTTTGTTGCTTTATAACTTCCTCTTATGTTTCCTTGTACACAGACATTTTTAAATTAATATTATTATTATTATTCTTTTTAGAGGAAGAGGGGCAAAAGAGGAACAAGGGTTAAGATTTTTCAGTCCAGCCATTTCCAAAACTAAGATTAAAGAATAAAAGAAAAACAGAGGCTGGTAATACAGTCAGGCAACAGTACTGAGAATGAGAAGCATGTCTCTATCATGTATTTTCATGATACCACATCTTCCTGCATTTAGGCATCTTGAAAAATCAGCACCTGTCAACTGTGAAAGAAACAGAAGCCAAGACAGGCAGAATGAAGTTAAAACCTGAAAAGACTTGGACTGAATACAAGAGAGAAGGAATTACATCCAGCAAAAGAAACAGAAAGAAGCAGTAAAATAGCTGGCAGGGAATGTGTTGTGAAAACAGAAAAAGACAAGGCTCAGAGGCAAGACAGCAATCAGGGCCTTCTCTCCAACCTACCCACAGCCATATTCTCCAAGACTAGACTAAGCTGGTCAGCAGCATTTAATCATTCTTATTTTGTACAAAAAATATTTATATAATATTATTTATAAATCCATTAGAATTGTCCAAGTTCTTACCAGATGGTATGAAGACTATGTTAATCCCAAATATAGTGTGAGTCAGCCAAGTGTAGAGTCCATAGAACCCAGCCATTTTGAGGGAAGCATCAAACACACCTCTAAAATGATCAAAGAAACTCTGTTAATTTTTATTRGCAATAAGATTCCGGGAACTATGAAGATATGCACACAAGCTGCTTTCAAAAACTGAAAAACCATTAGTGCCACAAAAAACACATCTCAAAATGTAACACTTTACGCATCTGTTCCCTCTGAAAAGAATAAACATCCACCACATTTGTCATTTGAGTCATTTAGACACAAAACCCCTCATACTGTTCTTTACAGTACAATGGGTTCACAGATAAATTCCTTGAAAGAAACTGCTCAAGTGTCAGACCAAATTCTTTATCAAAAATAACCTTTAGTCTATGAGAAGCAGTACCATTCTATGTACAAACTACTTTTTCCTTGCCTTTTTCCACTGCTATGAGTTCATTCATTTTCTTTAGCTGCTTACATTTCTATATCTCCCATTCTCATTGGATTAAAACCACTGATGTGAAGTAAAATAGGCTGTTTAAACTCTTAGTTTTCCTACATACTGACAAGCCCTTTTGGATGAAAATAATTGAGCATCTCATACTCTCTACTGAATTTTAACATCAATACCTTGATATTCCTAGCTTTTAGGTTGCTTACTAGGTTACATTACTAAAAACCAAACAGTAAATCTGGTAATCTAATTCAACACTGCTGAATCTACATTCAAAGTTCTCCTCTCGTAAGTGTGACCACAGCTGCATGAGACAGCAAACAGACAGCTAAGCGCTGTGACATTTTTACTGCACTAGGGCACATACACATGTGGAGTATCCCATAACTGAACTGAAAACCCACGCCTTAGGTCTACAGTCACAACAATCATAATCTCAAACTGGTAAATCTCACCATTGTATTATGTCAGTTTTTCACCCTTATTTGAAAAAGACATGAAGTTTCCCAAAATCACTATTTTAGCTTGAATCCAAGTAACCAAACTACCCCTGAGTTCCTCACCTCAGAACAGTTCTGAAAGTTACATCATTGCAGAAGTGACTGGCACATACATCCTCTTAGCAAAGACATATGTGAAGTTTGCTGATGTTAAGTTCCCAATTATAATTCATGCTGAATGTGTCTTTGCAGTTTTGGGAACTCTGGCAGGAGGGCAAAGAGGACAGGAAGACATACAACAGAAATCACAGAGCCAGATGATGAGTGGGAAGATTTTCACTGCACAAGGGGAACATAGTCTGCACAAAAAACCAGCCCTTTTTGATCTGAAGTCTCTAAGACCACAGTTTCCTTCCTCCTTTGAGCCCATAAAGCTTTCTAGGAAAGAAACCTTCTCTGATATTRAACTACTAGGCAGAATCTTTTCTGAACTACCAGCAAGAATTTCAAGACTCCCAGTTTTTGCTTCTTTGGCCACTATCCTCATTTTTGTARGCAATGTGAATATTTTTGCCCTCTTTTCCTACCTAAGGCCTCACTTTTAGATTCCTAAACGATTTCTGAATCAAAATTATCTTATTTAAAATTCATTCACTGTAAGTTATGAGTGCATAATAAACCTCATACATCAACACTGCTGTTCAAGATGTGAGATTCTCTTAACAGACTAAATAAGAACAACAGCTGTCAGCCATTTTTCCCCCCAGAAGAGGGAAAAGGGAAATACAGAAAAAAGCACAAGCTTTAAAGAAYGACCCGAAATAACAACTCTAACCTTTGACAGACAAGTATTATGTGGYGCATAAAGGGAGGGAATATTTACAAATATGTGCTTGCCTCAGTAAAAAAAAAGCCTCAATACTTCTCAGTTTAGAGAAACTTCTATAGTATTAAAATGGAAAGCCAGACCATAATATATAAAATCTACAGATTTTGAAGAGTGACATACTCACTCGCATTTTAATTATAAGAAAAGATAAGATTCTGACATTAAAAAAAAATTTTGCAAGGACAAGATCCCAAACTCCAAGGTAGCAGTAAGAATGCTAAATTTGAGTTTATACTAAAAACTCAAGATACTTTCATACTCTAGTTACTCAAAAATCTTAATTTKCTGCATTTTCTGTGACATTTAACTTATGTCTACTGTTTCTGAGGATATCATAGGAGCATAACATCTTTCTAAGAAGAACCTGTGCAGTAATCTTCAAGTAAATCTTTTTCTTATCAAACAGGAACTGTGGCACAAATACACCACAGTTGTCAAAAATATTTTGTAATCGTCCTTGAGTATCTCCTTATTTTTTCCAATAAAGATGTTTTCTGTACTGTAGTAAAATTAACAAGGTCTTAAGAACTTCTATATGTATGCCCCAGAACTACATTTCAGGATACAGRAGGTGAGACTTTGTGACAGGTGTAGCCCAGGAGAATTTTAAAGTCTCTGAAAACTCGTGTTTGTTTTTTCACTTCTGTAACAAAAATTAAAAATTATCTCTTAAAGTCTCTAGAAATTCTTATCTATTTTGCTTCATGGTTAAGGCAGCAAAAAAATAATTCTGAAAACACTAACCAGAATCTTACCAGCAGTTTGGTTCAGCTACTCTGCACCTGAGATACCAGACCTTAAAAATTATGCGGTGTGCTAGTGCCAACACTGCATGAATTTATTACTATCTGTAAAATGCAGACCTTCCTGGTGTAATTATGACAGTAAGTAAGTTTCATCTCTTAATACATTATTGGCACACATAGAGCTTCCTTTTATATACAAGAGTAATYGTATGCTTCAGAAATCAGARAATCCAATTGCTGCTCACGTCTCAMTTTGGCACTGTATCTGGATGAACCACTTTACCTGCAAGAGCTGTCATCTGCAAATGTGTAATTTATGAGCACTTCATGCCAATTTGGCGTAAGGCATACTTAGACATACATATTCCATTTTACTGAGCTTTGAAAAGCATGTAAAACTAAAAAAAAAATAAAAATCAGAGGACATGGGTCATGCTTCACATTATTCAGATTAAAAATGAAGAAACTTCTGTCAAATGCTTCTGCACAACTGGCCTACTTTCTTTTTTTCTTTGTAAAAGTTCTTTCTACTAAGTTCTTTCCCTAAACTAGGGAATTTGCTTGTAGACTCCACAAGGGAAAGGGCCACCTTTTCATTTTATGGGTTTTCTGGGATTTAGTGGATTTTTTTTTTTCTTTTACTGGTTGGCCATAGAGAGTCTAGAGCTTCCTTTTTGTTTCTACTGTAGTTTACATCRAATGTATGTCCACCTGAGCTCAGGCTCACTTCACAGAGACTGCAGGTAAGGTCTGTTCACTGTTAGTGACAGATTGAAATTTCAAAAATTTCAACCTAATGATGCAACAACTCCAGCCAAAAAGAGTTCTTCAGCTCAGATCACGGATTTTTTGACCTTAGAGTTAATTTGATTTTCTAGATCTCTCTGTTCCCAGAGCACTGGAGGAAAGAAGAGCATATGGACTAAAATAATGAGAATTTGAGTTACCAGAAAGATTAGAGTAAGCACATTATAAGTTTAGAAGAGCAATTTTCTGGTTATTAYACTAAATTTATAATAAAGGCATATTAACCCTGGCTTGTGAATGGGCATAAGAGTAAAAACTAGACAAAAGYGGTATTTGTCTTCGGAAAAGTTTGCAAGAAATAGCATTTCCCTAAATTCCTTACAAAACAGTTTACAAGCCATACAACAGTTTACAATCCAATTAAAATTCAAGTTCAGTAACAGGAACACCCTCAGCCAAAAATACTGTTAGAAAAAGACAATTTCACTCTCTTGTCATCTTCACACCACCGATGTTTGGTATTTTCCCATATTCTCTAAGCAGACATTAAAAGGATTGTACTGTATCTTTGTTTCTGTATACAGAGCTGACTAATTCAAAATGATGCCTTAAGAAACTTCAGCTATTCAGCTTCTTTTGAGAAAACAACCTTCACATTTTAACAGCAGAGAGCTGAAGGTATAACTGAAATGCATTTCAAACTTCACAGAACAGTTTCACAATTTACTTCAGATCAGGTTAACTCAGAAGTGTCCCAGGAAAGGAGCCCTCCAACTTCCCATTCCCCTGTTCTCAACCATTCACTTCTGTCCCAGACGACCCTTCCTCTGTGTACCTACCAGCATAGTCTCCATTATGTGCCACGACACTTTCTACAACGAATTCAGATAGTAATGATTTTTTGCTGAGTTAGTTTTAACTGAATAGCTCAAGTATCTACTCCCCATCCAACYCATAAGTAGTGGCTTAAACAGCTGCATGCCCAACAGGAAAGAAGCCGGCACACTCATGGCTGGAGAGCAAGAACTCTTCTTTGCACAACAGTGCTATCTTATCCCAGCTGAAACTGTCTAACACTCACTGTCACCATAATTTCAAAACCAAGTAACTCATCTTCTTTCCTCAGATGCCACCAGGATCTGTTGCAAAAGAAAAGCTCCCAGTGAAAGCTATTATTTTTAAAAAGACTGAGGTCTTCTAAAATGACCCCCCAAATTTCAAGTGATCAACAAGAAAACACTGAAAAATGAAATGACTCGAAGTCTTTCCGCAAAAAAACTTCTTAAGCTGTTCTTTGACTCACTTTAAGTGTTCTGTTCTTTTAGAGATAAAAAAAAGAAGCTCTTTCTTTTTCAGTTTCAAATTATACACAAAAGTAAACAAAGTGCACTAAGATAGATTCCRGCTATGAATAAAGCAGAAGTGGCAGGAAAAGTTTCTTGACAGAGTAGGATCATCTCAGGAGCAATATAAATATGCAAATGACTTTCAGAGATGACTCCATGACAAGATTTCAGCAGTTTTGTTGCTGAAATTTATTTTTCCTCATGAATGATACAGCTGAACAAAACAGCTCAAACATATGCAGGCTAGTAATGACACTAATCAGATAAAGTGATACAGTCTTGTACTAAAGCATAGGTCCTCCAGATGGTATAACTGATGCAAATATTGCATTCACTTCCCAGGGCAGGACAAGGCTTCAATGACTTTATCAAAGCATTGTTAAAGAGCGGCAACCAGTCTGAAGGACACAGTAGCACAGACTTTCTAGTCTAACAGAGAAACGTCTACCTTCTGCAAAAAACAACTATTAACATGTAGTCCAACCTGTAAGAAATTCTACATCTGATTATTTTAAAATACTTTTGTATTTGTATTAATTTTTTAATTAATACTTTGGCCTGTTTTAGTCACTTACTAAGCTTACAATTATTCTTCTGAGAAGCAGATTTGAAAGGCCTAGTTATTTCCGAATCACCTATCTCCAACATTTCCAGATTTTTATCATGAGTAGATGATGTTTACTAAGTGCAACACATAACTATGCTGAAAATCGATCTTGGAACATAACATATAAAAAGCCAAACTTGTTCAGACCAAAGGTCTGTCTAGCCAGCATCCCATCTTCAGTAGACCTTAGAAGCAGATGCTAAGGGAACAAAAGAAATAGGACAAACCTATTTAACAATCCCCTCTGAATATTCTTCGAGCCCCTACTTGCACCTCAGGGGGTATTACGAACCTCGTGCAAGCTTTCTATTAATTAATCTTCAATCAATATCTCTTCTTAGTCCTCCACTTCAATCCTGCAAGTTGCTGCAACTCCAACATCTTTTCACAAGATCTCACCCATGCCTACTGCCTGTTGCATGAACCAACATATTTTTTTGAAACTTATTTTTTGAAACTGCCTGCTTGCTTTTTGGTGATGCCAAGATTTTATGCTGGAAGAACCATAAGCAGTCCAATTCAGTCATCCTTTTCACACTAGTTCTGATTTTACAATCCTCAGTTGTGTAACATCTTTTTTTCCAGGCTGAAGAGTCCTAACCAGCTCAATCATTCCTCCCAGAGAAACTGATGCATGCCTTCATTCCTTCAATCAGTCTTCTTGCCCTCCTAGCTTTTTGAGACGCAGGAACCAGAACGGCACACAGTACCTCAGGGTATAGGCAAATCATAGATTTATACAATGGGAGTAATATTCTGTATTTCTGTTGCCTGGGTCTGTGGTAACAAATCTTAATGTTTGATATGCCTGGCAGATGTTTTTAAGTATTACCAAGCACTGAGCTAGCCTATGTACCAGAAAATACAGCTCCCAAGTGATAAGAGCCAGCACAGCGGTAATCAGTTTATGTGTGCAGTTAGGACTGGTTCTCACCCGCATGCATCACTTTCATCTACRCTACATTTCATCAGTCATTTTATTTCCCAGACACTGCTGTCTTGTAACTGAGTTTGTCTGCAATCCTGCTCCATCCATGACTTCTCTGGGCAACCTGTTCCATTGTCTCACCACTCTCACAGTAAAGAATTTCTTCCTAATATCTACCCTCTTTCTGTTTAAAGGCAATACCACTTGTCCTTGAAAGTCTCTGGAAAGAGATGCTGTAAAAAGCCTTTATTAAATTTTGGTAGAACATAGCAGACAGATAAACTTATTAATGGTTTTGCTTGCCCACACTTGAAAAAAACATGAGGAGTAAGGCAGAACTTCTGTCTGTGAAAACTCCACTGATTCTTTGCAACTAAATCATATTCACCAGGTGCTGATATGTCCTTAAGTTCCTACTAAGCTATACAGTACCAATATCCAGATATMCAGCTTACAAGGCCGTACTTCCTGGGTTCCCTGGAACAATTCTTTTTTAATTTTGCCCTTTAGATTCCTACAGTGAGTTATCATCAGTCACTCCCAACAATTTGCTATTGCTCATTTCATCTCTTTTCCACAAGCTCTTCTACACTCACTGCAATTTCTGAGAGACTTTGCTTTAGCTCACCCATAAGAAGGGTCTTACAATGCAACTCTCTCCACTTATCTTCACAGCAACAAACAAAACAGCATCAATTTACCTCCCCCCTGCAACAGCCTGCAGCAGCCTTGTGGTTGCTAAGTACTCCTTGTCATCCTTCAGCCCTCTGACTGCTTGTTGCTCCTGCTACATATGAAAAATTGTACTTAGGTTTAATAGCATTTTGGAGCATGGAGCTTTGAGTAAATGAATCAAACTCCCCAGCACCATCACCCCCCTCAAGCTTTAGGCCTATTTCTATCTGCTGAACTTTATGATCCTTTTGTTTATTTAGTGAAAACTTCGGATTTTAAAGGATATTTTCTCATTTCCTTGGCCTTTTATATTTTGCTGTTCAGATATGCACTCTCTCTTCCCTTCAGCCTTACTTAACTGTTAGCATGCACTGGCACTGTACATTGAACATTTATTATTCTCCATCACTTATAAAAATGATGTAAATTCTTTTAGATTCTCCATTTTAGCTTGAAAAGTTAATGAATGAGAGCAACAACTAGCTGGAGCCAATACTACTTGAGATCCATTGCAGTCTTATATTAAGAAACTCCCAGGCTGTTCAGATTATTACTATTATAAAATTATGAAACACAAGCATAAAGAAAGGGATATTTTCATTGCTTATGCTGGTGGAGAGAATGGATTGACCTTATAACTTGAAAAAAAGCAAAAAGCTAAAGCTGTGATGTTAAATCTTTGAAATATCAGGAAATCTTGAAGTTTTGTATCAGACTTCATGCTGGTTTCTTACATTACAATAAATCTGTATTCTAGACAGCAGAAATCTAACCAAGGTTATAATAACATATATCACAACCTTAAATACACACATAAAGAATTATTAGATATGCAAGCATAGAATCCTGCAACATGTTATACTAAAAATAATTCCAATAGTATACTTCATTCTTAGAAATACCTGATAAAAGTCTTTTCCCTATATATTTAATAAGTCTTTCAGCAACCCTTGTCTTTCCACCCCTTCCAGTTAGCTACTGGGCCTGCTTTAGAAGCAAAGAGAAAAACTAACGGGCTGAGCTAAATTCCAGATGCAAATTAAGCATCACTCTCTTTACTAATACAGTTTATGTCATTACCAACTAAACTTTCATTCAAATAGGTTCTGACATACAAATAACTTTTAAGAAGTGGGCGCTGTAGTAAAACAAAAGCAGTGTATATATCTAAAGGTCTAAGTGCACCACGTAATTAAGGGTCTAGTATCTAAGCTGCAATGTAGTTACATTATTCTTAAAGATTGCAGGGAAATCTGCTTATGTGCTTTAATGTGCTCCCACACACACACACACACTAACCTACATCGTCTACATGTTTACAGATACTTTCAGTCTTAAACAGCCACAGAATTACAAACTAGAACCATGCACCAGGACAAACTGCAGTTAGAACATACAGAACACACCATCTGGAATATGAAAGAAGCCAATGGCAAAATATCGACACAAAATATCTCACATAAAGCAGAGTCCTTAGTAGCCTCTCAATGTGTTTGATACCGGTCTACTGGGCAGAGAGGACAGAACTGCCTGTTTCAGAATCAGATTATGCATTTAGATAATCTTGTGAATTAGGGGTAGTAAAGTGTAAAATTCAGATTAAATTTACAGACTGTGACATGCATCACCCAAATTAAATGTGTATAATAACGACCATTTTTTCATAGTTTTAGGTAAATTTTGGAATAAAGATTATGTATGAGCAAATAAATTATTTTCTGAAATTTACTTTGAAGATCTGTTTTTCTTTGAATTATTCTTTGAATAACTGATTGAAATCGTGTACATAAAGCAATACAGAGCCAGCTGTGTTTAAGAACGAGTATTTGCTATATAAAAGAAAAAGGAAATACAAAAAGGTAAAGAAAAATCCTGAGGTGTTATTTTGCATATAAGAGAATATTTAAGACTAAAAAGGTGATATGAGCAAGTAATGTGTTTATAGCTAATAAAACAAGCAGCTTAAAAATACTGCTATATACCCCAGTAGGATAATTAGGTTATGGTTACTGTCAGTTATGTTCTACAAATGTACTGAAACAATGTGGCATCTCTTACAGATTCAGAGACCACATTGTACTTCCTTTTCCAATAACTCAACTGAAGCTTTCCTTTCTTCCTCGTAATTAAAACCAAAATATAAGTGTCTGTTTTTCCCAGTTTTAGACTGGGCAATCATTTCATTACAGAATCATAGAATTATTTAGGTTGGAAAAGACCTCCAAGATCATCAAGTCCAACCTTTGACTGATCACCACGTTGTGAACTAAACCATAGCACTAAATGGCACATCTGGTTGTTTCTTGAACACTTCATCTAGGGATGGTGATTCCACCACCTCCCTAGACAGTCCATTCCAATGCTTGACAAACCTTTCTGTGAAGAAATTCTTCCTAATGTCCAACTTAAACCTCCCCTGGCGCAGCTTGAGGCCATTTCCTCTCATCCTGTTGCTGGTTGCTTCAGTGAACAGACTGACGCCCACCTGACTGCACCCTCCTTTCAGGTGGTTGTAGAGATCAATAAAGTCCCCCTTGAGCTTCCCTCCTCCCAGGCTAAACACCCCCAGCTCCCTCAGCTGCTCCTCACAGGACATGCACTCCAGACCCTTCAACAGCTTCACTGCCCTTCTCTGGACACACTCCTGCACCTCAGGGTCTTTGATGTGGTGTGGGGCCCAGAACTAGACACAGGACTTGAGGTGTGGCCTCACCAGCGCCATGTACAGGGCACAATCACTGCCCTGGTCCTGCTGGCCACACTATTTCTGATACAAGCCAGGATGCCACTGGCTTCATTATTAAGACAGAATCATTAAGACAGAATATTTTTCAATCCTATTCCCATCCTGTAACATATACCTTAAGTGAAGCTTAAAAAATTTCAGTAAAGTCCTATTAAATGCATTCCTGTGACAAAGGAGATTTCAGCAAGAGAGAACTCCTGCTACTAAAGAACATTCATTGCATGCAAAAATTCAGTCAAAACGTAATCAGTTAACAGTTATCTTTGAAAAATTATCAGAAAGAAATTATTAAAGTTGCGGTAAAACAAACAAGATTACACATTTTGCTTTTTCTAAGCATTAGCTTAACATGCTGGAAGATTATTGTTTTCTGTGGGAATTGTATCACTGTCTCATTTTCTCCATAATTACTGCCAGGATGCCACAGCAAACAAATTAGATGTTTAAACAGCCAAGATTTTTTGTTTGTTTGTTTGTTTGTTTGCATGCTAGCTCATTTCAGATCTCTTTAGATGTTAATAAATAAAAGTTAAAATTTCATTAAGAACCTATTTCATCATCAAGACACTATAGGTTTCTTTCATATCAGATCTTTCTTTTGACTTTACAGCCAATTTCATAAGGATAACTATTTCATAACATAATTTACATAATTAAAAAAACATTTTAAGTAACTTTTCTATAACCAATGAAAAGTCTCATCAAATTTGAGGTGTGCATGGCAAATGAAGAAAATGAAGCAAATAATGATAACCCTTCTCAAACTGAAAACAAACACTGAAAACAGTACTCATCTTCCCGGCATTACAGAACAAACTTCCACTAACATATATCGAGGCATCACTCAAAATACTGATCTGGGTTTAAGACCATTTCACAATGTGATCAGGCCCCATCAAAACTGAAAGCTGCAGTAACTTTAAGCCACAGCCATACCCGTGTGCATGCACTCATGTGAAAGTATCGCACACACTAAATTGCACTGAGGCCGTGAGAACATGCAACTTAGTAATGTGCAATATCTCCACCAGAGCAAGCAGAATGGGAGCTTCAGGGAAGAAGGGTATGGTGCATTCAGGAAGAGAACGACATGCTGCTCAGGGAAAGGAAAATGGTTCAGGCAAAGGTGTGCATGCTACTACTTTGGAAACCTGTGAGTTGGAGAATTATTGCTTAATCCATTCAGGACAAAAAAAAAAACCAAMCAAACAAAAAAACACCCCCAAAAATCCAGACAAGTCCCCACTTCCCTATTTCACCTGTAAAGAATATAATTTTCCTACTTATACAGTGAAGTAGGTGACTCATGAACAAACTTGATTTTAYAGAACCTTTCTGAACAAAGCAAATCTCACACTATTACAGGCAGATAACAATTCCTCYCAACCTTCAAAATACTACCTTATTAATTATAATTACAATGAAAAATTTCACTTACTACTATTGAGAACTAAAATTATGTAAATACAGTAAACTGGTCCAAGTGGTTCTCATGTTTCTAAAGCAAGTCATCTTCCTAAACCTGACAGAGTGCTGCCAAAAGAATTCCTGCAGCTCAACCTGCCCTGGCATAACCCTTCTGTCACAGTCGTCAGTCCCCTGCCTGTTCCCCTTTCYCTTCTTCACAGGTTCCCATGGCTGACTTCTAACTAGTTTTAGTGAAAGCAAATCCTGCATTTACTATACTCACAGGCAACTAACCACCACTGTTGGTCAAGGGAGATTCTTGCACATGATGAAGATGCAATATTACCTTTGTAATTCATCACATTTTTGTCCTGATACCCACCTACATAATATAGAAAACAGGAAAAAAAATTGAAAAAAAAAAAAAAGAAGACAGAACTGTGGAGGGATGAAACACAAAGGGCAAATGAAGAATTTATCAAGAAGGAGTAATGAAATGTGGCCACACCAAGAAAGTTAAAACTGGAGTGAGGAAGGCCTGAGATTGCAAACCAAAGAAAAAGAGAAACAGATACACCAATTGGGCATGAAAGACTAAAACTACTAGAGAACAGAAGCTCTTTTACTGCTGAGGCATTAGCAGTATTTAGGATTATTACAACTTTCCTAAATTTTTATTACCCACCTCATTTACAGGCAACGGCACATGAAATTCCCGCATGGAATTTTGAATTAGTCGGTTGATTTGAAAGAGAACCAGTACTTCATGAATCAGTCAGAAATCCCTGTGGTCACACATGCCATTGGTAGTGATCTTCCTCCCAGGTTTTTTACTGTATTTTAGGGAATCATCACACAACTACTGACCTTTCCTCTTCCCTGTAGATTAAATGCTGCCTTCCACACGATGCAACCAATGAGGAGCAAACACAGTATATGACAACAGAACACATGCAAGTGTTTACTCTAAAATCATACGAGCATTTTCATGATGAAAGTTACTCAAAATTGGGATATCTGATTTATAACCAGTTTGCAAAGCTGCTATTGTTCTACGGTCCAAAAACTGCTGGTTCCCATCCACAGGGCTGCTTGGAGGCAGACAGGCCTGTGAGAACTGGGAAAACGCAAAGGCAGGGGCAAAGGCAAATACCCAGCTTACAAACAATCACATTCACAACATGGGAAAGACCAAACTAGCAGCAGGCCATCCCTTGGGTTTCCTTTTGCCTCCCTGTCCCAAGAGAGACCTCGAAAACAATTCTTTTGCTGACTGTCAAGGGTTGTGTGGCTCCTTCTTTACCACCACCCCATGTGAAGAGGTGTCCTCTCTTCAGCACTGAGGCCTGAAAGACTGCGGAGGAGAGGGCCTGCCTTCCATCAAGCTGCTGCCTTCCCCACATGGCAGGGGACATCCCCATCAGCTGTCCTGCCTTCCCCAGATAGAAGGGACACCCATAACCTTGCAAAAGGTGACCTGTCCAACTGTCACCCAAGCCCTTACTCCACACCAGCACCAGCCCCACCAGTGCCCTGAGTCACACCGCCACCAGCAGCATCCCTGCAGTTGGAATTTGTCCTGCTGAGCACACGGCAGTGTTCCTACAGCCATGTCCTTCTGCCCATGCTCACCCAGCTGGTTGCCGTGGGAGGCTGCCATGAGCCTCACTGAAGTCAGAGCAAGTGGCAATCACTGCTCTCCCCTGGTCCCACTAGGACAGTCCCCTCCTCAAAGCAAGGCTCATGTTGTTCTCAGCTGATCCCTCCAAGACATCTTCTGTTTTTCACTGCTCTGCCCTTGTACCACCAGGTCTGCCAAACAAGCTCTTGGCTTAGGCACAGCATGATGCTATTGTCAAATCCCTGCTCGGTCCCACCACCTGATACAATGCTGCTGGCATTTTGCCTCTCTGCCATCCTGGATGAATGAATYTCCTATCAAAGGCCGGGAAGGCATTTCATCCCATGGTTTGCAGCAGGTAGTTCTTGGATTCCACTCAGCTTCTTCAAAACTCCTACAGTGTCACCACAGCTGCATCTATTTTTTCCTACTACTCAAGTTCAAATTTATAATCCGAAGTATTTTGACAGAAACAGTCAGATTCAACAGTTGGCTCAAAGCAGGCTGGAAAGCTGCTCTGATCCCCATATAGCTCATAAATCTATTTGCATGAAGAGAGAATTGTCACTGTCTTTGCAAACTCATCATCAAGGGAGTTAGAAAAATATTTATAAAATTTATAGCTACTTATAGTCCATAAAATAAAAACCAGCGCAGCTCCAATGAGTGAAACTGCAACAGGAAAAGGTCTTGGTTTGATTAAATGCTTGCTAGGTAACATCTTTAAGTTAAGGGATTTCTTGACCTACAGAAACCATTTGCTGATTGCCCTCCTCTTCTTTCCTCCTTGCTCTTTTCCTCCGAAATAAATGGCAAAGCACACAAGGGAACAGACTTCCTTGATTACATCCAAGTACCCTAGTGCTTTTCACAAACGTATCTCAAGTAAAAAGAGCAACAGAAGTGACTGACAACATGGAAGATAATTATTTGTATGTCATTTGGTTTACGAGCAACAAAGAGATTAGGTGTATCTCTTGCCAGGAGGATCCCTGCCCTCCAGACAGGACCGGTCAGATACAGTCTTAGCTTTGTGCACGTGCTATGTCCTTCTGAAAAGTGGTGGGAGCTGGAACACAGCTGATGACTTTGAATATTTATTAACTTAATCTTTCTTTGCTTTTGGTCTACTTGAAAGCATGAGTATTTTGAGGGCGAGTTCATGTTGTGTAATGCTGTCATAGTCTAACGATTAAAGCGACTACAGATGTTTCATTATTTGATAATTCAAAAAACAAATGCAGCCTCTTCCTCCCATCCTACCACCAAGCATTAACATCCGTTTTGCATGCCATTTACAGGGGACGTGAACAAGCCATTTTTAGGTTCCYACCCCTGTAGCAACAACTTATCTCCAAAAAGAAAGAATAGTTGTTACTTTGTGGCAAAAGAAAGGGCTTGCAGTAGCAATTTGTTTTTATACGGCAACAAATTGGGCATGCCCGTTCATGAGAAATTGTTACTATACTCTCCATATTTACATACTGAAGATCACAGTAAGTCTTGAGTGGAATGCAAGCTGACCTAGAAGCATTATAATAAATCCTTAGGTACAACTGAGCAGAGAAGAACTTCTGAAAATCTCAAAAGAATCACTGCAAAGAATTCAAATAAGGCACCAAATACAGGCTACTCCAAACCAATACAAATGACTGATTCAGGCAACCTTAGTGAACATACAGACTGAGGTCCCTTGTGTATGACAAGCAACTTCACAAGTCCAGATTCTCCAGACATTGGCTTTTTCTTATCATATTTGTAGTTACTGATGTATGTTGGCTCCTTCCTACTCATTTTCCTGTGAATTCTCTAACATTATTTTCTTKCTTTTCTCCATTATAACTCTGAGAAACACCTTGGACCACCTGTGTCACATACCTATAAACTTATAAATGCATTTAATACATCCTTCTTGCAGAGTATCYATGCCCAGACAAACCATATCCTACTTTTTAACGCTGTTCCCCTCTACCATGGGCTAAAGAGAACAATTCATGARACAAGTATCAGTTTCTAAATCTGCTCACACTACTTAAAAAAGATAGAACTGAGATACTAACCATGTGATCAATGAAAACTCAATAGCATTCAAGAGAAGGGCTATTAACTCTTTGGCAGAATTCCAAATCTGTTGCTTTGCACCTGAATTGCCCCTTCCTTTCAAACTACTACAGCAATTAGCACTGTTGTTCAAGATCTTACACAACATAATATAACCTTCCCATTGTTAAAGTGGCAAACATTTGGCAATGAGTTTGGAAAGCAGCTTTAACATCTCCTCAGTTTAGTCTACTTATGTTTTGTACATATGTGGAAGATGACACAGAAAGCAGTGGTGTTAAGAGGCAATAGCAATACAGGATTTAGCATGGAGTCTGTTCACTTCGCCCAGACCAACAACTTTTTTGAAAAAGTAAGCTCTGTCTTAAACATCTTATTTAAAATCAGTTTATTACATTACCAACACGTTAGTGTTTCAAGCTGCTAACAGGTGAAAGCTGATGATTTCATTCATCTCTTATGAATGAACGTTACTGCACCACCCCAAAAATTGCTTTATTGTGGAATCTTTATGAACTATATTTAAAAAACCAAAAAAATCCTCCTTCAATTACTAAAGTAATTTAGAGCCGAAACAAAGAATGGCAACTAAACACGGAACACTGTGGATGCACTCTGTAGGTGCAGCACAGTAAGCAGTGTTTTAAGTGTGATGAGGAGAGAGCTCCCCTGTTGTTCCTTTTGATGTAATCTGGTTTATGGAGACCATGAACTAGATTTCTTTCAGATGAAACTGAACTGGAAAATACACTCCAGAAGCATATCTAATACATTCCAGGTACAAATAGGTACTTATTCTCCAAGATTATACTAAAAATAGTTCAAACTAAATAATGCTGAAATGTGTACAGCACAGATGTCAGGTCCTCCATTTCTACTGTTTTGCTGTATGAATCTGCTCCTGCTGAGCTGCACTAGCTGTTACTGCCAACACAACTGCAAACATTGCTTCCTGATGAGTTAGGGATGTCATGGGTATATCAGTTTTATAAAACACTAGTGTTCATGACAGCACAGACATCTGAAAATTTTTTAGGCAAGTCTTATCAAATTGGTCTGTTAACAATCACAGGGGAAAAAATCATCAGTGCTAGGTTCTCGAAAATTTTTTGAGATTTGCAACTCTCTTTGAAACACCAGCTGTTGCAATTGTTAATTATTTTCAGTTGAAAATCAAATTCAAAAAAGAATTTTCAAAAAAGGGCAAGAAATCAGCAACATACCTTATTGCTTCCTCTACAGATTGGCCAACTATATTTGAGGAGGCACCTGGCTGAGACAAAGGTGTCAAGCTTATCACCCATTTTACTGGCTTGTAATACTCATCACTGGAGCTCAACAGGTAGAACAGCGTGGTCAGAAAAATCACCTGTAAAACAAATTGAAGTTTTAAATTAAAAGGCAATAAACRCTTTACAGAATTACAGTATGCAGACATGCTTCAGATATTAAATTTTACTGGAAAGGAACAAGATACTCTTCCAGAAGCCTGGATTTAGAGAAACACACAGAGCTGAAAAAATAATCCTCTCCCCTGCTCCACAAAAGACTTAACAACTAGACATTATAACACTTCTTTTCTGTTCAGCCTCTTTCCAAAGTCACATCTAGATCTAACAACTAGAATGTTGACCAACATTCTAGTTGTGGGGCTTTTTGGATCTTTGCAAGCCTGTTTAAGAGATAAAAAAACTGCTGAATAGTTACATCTCTTCTCAAAACAAACAAACAAAACTGCCAAATAAATTTGGGCTGTCTCAAGAGTCATTATGCAGCTGGGTATCAGATATGAATTACACAAAAATTCACAACCATAAATTTTGTGTTAAGCTGGCAATCCTAAGTGAATATCCCTTCTGTGAGTTTGATGATGAGTCTCAGCAGAAGTGATGGCAGTTCCATTGTTTCAGTTTAAAGACAAAAAAATTACAATCAGATTTGATTCGCTTCCTGTATGTTGCAGTCAACTATGTTTCTCTTATTTTCCTGTTAGTGGGCTCAGCAATTTATTGGGGTAAGCATAAATCACAGAACTGTGTCCATCTTGAAACAGAATACCTCAAACAAGAAAAATCCATTCTGTATTGCTTCAAATATAAACTATGGCTTATATTTGCTCTGTCTACAACTCTCAGATATTTTTTCTTTCTTCCCAAGATTAGAAATAATTCTTTCACTCTTCTTGCTTCCAACCTACTTGTATGCTAAAATAAACCACATCTTAGTTTTTTTTATGAGCCAAACAGCCTGACCTCCATAAGTCTTTTACTTTCAAGCATTTTAACCAATTTGCAGACACCTCATGCTCTTTTCCTTCATTCTCTCTGAGGATACTCAGAAAACAAAATGCAGACAGTACAACACGCAGTATTTCATTACCAGTCTCAAGAATGACATTCATCTGTCTGTTCCTAATTTCTTTAAACACAGTGAAATGTTACTACTGCTTCCCCTCTACTCTAGCCTTTCAGACTGTATTTTGAAAGTCACACTCAACTGTTCATCTACCATGACCCCCTTCCAAAATGTCATATATTGGTTTAGGCTGTACTCCATCTTCCCAGGTGTTTAGCTTCTGCCTTGGGTGATAAACCAATCTAGCTAATAAAACAAGCTGTTATATTAACAGATTTAAACAGCATGCTGTTAACACTCATTTCGAGATTAGACAAAAAAATAAATAAATTAAGCCTTGCTTTAATGGAAAATAGTCTAGTGCCAGTAGCAGTATCAGCTATGTCTTGTTACAGTCYCAAATAAGAGAATCTTAAAACTTGGATCAAATTTTAGCATCCTGTTTAATTCTGCAAGAATGGTTATTTTTCTGCCTTAATGGGCTCTGCCACTTCTCCTGCAATATYTCCTGATTTCACTAGAAAACTCTATACTGAAGCAGGCATCCAGATGATGTTGTGTCTTCCTTCCACTGAGCTCAGCCTACAGACCCTTCTTGCAAGTGCAGTTTTCAACACAGAAAGCAGCATATTGTTCTAAGTACAGTAAGTATAATATCTGCTTATCCTGACTGTTCTTCCCCAGTGTTTACAGAAGACACTTGCTTTCTTAAGGAGACACAAAATACACATACCCACCTGAAGTGTAAAAGCCAAAGTAATGGCTGGGAATGAACAGCAGTGGAATAAAATGGTGTTAAACTGAACTACAAGCTAGGAAAAGACACAAACCCAACCCAATTTCTGCTAAAAGAAGATGGACACATCACACAGCACCACATAAAATTAACTGAATTTGGGAATATCTGCATTTTAAGAAATTAATGTATTTCCTTTAGCACAACAGGTGCAGAAATGCAAAAAGAAGCCGTAGTCACAGAATATAATTTATTATCAAATGGCTTGCTGACTTTTCCAACAAGTAGAATACCCTCAATAGTACATTCGGCAGCAAAGAGACATGCACTATCTTATAGAAATTGGAGGCTGGAAGTTTTCAGACCTCTTTTACAGGATATCTGAGACACCTAAATTGTTTCCTAAGCAACAATTCAAGATCCTACCAATGACTACGAGGAAGAATTTACCGAAGGTAAAACAGTAAGAACTTTCCATAGTTAAACAATTGATGGATTACCATTTCATGCTGCAGAATTTGTTCTGTAGCCAAAAACATTAAATACTCTAATTTGAGGAGGGATAGACTGAATTCAAGGAGAAAGCTCTGGGTAAACACTCTGGGTAAATGACAAAATGATAATTCAGCATTTCCACAGATATCAAGAAACACATGACCTAATTGCTTGTGCATCAGGTCCACTGACTCAGTAAATATTTTTGTATCCACTCTTCATACTTGATTTTCTGCTGAAAAGCTTCGGGTTTTTGTTTGTTGGGAGTTTTTTGCTGGTTTTGGGTTTCCTGCTTGTTTGTTTTGTTGTGTGTTTTACAGCATCCAAAATCTGCACATTCCCTGCAGGACTGTAGATGCCCACCAGCCAAACRGAGCTTTTCTCTTCTGATGTTTGTAACAGAGTAGGAGCAGAGTGTTGGGTGTGTGTGTGTGGGCACATGCATGTGTGAATATACATGTGTGCCTATTTATATACCCACACAAAGGCACATATATACATCCATGTGCATATGGGTACAGATAGAAACTTGTACCTCACTTCTGAATACAAGTGACACTTCTGTAACTAGTGATCAGTTTTCAAAAGTCTGTTGAGGATCTGAATACAGTCTTACTGAATCATGGGTGGATATGCCACACATTTACATTTCCTACTGAATGTTTCGATGGAAGATGTATTTTTCAAAATGGAGGTTCTGAACAAAGAGTCCAATATTTCTATGTTTTAAAGCACAAATTTTTAAAACATTTATCGAAATAAAATTCACTATTTTAATTTTTATTCAAGGTGACTAAAACTGGACCGAATGTAATCGGGTTGAAAAGCTAACCACCTTGGGCATTACGTTGTCGGAAAATTTAAGTTAGTTTGTGTCACTCCGAGCTAGGAAAAACTTTTCTGTAGCAACTACAAATTCTGAAAAATGAAAAAATAAAGAGTACAGTTCAAGCATTTACTCTTTAAAAGAATTCCAACACAGCAAGATCCCAACAAGCTCTGCTAAACCAGCTGACTGCACAGTGCCCCAGCAAGAGGCAGGGCCCTGCTGGCAGACAAAAAGTCAGGATCATGCATCACAGCAACAGCATGCAATGAATTTGATATAAGTCATTAGGCATCTAGAGCTAAATTTTGTATCTGAGCCTGAGTGCCTTGAAATCATCAGCAATTAGTATGCAAACTTGTAATTTTTGTATGCTAACTTCTCAAACACTGTTTTCAATGTGTTATCTTAGATGAAGTTGTAGACTAAGGAACAAATTATCATGCAATCTTCACCTAATTGAAAGACAACTAGAGAACAAATTGCTGACTTCCCTGTAACAATTTTTTCCATCTTCTGAAAGCAATGGCTTTATAGAGACATGCTTATGAGGACATGCCATAAGACTTCAGTAGTTACGTAGGATATCACATGTTACAGCTTATACGCTCAAGGCCTGAAACAAGAGTTTTCCACTAACAGAATGACAGGAAGACTTACTACCTCTCAACGTAAAAGTTACGCAAATCTTGTCCCCAAACAGATAGGGAATTTGCAAAACCTTAAAGAATTTTGGTATTAGGTAACTTTAGATGTTTTCAATGACTTAGTTTTGATTTTGGATTGTTACAACATGTGTAAATAGGTTTTTCCARTAAAATGGACCATGTAAACCAGTGACACACTACTTACCACTGAAAGCACAAAATTGAGAAGAGCTGTCCCACTGTGGAAGACAATTGTCACTAATGTTGTAACTGTAGTAAACAAAAGGCTCACATTGCGACTCATCACTATCCACAGAGACTCCAGGATCTGGAAAAAGAGGGAGAAGCGAAGACAAAATCAGACATTGGATGGTATTAGCAAGGACAAAGAATTGCTTACAGAGTGATTAATCTCCATCTCCCTTTCTCCTGCACTACAGCAGGTTCTATCAAGTGAAAATGTCTACTTTACCAAATGCAGGTTTTTATATAGTTGATTACAAGGTTTTAGAATTTTTTTCCCAATATTCAAAATTGTTTCATTATGCAAAATTGCAAAAAAAACCGAGATGTGGTGACACTTGTTTATTGTGATTAACATTGCTGTCAAGCAGATCTTGTCTTGGGAGAAAAAATTCATCTTTTCAAAAGCAGAAATGCTAAAACACAAAGAACAAAGAGTAACATCACAAGGCAGAAATAAACATCAAATCAAATAATAAAATTATTACTCTAATAAATTTGTTTTTAAAAGTTTTAATGGTAATGAAATGCATTTTTTTTAATATCTGCAGACAAATGCATAAGTTGTGATTTTGAGTAGGGATGCATAAGTTAATCAAGTAATTATGAAAAATAAACAATATTAGACAATCTATTAAATCTTGTACTGGCTTGGGGAACTGACTGCTTATCAGCTACAGATAGTAAAGACTAGTTTTGATGCATAAAAAGAAGGCACATAGAGGCATCCTAAATGCAATGCACAGTAGTTTCAAACAAGTATTTCATCCAGAAGGAATACGGTAAGAATGTATTAGCCAAAGGGATTCAAACATATAAAAGAAGCACGTTCACAAACAAAGAGCCATATCTTCTTTCACGTTAATTAATATAACTGCAAAAACTGTAAAAGCTGTGACACAAAAGCCCTTCTCCACGTTCAAAGATGTAAGTGAAGACTTCAAAACTAGGAACAGTTAGTCTTGGTTTAATGAATAACAATTAGACTGAATTAAAACAAAAACAAACAAACAAAAAACTCCTAAAACCAAAAAAACCTCTCCCCAGTAGCTAGCATTTGTACAGCACACAAAGGAGTGTGAGCCATGTGATCACCTCTCCTTTAGAACTGAGTGAATCATATCAAAGATAATTTATTAAGCACAAACTTGAGAGGGAATAAGTTCTGGGGGAAATGACAAGGAATTACAACACAGAAAGATCTACTTAGTTCATGCTTCCTACTATTTAATGGGAATTATGAATGTTAAAGCTCACCTTTTGTATAGATTTTATTATATRTTCTCTTGAGAATTCAAGTGAGGTTAGAAGTGGACACTGCTGAAAAATGTTCTCCCTCTGGTACCTGTCCCTTTGCTTCTTCTATGGATTACAAATTCATTCTGGGGGTGCAGCAGTGGCGTATGTTCATGCAGCTCCCAGGTAACATTATTATATTCACATTATGCTATGAGGACTGTAACACAGAGTACACTGAATTTTAAGGGAATAGTTTGTAGCTAAAGCAGAGGCCTTCCAGTTGGTATTCAGTAAAAATAGTACTACCATTGCTAAACAGCAGGCCTTAAGCTGTATGCAAGGCTCMCCTCCCAGATGTTTAAGCCTGTTACTAGAACTTGGGGCTTGGTGCCACAAGTCTTCCGATACGGTGTGGAGTTTCAACACAGAAGAGCAGCAAAGGCCTTGAAAATAGGGACACAGGTTGAGAACAAAGACCCCTGAAACACAAGCAGTTCGTTGAGGAAAAAGGCACTAAAGATGCACAACCTTATGAGCTAGGAAGATTGCTTTCACTCTAAGAAAATGAGGTAGGAACTAAGAAAGGCGAAAAAAATCCAAACAGGCAAGCAACAGGACAAGGTAACTGTCATGACCTGAAAAAGTAATACCTCTCCCAAGTATCACAGCAAATAGTCCAGGACAGTGGTCAAGGAATGGGAGTTGTCAAGAATAAAAACATCTTATGGAGGGACAAGCTCCTTAATTCGAGGGAAGATTATGTCCATTAAGTTTCAGCTTTCCATACCYAAGAGCTCTTGAGCCAGCTCATTTTGACTCCTGCAACTCAGACCATTAAGGCAGCTTCTGTTGGTGCCAACTACGCAGCACCATCAAAATGGTATTTTACCCTCACAGTTCATGTAGGACATGACTGTTAAGGACTGAACACTTTGAATACCTAATGATAACAGTTAGGAGACTGTAAAGCAAACCATTAGCACGAAGTGTGTTGTCAATGAAAACTGGTCTAGTAAAGTTTTGTTTTAAAGAGTAAAACTAGCCTGATTGTCTTCTAAATACTAACCACAGCAATGGTTAAGACCCTCACTTGCAACACATAAGCTGATCTGATAACGGTGAGAGTTCACAAGGAGAGGGGCTTGTTGCATCTGCCAGAAGAGAGCGCACACTTGGTAGGACTGGGAAAGTTTTCTTCAAAATAGGATGTTCCTCCAGTATGGGCAGGATTTATTCAACACTTGCCCTAGAAGCTTTAGCCTGAGGAGCTGATAACCAAGAGTATACAACTGCAGGTAGTTAGAATGTTGTTATCAGCTTGTTCAATTAACATCAGGAATGGTTCTCCTACATGAACATCCTTGTTTGGTGGAGTCATTGATCAGAACTGTTTAGCTAGCTATCACAAGCATCTGCTTTAGAGTAAGTGCAGACAGTGCCTTTCTACAGATTTGCTATGTCTCATGAAAGCAACTGCATCTTTTAGGACTTGTCTCCAACTACAGAATAATTCCTCTTCATGCATATGCATCATTAAAATTTCAAGATACAAGTTTTTCACAGCTAGGGTGAGAAGACAGACACAGCAGACATTAATCATTACTGAACACAGTATCAGAACACGCTCAAATACTTCACTAACACTCAGAAAATCAAATTAAGTGCTGCTGCACCTAAGAGTTCCTAATGCTGTTTGATTCCCAGAGCCTACTGCAGCTGAGTTGATGAGCTCACCTACTATACATAAAGAAGTATTAACACCTTGCCAGCTGAGACGAGTTCTCCAAAACACAAGTAAGTGTGAATATTTATGCAATAATGATACTTTTAATATTACCTTTATTAAATAACTGAAAACCACACCTCTTTCCCCAACACATTGCTTTGTAAGTTGCCTTGAGGGATTAGTGTTTAAAAGAGCTAMAAAGCTGTACAGAATTCAGGACACCCTTACGCATCACACTGTCCTATGTTACCAACAGCATCARTTACTGTGCCTTTCCAATATGTAACAGGCAAGAAAGAAAAATTGCACTTAATGTTCTCAGGCATCTAGGGTGTCCTATTGGCCACTTTTACACTGGTCAACATCTGCAAATTAGGTTTAAAACGCACTTGACCAAAAAAGTAATTTGCTGAGAACTTCAAGTCAACAAACTTCTGGAAGCCAGATATGTGTACCTAACTTGATTATAGAGATCAACAGATGTATAAAGGGAATAAAACTGGACACAAAGACGTAAAAAAAAAMCCCCATGCTAGTTGACATATTACTGAAAAATGGACTGAATTAGCTATAAACTTATGAGATTACTTGAAGAAATTACTGGAGCCAGAGAAAATATTAGGATATGTAGTAACTTAGTGAAATATTTGAGAAGCTGACTTGATTTAGAACACGCAGATTAGTCATGCTAAAGGCACGGAAAGAGAAACCTAACTAAGCTGAAGCTCACTGTGTACATCTCAACAGAAGCTCGTCTGTCTTCCTGTCTGGGAGATCTCTCAATGAGATACCGCCTGCTGGTGGAATGATGAGTATTCTTGTGCAAGGAGCCAAAAGATCAAATTAAGAAGACATTAGCAATGTCTCATATACCATCAAGAGAGCTCTGAGTCATCATTCATAGATTTAGCCAGCAGCTATTTAGTTTTTCAATGCTACAAGCATTCAACAAACGGAGAAAAACGGTATGAATGGAAAAGCAGATGAGTGGAAAAAGAAGGAGGCATTTTTATTTTCCAGAAATTAAATTTTAATAGTCCAGCTATGTACTACATATTTTATCCATCTGATAAACTACCCTAGAGCAGAGCATAGGGTGCAAAATACAAGGCATAAGTGAGGATCCACTCTTGCTCTCTCTGCAAAGAAGAAGATGAAATAAACTCCACTTCAGAAACACATCACTGAATACACTGGTTTTTAACACAAYTGCTTCTAGTAATACTGGAAAAACACTGCTACCACCAAAGCTTTTAGAAAAAAAAGCAAACTGATGATTTGGAAAAGCTTATCTTCACATTAAATCTTCAGGCAATTTACATGTTTATAGAGTAAATTACTTTAAAATAATTAAGGTCTGTCTACATCAAACTAGAGCTAAGCACTACTGCTATAATGAACATTTTGAAGGGGGTACAGAAGTCTTCCAAGCTTCATCTGATAGTCATAGTTAAAGTTCTRAATCAATGCATGTTGTTACAAATTAAATGAACACCAGTAATTCCCCAGCACACCTACATCAGTGATTTAATTACATGCTTTCAACTCTAAAATGAAAATTTCTTCCACTACAGGAGAAGCCTGAAGTGAAACACCAGCATCTGTCTTCTTTTAACGTTTTTCTTACAGCAAATGTTCCTTCTCTTATTAAGGAGGAAGAACGCTTCCTAYGATTTCCATCAATGGAAAAGAGCTTATCTGCCTGTGGTTGTAATACGACTCTGTCGAATAGCTGTATTTTCAGAGAACACTGTCATCTGTACTATTCTGAAATACTTCAGAAAGCCAAGGGACTAGAAAGACAGTTTTATTTTGGTAAACTCAATCTATGCATAAGTATTTATTGCATGCAAGTAGTGTAATCATACATATTTATTCTTTYCCAAAAGTCGAGGGAATTTCACTATAGCTGCATATCTGGTTCTTTACACACTTCTTTACAGATGTCTCACTGTCTTTAAATTATCTGTATGTTAAAAAAACTGTAAAAGCAGCTTTTGAGACTGTACTGTGTCTTGCTATATTCTTAGGAATTGCAAGTTAGCATTGATTTCAAGGGTTCAACCTCAGTCTCCCCATAAACAACACACTCAACCAAAAAAAGAAAGAGACAACAGTTTGGGTTGGAAGGGACTTTAAAGATCATCTGATAAGAACATAAATCCTGAATACAGTAAGGTTGCTTTGTATCTTAGGCTGGGTAAGAAACTTGCTTAGAAATACCAGACTTYAGTGAAAACTATTCTTATTTTTATACTCTCCAAGTTTTAATGACCTAAACAAGCACAGAAATTGGATTTTCATCAATTTTAATTTGAAACATTAGTGTAATATTTATGCAACGCCCTGTAGATGAGCAAGSCAGGAAAGGAAATGGTGCCCAGTAAGGATGTGAAATTAGGATTTAGAGCTTTATACTAAACTGACTGTTTTACAGTCTGTCATTAAGGACATCAGTATATGGAGAAAAAAGACAGGTGTTTCCCCMCAACTGATGAGTAATGAGTTCCTGGAAATAAACAGGAAAGCAAGTCAATTGCTGTCACTTTTTACTTGAACTTCTAAACCAGATTTCAGAAGTAAAGCAAGCATGTTAGCTAGATGAAAATTTTAATATTAATGTTTTTCATCCTTAAATATTTATTCTCTTTACATTTTTTTTTGCATTTTTCTAGCCTACTTAGATTACTGAAGCACACTTTTCATCATGGTTTTCTGAGCACTGTGCAGCAATGCTGCAAATGACACCCTCTTATCATGTAGTTTTCTCCTACTTCTGTTCCTCTTGCCTAGAAGGAAACTCCACATTGATTTTAAATCATGATGTGCTGTGCATTTCCATAACTCTGCCTCAAGCAGGCATGGCCAACTTTGAGAAAGTATTAAGCAAGTTTCATTATTAACTGAAAAAAAGTTTACKGCAATAAAGTTTCCCTCAGCTTTTTCTTGTCTCACATCTTCTTCTATGGTAGAAACTAACAATTTAAGCAGCAGTTGGGGGAGGACAGAGAGAGCACACATGCCCATCAGTCTAAACCAAGAACTGCCTGGAGGCAAATACTAGCTTTAATTGCATCCACAGAGCTGCTWTGGTGCCAGTTAGGTATAAATAATAGTCTTCCAAAATTGAAGATACTTCTAGTTATAATAACAGCTCAAGTCAAAGATGAACTATATCAGGGACTGACTGTATATTAAGCATTTTGGATTTAACATAATTTTTTAGTGAAATGCTTCAGTTTGGACTGCTTTCAATGCTATTTCTTTTTCTTCTCATAAGGTGAAAGGTCCAGTGCATTTATTCAGGAATCCACAYTGTGTAAAATATTAATTTCATTCTCCACAGAACTTTCATAAAAGAATAGAGAAATAAGCTGCTTTCAACCCAATGAATAATCATTTGAGGCAAAAAAAGTAAGACAAAAAAACCCCCTTTTATTGCTTGGTTTTGTTTTCACAACCTCTTAGTCAATAGTTTCTTCAATTATAACCTAAACCAACTGGTTTCTTTTTTAAAAAGAAAAGACTACATAATACAAAGCATTGAAAATCAGCTTGCAGGTGACACAGGTAATCTGTCTCAGGAAGATGTCTGGGAAGCTGATATCAATGAAGATGCTGAAATCACAAGAGCTTCTTTATCATAAATATTTCTGTTTGTTTTATAGTTATATCTTAAACAGGCTTACAAAAATTGCTTAGGTAATTTTAAGTAACAGTAACAGTGTTTCCCTAATTTTCCATGTACTTGAAATTCATAACCTTAGTGGCACTCCAAGGAGAAACTRCTATCAGTTAAAAATTAGACCAATTTCATGAGTGCAAAGAAYACCTACCGAGAGAAATGTTTCAATGTTATCATGAACAAAAGATGCAACATCTTGCCAGTCCAGAATATCTCCAAGCCAGCTGTTTTGACGGTTTATGTGCCACTTGTGTCCTTTGTGCCTTCCAGAATGTGTTACATTCTTAAAAAGAGAGACAAAGAAAAGAGATATTCAAATAAAATTTACAGATATGAGAAAAAGCTAATGATTTAGACTAGTGTTTTCTCAACGAGGAACAGATTCAACATGCATCTAAATACTTAAGASCTGCTTTAACCGGAACCCTCAAAAATACCTGGAAGTACTCTGTACACTGGAAAAACTAAAATCCGACAGAAAACTGTAGTTAATTATCCCATTTCTGTATATACAGAAATATACATTTCTGTATATTGCACTGATTCACACCTCAGTTAAAAGTTAACTTTACTGCTTGACAAATACAATGGTATCTGTTATTTATGAACACCCCTATTGTTGGCTTTTGCATGTTTTTAATGATCCCTTAATTGATGTAAAAGTTATTAGGATGTTTAATGAGTTTAATTCTTAGTGATGTTAAGAAGTTGTTAAAATGTTTTATCAAATTTGGTTGTTATAGGATAAAAATGTTAAAACCCCAGTTTATGAAGTTTGCCTTTGAGGTTATGTTTTTGAACAGTTTTATGAAATTTTATTGTTGAGGGTATGTTGTATAGTGGGCTGTTGGATTGTTCCAAGTTATTTGTGTGKTGTTTTAGTTAGTTTTCATAAAGCTTTCCTTATGTTAAAAGAAGTGCCTATTCCCTTTTGACCATTCTTTAAGCCTCAATATTAAGGTGCAGTAGACCCTCCTGGGGAAATCCCGGGCTATTTTTAGTAGCTGACAGTTGGGCTGCAGCTCAGTTCCACCCTGGCCTGAATTTCAATGAGGATGATTTCCCGCCGAAAGACCCTCGCCCTGACGACAGCGAGCCATTGGAAGATTCATATGATCTCACTGCGGGACTCCACCAATCCTCCTGGACCTTGTGGGCTGGACTGTGGGCGGTCATGGGCGGAGCCAAGGGACCATAAAAACCCCTGCACAGCAGCAGGAGCTGCTCTTTGGCCCTGGACTAGCCCGSGTAAAGCCTGACACTGGGTTGCTGGCCTAGCTCCTCAGAGAGACTAATTAATTTACCCTGTTTCAGATTAGCTGAAGCAGACCCCAGTGTTGTGAGGCTTCGGCCCTGGGTTAACAGCCGGACAGGCTACTCGGGTCTCTGATCCTGCCACCCGGTTTTATACTTTTTATTATTTTCCTTTTTTTTGGATTCYGGACTTTATTTTTTTTACTAATTATTTTTTCCCCTGTTAATAAATTACTTGTTATTTTACTTAAACAACAAGAGTTGTCCCTTTTATTCTTGACAGTATCTATTTTGTTGTTAATGAAAGCACAGAAGAGAGAGGTAATGATTTCAGTTATTGCCTACATAATTAACTGTATGCAACATACAAGTTTTCCCAATATAGCTCAAGAAGAAAAATGCAAGCAGAAGTCAAAGCAAGTAGTTTTCTCACTATTAGTTTCTACCTCTCCACAGGTAATGTTCAGTCACACAAAATCTAAAAGCTAAGCTGGCTACATGGAGGATTYCTTCTGACTACACACCTTTGTAACTGCAAAACAACATGACAACAGGACATGGCCATAAACACAACAGCTAATTCCTTAAATGGCTTCACCCTAATTACAAAGTTGCCTATTTTCCAATGAATCACATCTGATTACCATCTAGAATGAGGCTATTTGACTCAGTCTGGGACTGTRACAAGTGTTTCAGAGACAGTTGCCAAAATTCTCTGTAACCAAGTTTAAGCAAACTCGCTGACTACAACATCCTAGTCTTTAATAGAAGGAGACTTCTCAAGTTCTTAACTCTGATTTTTATAATAAGTATCCCACTACTTGTGCTAAAATTTTCCAAACACTTTTAGCCTTACCAGCCTGCATTAAAAATGACAGTACCTTTTCTGCTGTATATGGCAAGTAACATTCCAAGTGAGGTCCCTGCACTGATTTATCTATGAGCATTACATTTTCTGTTTATTACYAATTCTCTCTAGATGCACTGTTACACTCCATGATGCACAATTAGCAATGTTCCTTAACAATCCACTGCAACACAGAGATCTTTCTTCTGAGCTGGCAATTTATTTAGAGTAGAAATATGTGAGTAGTCAAAAATCTCCCTCCAATAGGCCTTCTGTGTTTTTAAACTGTATGAAGACCTATTATCTGTTCATCTAGTTCTATACTGAAACTGTTACTTCTTTAATGCAGAGATCTTCTTGGAACTTTAGAGGTATTTGAAAAATGACTGTATAAAGAAAAGTCTTAATACAATYGCAATTATTTAAATATACAGAAATATTTCAGGCTTCTGGATTTGGTATTTCCATTGCACAATGGCTAATGAATTGCTTTTTCCTTTAAAAGGCAAACAGCATTGTCAGCATAAAAATGACTTAATTCTCACAGAGTTTTCAAAATTCAGTGTACAGAACCCATTATAAGAAGGCTAGAAAAAAAGCACTGTCAGAAACTTAATGAAAGGATAATTACTTTCTCACAATTTCAAATTAATAAAAGTTACACAAGTCATGCAGAAGACCAGTTTCCTTTTCCTAACACCTCAACAACACACAAATTCAACAGAAAGCTCTGAACTATGAAATACTAATTATAAGAAGTGAGAAAAGMATAAATTAAATGGCATACACAAAACCACACTTAAATACTTAAGTGTAGGACATAGTTCTGGCTGTACTCAGACTGTGACTAGAATGATCTATCTTACATACTCAATATTTTTACCAACATTTTATTATTATGRCCTTTACTCAGTGTTCCAACTTTCTGCTAATCCCTTCCCCAGMAATGCATACTCAGCACAATTATCTCAGAGTACTAAGTGATAGTTTACATGAATACCATTTAAATAAGTTACCCACCTTCACAAACCAAGAGTGATAAAGCCTGTCCCAGAGCTCTAGCACTTGTTTTTCAATCACAGCGGTGTTATTTACTTTCTCTCCCAAAATCTTATGGAGCTAAAACACATAACAATCTTTTATTATACAGGACAGAATAAAGCAGGCATCTACTGATGAACTTCAAGCTCGATAAGTCACATGAGAGTGTCAGTAAAGGCATGTCTCAAACCCGAATTATTACAAAAAACGAGTATCATCGAAATACGCACTTCAGACAACGTGGTTCACAATACAAAGACTTTGTTAAACAAACATTCTGCTGCACTAAGTTGAAGACTTCTTTCTGCCCTGAAAAACCAATGCTGACTCTAAAATGCTGAATCCAAAATCCTAGATCATATCTTTAGAGTAAATATTTCAAATAATTTGAGATGTGTGTTAGATATCAAAATATATAAGTAAGGATATTGGCAAATTCACCTGAAGAAAGTTAGCTTAAATATATAAATTATGATTTAAAAAAATGKCCAGTGTACCACACTGAGCCCACACAGAAATTAGAAAACAAGGGAGAGGGAGGAGTGGTGGCRGCAATAAAAGTCTACATTGGCTATAATAGGACAGCTAAAGCCAGTTAGAAAACAAATTACTCRATTTTATTTGATGCATTTTCACTGGGAATCATTAAAATGATGACAGATTTTCCAGCTCTTAAAAATAAATAATCATCTGAGTAGAGAAGACTACTGAAATCACTCCCACTCTTCCGTCAACTCACAAACCAGAGTGGAAAGAATAGATCTGTCACCAAAATGGTTAACCCCATAGAAAAGAACTACTGGCAAATATATTTTTATTTCTTTTTACTTTTAAGAAATACAAGAAATAATCAAACAAAAATTTAAAGTTCTTTAAGAGCTTCCTGTTACCTTATGTGTGATCCATTCTCGGCCATACTGGTACACATTATTCGCTGCTGAATTGAGCGCCTTCTGAATGACCTGGGCTTCTGGGAGCCAGCTGGGGGTGTTTTTAAAGAAGGAAAACAAAGTCAACTGCTATACATTATACCCATTTTGTTACACCCAAAMCACATTGCAAATTAACATTTTGAAACAGCAACAAATCATTATGGTTAAATACAAATAAACTTATTACCACTAGAATGTTTCCTTCTACATGTCAAGGAACAGATTTTCCCATAAGCAAAGCACAATTAAATCTAGGGCATGTCATGGCACTTAAAATTCTCCAAGGTTCCTGAAACCTTAATTAAATCGGTGTCTCAACTTTTTCAAAAGAGATCTGCTCTTCAATCTGTATGTGTGCTATTCACAGTACATTCTTTAATTTTTTTCCTAGAGTCTAGTTTTCTGAAAATACAGTCTCATCTGGCTGCAAACATAACCTTCTGAATTAAGGTGAATGTAAATTGTTAACACAGTTTTCATGAAAAAGCGACCAGCTGAAAAAAGGTTTGGACACCAGTAATTTCTAAGTCATCACCAAACTACCTGCTTGTGAATTTCTTCAGGGATTCAACATCACTTTCAAGCAATGGACCCTACTGAGTTGCCTCCATTTCAACACTTGTGAATACAAGGCACACAATCTCTGCTTTGACTTTCTTTTTACATCCTGATTCCATGGCACTTGTTGGAGCCCTTCCAAAAAAAATGAAAGCATTCAGGAAATAAAACGGCTATATTTGTTCACCTGACTGCAGATCAACATGGAAGCTCTTTTGCCTGTACAACCTTTCAGAAATGTTCTGCATTGAAATTCCAAGACATTTCAGTCACTCACCTCTAAACATAATAYGAGCATCAAGCTCTGAAATCCAGTAAAGCTTCATGGATTTGGCAAGAGGTACTCTTATACTTAATGAATTAGAATATAGTGTTATGGATGCTTCAAATTTGGATGCAAACACAAGAAGTAAAAAGTTAATTCTACAATTCTGCTAACTATTCAACTAGTACTCCAGTAGTTTCATTATGTGAATAAGCCTCTGACAGACAAATTTCCATTTTCATTAGTCCCACTTATTTCCATCTTATGGCAAAATGAAAAGGCCAAACAACACAASAGATGCCATGAAGGAATAAATTCATTGTAAGTGCTTTCAGTTCTCTTGATTGTGATTACTTCAGTAGTGCTAARGCACACATTACTACAGTGGTTATTAACTATATCCTTTCAGTTCTGTTTTTGAAAAATTGTTTTGCTCTTATAATAATAGCATTTCTTTCAATCTTGTTAAACCACCATCACTTTTGTTTAGAATGTCCCCTTGAAAACGTCAATCACTCTTACTCTGGAGAGAATTTTTTTTCCTAGCATTAAATTGGTATCTCACCTTTACCCAATGTCTGTTTAGCTGAAGCGGAATGAAAGCCATCTGGCGCATACCCCACTTAAAATCACGCTCTTCAGTCTCACCTATTCCCCATCATGCAATCAGTCCTTTGCTCCCCAGTGTGCCCCTGTTTTTCTCTAAATGCATTTCTCTCAAAATCCCTCTCCGTTAATACTTGCCTTGGTGTTTACTTAATCATTATATAGACTAGACCTTACAAACTTCCCACTGCACACACTATACACACCTACTTTTAATAGGAATGGCCTTTCCCAATTGATTCATACCAAACTCTCCCCATTCACCATTCTTTCCACCCTTGAACTTTTCTTCAGTTCACTCCAAAAACAGTGTCTTCAACTCCTCCTGCCTTAAAGGCGTTCTGCATCCATCTCTCCACATTGAAAAAGTAATTCAGCTCTCATGTTGCAACCTTCTAGAGAGAGCATTCTTTGCCAGCACTTTTCTTTTTCATATGGAAAAAGGGAAAAATATGGACCTCTTTACTCTCGGCACAAGAGACTACACAAGTTTCTTCTCCACAACTGTAGCTAGAGAAATTCATACAGCTGTCCTTCACCACCCAAATGCAACCAGTCTTCAAATGAGATACCACACTGACAGTCCTCCAGAGTAATGCATAAACATCCCTGCTGTCTCAGAGTTTAGCTTTTACATCTGCCTGCGAGAGACACCCACATTCCTGTTCACCTAGGGGATTTTTTAAATTAAAAACTATGCATAAGAGCACCTGGAAGCTTGTTCATCCACCCTATACTATTCGCTTAACTTCAGCATTCTTACTTTGCCCATTCTGGGTGACTGGCTACTGTCTCATTGATCAAGCTGCTTGTGACTTGAATCATGTGAACACTCTCTTGATGTACCTAAATTAAATATAGAGAGGAGAAACGTTACGTAATGCAAACTAGAACTCTTCCTACATTCAGAAAGACTTTGGTTTTTTTATTTTATTTTTTCTTGGGGTGGAGAGGAAGGGGGGTAGTTACCAGTTTGTACATTTCAAGAATAATTCTTCCAGTGCAAACAACACACCGTGAAGAATGAAGTACCATTAACCCAAGAAAAACCCAGACAATACAATAATCATCAGTCTCTTTTGACAGTTTGGGTCACTAGTAATACTAAATGGAAATTTAAACCTTATCACATCAGTGGAAAAAAATTTAACAATACAGCAGTGCTGTCAAGTGAAGTACTAAAATACAAAGCACAGTATCAGATAAACCTTTTTAAGCCATGGATCAAAGAAGGGAAATACAAAGCACAGTATCAGATAAACCTTTTTAAGCCATGGATCAAAGAAGCATAAAAATTAATGAATACTTAGGTCTAACATGACCAGCCATGCTATGAAGTGCCTCACCAAATAAATTCTTCAGTAAGAATGATAAAAACCACCTTTTATAAATACTTTAAAAGTCATTTTATGAATATAAGGAAGATTTAGGCAAGAATGTTTGCACAACTTCTAAAGTTTTCAATTTTAAGTGTTCAACATTATATAAGACTACATTTTGGAAAAAGGAGATTGACATCAGAACACACTGATCTTTGTTCTGTAACTGTATTCAAGTCAAACATTCAATCTCCATCGATTGTTTCAAGTATGAACACAGCTCCGCTAAGGGAAAATAAAGGGGAAAAAAAAGTACATGAGTGACCTCTTCTGGTAAGGAAAAAGTAAACCAAAGCAGAAACAAAAAATCAATTTCAGAGAACATCTGATCACGAATCTCAGTATTTTTAACTCAGAAAAGGATACCATGAGGTTATTACAGGCAATTATACCAAAAAAATTGACAAACACTCCTTAAGCATTTTGCAAATATGTTTCTGATGCAAGGTAAATTGAAACCAAAGAATTCTAAGTAGCTCTCCTGTTGACAAGGAAAGTGTTAAGAGGATGCAAAACAAACCCACTCCCATAATAAGCCAGTAATTATTTTACTGGAATAAATTTTGTATTTCCAAATGTCTATATACTAGCGTTGTCATATACGTAAATAAACACAGAAATACAAACAAATATAAATATTGAGATTTTGGCATATTTTTGTATGTTTTATAGTCTTGGAATTCATTCAACTACAGAGCAATCAGTTCCTAAACRTTTAGAAAATTCTTTAAGCTGTACAACTTAGTATAAATATCATCAGCAGCAATGAAAATGAGCTCTATGATTATATTTGTTAGCACACTGTACCTTTGCAGTAAGGAGCAGGGCTAGCAGAAGGGTTCCTATCACTAGCAAAAATATTATGAAAATGCTGATTATTTTATCTAGCATTTTCTCCAACCACACGATAATCTGTGCAGAAAAAAAGAAAAAACAAATTATAGCAYATAAATCAAATCTTTAATGAAAGCAATGCTATATGCTATGCGATAGTATTGTTATTTTTATTTACAATCACAGTACAAAATCAGGCTCTAATCAAACAGCATTTATGCCCAAGCTTGGAAATGAACAATTAACAAGCGATGTTAGCATGATTAAGGTCATGGTATGACATGTGATTTTGCAAAAACATGTACACATTACCACACAATGCAGCAAGCTCTCTGCAAAGCAAGCAAAAATTCAACAGTTACTTACTGGACCTAGAGAAGTACCTAAAGAAGACATTCATGTCAGCTAAAACCCAGAAATTTGTCTTTGTTTCTTGTCCTTCAGCAACTTGGAAACTTACAGATACTGCCTGCACAGGACTTCACAGCTATCAAGGTATACTGTAAAGCACAACCAGAACTTTCAGATTTGAATAGCTAAGAGCCATCTAAATGAAAAATGAGGTATTTTTACAAGTAATAAAATTTTTGAAGCTGCCTCATCACCTTCTGAACTGAAATGGGACAGGGGAGCTTTTACATTATTGAATATCAGGCCAATTATTCACCAGCAACTATTTGTATCACTTCCCATCCCATGCTGCTCAGCATGGGGCATGCATCAGCTAAGCCAACACATAACAGGAAACAGGAACGTTTGTTGTTCCGTCAGTTTACAAAAAGGCCCATCCTATACGTGTCCATAAGCAAATGGTGATACCACATTCGAGTAAAGAAATTCTGATAATGTCATTCAAAACAATAAAACTGCTCAGTCACATGACTTTGCAGAGTGCTCTGGAATAGCGCAAGCTGAGCTTCATCTCACACACAAATTGACTGTTTACATAAAAAGCTATGAAAGAACATGCAAGTACGACCAAACACATTTTTCTAGCTTCTRTGGTTCAAACAACAGGTTTATTTCTACTCCATTTGGCATTACTACAGGAAAAAGCAACAGCACAACTGTAAAATTTGTGATTTAAGAGAACTGAGGTCAMAGCCAATGTGTAGTAAGCGAAACTACTTTGAAGTTATATATTTGATGATTAAGTTGGTAACTTTTTAATTAGAGATCTTACAAAACTACTAATATACATGCTGATGGTTTACATTAGTTCTTTCTTCATTATTTACCCTATCCCTACACGTGAAATTAACCTGGTACAACTAACTTCCACAGACTGCTGTGTGACGATTGAATTGGTTAACGCTGAAGTTAGATCTCCTATTTGAAAAGAGTAAGGTTTTTCTTGTGTACATGTGTGTTCATCCAGTAGCATCTGAGCAGTTCATGTACATCAAACAATTATTTTTACACTTTGAGGTTTTACAACCAGGTCCTCATTTGATCTAAATTAACACAAGGATTATACTCAGCATTTTAGAACTATTGTTCAAAATGATAACAAAAACTAAAAGAAAGCAAAATCCTTTTAAAAGCAACAAGGTGTTGAGCCAGCAAGTTTTTGTAACAAAATCCACACTATATTAAGAACTCCAGAAAGGAASTCGGAGAACATGAGGGAATGTGAAAAATCTTTTGCTTTAGATATTTTTAACAGTTTTCMGCATTGTTGAAATGTTTCAGCCATCAGAAATTCCATGACAGTGCTGGAGGGAGGTCACCTGTCTGCAGCTCTCTGAGAAACTTTGAGTAGCCCTTACATAGGGGATATATACAGTATATATAGGGGTTACCTCTTTGAAGATAAGACTGAAACAGGATTTGCTGTGCCCTTCCAAGCCTCACATACATCTAAAGACTATGAAAGAGAAGCAAGAAACCAAAGTCCCTGGTTTAAAGGACAGAAATGATAAATATCACTAAAAAAACACCACTGGATGGGCAGGGGATGAAAATTTTATAGCATGGACTTCAAAATGAAGCTATTAAAAATTAAAGCTGCCCTTGTCATTTCAGACAAAGTTCAAACTAATTGCTATTTACTTTCTAAGTCAGGGATAAAAGAAATCCGGTAGTCTTACACATAGCACCTTAATCAGATTCACTGAATCCATGTAATTGGAAGYACTGCCAGAAATTTCAAAAAATGCTAGCCTCAATGATTGTGTGAGGGGTATCCAATAGATGAAATCTCTGTGGAGCTGAGGCTGAATGCTTTAGATGTTTCACCATGTAGCAACTACAGGAAGGTCAAGCTCCAGGACCAGGATGAGGGCTCTCTCCAAGACGGCACACGACAAACAAGGTATCTTTTCTGTGGGTTCAAATATGCCTAACTACCATTAAGGTGCAGCTGCAGCACATATAAAGCCTGAATTATCTCTAATCTAGTTAGTAAAGTCATGGCAGCACTGATGATGCACTGGTACAGGCAGCAGCCTCAGCCATGCAAGCCCACCTTGTCTTTATTTACTCAGGCAGGTAGCCCTAAATGAAAGCCAGSTTTGGCTAGCCTATACAGGTACTGCAATTACATCTCTCGACACAGACTTAAGGAGATCCAAGTTAYATAACTGGCACAGACAAATCACAAAAGACTGAATTGGACTGAGTATCATAGAAGTAAAAACAGATGGACAACACTCACTTAGGACTGTATTTATTCCTTCTCCTTTTTTTTTTTCTTTTGGCTATTGAGGCTCCCTTCCTTCCTTTACATTAACCCACAATACTTCCTCAGTAAGCACTCACCTTTGCACTCTCATGCTAAATAATGCATAGATGCTGTGTTACTGCAGGGAATCTACGCTGTTAAATCCCTCTGTGGTTGTACTTACCAAGGAACCAGGTCCAGACCTCACTCTTACCCCAACCCTGCCAGACCTCCCTTCACACTCTTCCTGTAAACCATGGGCATGCACACAGAGACAAACATGTACCGACTAAATGCTACTCATTAGCCAAAGATCATGAGGTTTTATATTTGGCTCCAAGCTTCTAATCTAAAGGTTAGTCAACAGCAGAAAGGCGATGCTGCCACAAGATCCAAAATTATGCCAAGGTAAAGGAAAGCCAGGCTCCTAAGCTACAGAAGGTCATGCTTGTAAAACCAAAATGAAATGTTACTGATTTGTGATAGAYTGTCCACAAAATACTATCCTTAATTGTCAGAGTTTTGAGGGGAAAGGTTATCAAGTTGGTTTTTGTTTTTTAATTTCGCTCACTGTAAAAAAGAGGTTTTTAAGATGAGTTGTATTCTATTAGGAGGCTTCTCAACAACTTGCAAGTACTCCCTTCCCTCTTTCAACTTCTGGGTGATGACACAAACCATACTGCACTAAGCTGTAATAGAACTACAGCCTATGCTTAACAACCAGAAATCCTACTATCTAGACAGGTTTTCCATGTTATGCRGTATGATACATCATATATGAATTAATATTTTCATGTTTCATACTGCAGAGCCATCAGAGCAAGTTTTTCTAGTATGTTTGATTTACCGCATCACCCAAGCAGTGAAGCACACCCAGGCATCTACTTCATTTTCAATTAAATCTCAATAAAATTACCAACAAGGACTTTTATTTTTTCCTGTAAACAGCTCCAGTATTTACAAGGACTTTTTTCCAATATGTTTCTTAGACTTGTTTTTATCAAGTTGCAATTTCCCTCTACTTCAGTTAATATTTGAGGATATCATCTCATTAACAGCATCTGCAGAGAATAAGGRGAAGTCTGTAACCAGAACACATTCCAGGGTTATGCCAAAATGAGTCAGATGAGTAGTTAAGCTAGAAAAGGCAGAGAACAGTCTATATGAGGTCTCAAGTCTCCTTACAGCAGTGTCCCTTCAACAATAGCAGAATTTAGCAATTCTTTTTAAAGACSCCAGGCATAGACAATGTTATAAAGAACTAATTATGCCAGCCTGACTGAACCTATTCTATATTTTGGGCTACATATACTATGAAACAGGAATCCAAAAGCCAAGGTTTATCACTAGCAGTCATAATCAACCATCATTTCAAAATCTGTCATATCGATGTGATGTATTTTTAATTTCCTGCTGGATTAYCAGAAATTTATCTTGGTGTTCTCTGAAGTACTTCCCTTCAAAGACAGGCAAAAATGAGCATGGCACAAAAAGAATCACCTTTTAACTGCATCCAGTGTTCTCTATTACAAATCCCCTCCTTTCTTTGCCTCCCATAGAATATGACTTTTTTCTTTTTTATTTTAAATCCCCAAAACACCACACACAGCAAAATGAACCCACGAGATCCTGATACTGGTTGCACATTTTTTCAATTTTTTTTTTCACCTTGTTTATAATATTATTACTATATGTTCATGCATAGAAGTCAATACTGCATGTAACACTAYAGGACTTTCAGGATTTCTACCTATGAAACTGTGAAGTAAACCAATAGTTTTTAAAAATAACTCCTAGGAACCAAAACAACCACACTCTGTTAAGAAACTATATCCACAGGGTTTTGCCAAATAATGCAAATCTCTAAACTAAAAACAAAATCCAGACATTTTAGAGTTTAAAGCAATTACACTTAAATTGTTTTTGTAACCTATCACCATCAAGGAAAAAAACCGGATCTACACATGTGAATTTTCAAAGAAAATGACAAATTCAGAGCCAGAAAAATAGTAGTTGAGACTATACTTTCACCCGTGGCTCACCAAAATCAGCTCTTCACTTGAACTCTGCTAACAAACAAATATCTAACAAAAAAATTTATGAAGGGTTATGGTCGCACATATTTACCAACCACAAGTCACTCACRTAAGATAAACATTTCAGTTGGGAAATAAAAATGTAATTTTAAAACAGGAAAAATAGAGTTAAGGGCAAAAGAACATTCAAAAATTTCCCTCTCAGTGGACAATTTTAACTGAATCATGAAGAAAGCAACTCTTTCCTCTTATTCAGAAACACAAAAATCCCCCTCAACACACAACCCTGGGTTCACTCATTAAATACTGAAGATCAAACTTTCTAAAGTCATAGCTGCTCAACCTAGACACTGCATGTGTCACTATTAGCGTTATTCCCCATCTGCCATCCACAGCAGATACCAACTGCGCAGCCCCATTTCATTGTTTACAAGAACCTTTTACATATCTTTTTCCACATTTTCACCTGTAAACTCTGAGGTTTTTTGTTAATATATGTTTTTTATATGGTGCCTGTTATAGGCATCCCTCCCCAGCTCTGTGCTTGTCTGAAGCAATGCCACTGCTCAAGTCCCAGAGAGGTATCTCTGCTTTTAGTTCCTGTTCGGATTTCAATCACACATGAAGCCAAATCACTTTTAACTTCTYTTGGGATGACAGTTCCCCAAAGAACAGTAGTTTAACCTAGTTGGCTAAGATGAACCATGGGAACTGCAAATAACATTTCTTAGAAAATACATCACACACTTTTTAAAGCCACACAAAGGAAATATTTTAGCTATACCAACTACTTTGATTTTTTTTTTTTAACTAGCCCCCACTTCCCTTGAGACTGTTGTTAAGATTCAGCAGTTCTGAGGCCATGCAAAGTCTCATTTCACTCCTGGTACCCTACATATCAGGATGTATATTCACTTCTGGTACACTACATACTAGGCCTGTGTACACAGGCAAGTTTGACACTTCAAAAGCAAAAGATTGACAGCGCTGACTGAAACCAGTCCATGCACCATTTGCAAGCACTTACAGCTTTACAACTGTGCTTCACACCCTTGCCACTTCCTGTTAATTCAGTTCACTGATGCTTTCTTTGAGCAGAGAGCAGCTTTCCAGGCCAGGAGAGAAYTGGTTTTGTTAGGTGTACTGAGTGGAGACCAGGTGGAGATCAACTGTTCTTAAATGAAAGTGCTTCTAAATCAAACTACCCCTTGAAAGGCTAATGCAATACTCTGCTGTACAAAACATTTAACTATTTGCATTCGTTGGAGTAGAAGACAAGAGATCAGATAGAATTATATGACCTTCAGTAGCTTATACCAAGAGCTGGAAAAGAGGCATTTGAGAGAGAAATCTATGAAGCAAGGCATGTTAAGGAGTGTTCATGCTGCAAAATAAAAAAAAATAATAAAAAAATCAAACTCCCCAAAACCACAGAATCCATTCGTTGGAATCACAATTTTTCTGTTTATTTACCTTCTTATTAAGCCAGTGCCACAGCTTGTCAGTGGCAGGGGGGAGATGGAAGAAAAGGGAAAAAAAGACAACACAGTGGAAAATTATTGAAAAATGCAGTAATAGGGAAAAAAAGCAATGAGAGGCAGGCAAAGTCATCCACAGAATGAAAATGAAATTGTTCTAGACACAAAGGTAAATTGCAATAGGAAGGAAAGATCATAACAACTTCTAATGCAAGAATCTGGGTTTTACTATTAACATGCACTTTTGAAACAAAGAGGGATACAACAAATACGAACAACTTTAATGTAATTAATAGAGCTATCAGCACAATCTGGGCAATTCCACTTTAATTACACTGAGAGCTACCATCAGATTTCAGAACAGGACTTGTAAAAGTACTCCGAGAAGGGCACTTCAGCGAAACACCAAATCTTAACACGAGATACTTGTTTATTGCATTAATACTCCCACTCAGGCAGTTTCCTTTGCTTTTCGAAACACTTATTATGTCAATTACTGTAGAACAAATTTCCTACTTTCCTTGGTACCACATTCATATTAAAACATTCACATTCAATGGCACAACATCAAATACATAATTAAATCTGATATACACATAACAGCAAATTGTAGATCATATAAATATATGAATTTCATATAATTCTTGTCCTTCTCAAAAGTCAATTTCTCCTTTTGCACTACAGTTATTTTTCTTTACTGATGCTCATACACAAGCTCAAGTACACCCATTTTAGGACCTAGTTAATGTAAGACTATACTCTTAATTCTAGCCATTAGCAATCAGTTGGCAGCACARTCACAACAGTGAAGAGCTTTAATGTTGTTATACATCTGTGTTAGAGATTTAGATCACATAAGTGAAGTTTGTTTCTCCCTGGAAACAAGATCATTGAACTCTCAGTAAATCTAGCATGTTCACCAGTTGCCAGAAATTATACTAGCTCCCAATGAAAACAAAAGGTAAGAATATTTCAGATTTAAAAAAAAAATCTCATAATGTTAATTAAGTTAGAATAGAAGCAAGAAGCAGATTTACAAAGAAACATGAACATAAAGAAACACAAAAATAAAATATGCCACAAAGTACCAAATTTTACCAGTTGAGCTACTGCCTATGCTACTGAACTCCCTCATAAATTCTGTGATATAATCAAAATAGTCACCAAATTGAAAGACAACAGTCTTCTTAAAAAATAAAAATTATCAATAAAGCAAATYATTAATTCTTTACTGTTGATGAGAACACACATGATACCTCATCTACTAAATTTAAGATGATTCAGTGGATGACAACAGAAACCTCCCTACTCTSTCCTCCAGGAAGTCTCTCACATCTGACCTGCTGTCTGTTGACTCCATGGAGCAAATGCACAGTCAGGGACTGAAGAATACAGTAACGACATCCTATTTTCATAGTCCATATTTAAAGGAGGTCTGCACATACAGACAGAGACTGACCTACCATTTATAAAAAATATTAAATAAAATGCTCTACTTTCTTTTTTCTTGATCAGAATTTCTCTTCATTTCAAATTTCTCTGCATCTCCAAGATAACCAGGGGTAGATGAGCAGTGGGAAGGAGAAGCAGTTCTTTTTCTACTGCTTTTATTTAAAAAGCAGATATAAACAGTAAAGCTCAGATTTGCATGTGTGAGCAGTATGCACCCATTCATCACAACGGGTTATTTTCCAAACTACACTAGCCTCCTAAAATTTGTTTGGGAGAAAAAGACATGCCACTCTAAGATGTCTTCCTCATCCTCACTACATTTCACTCAAATCTGAAACTATTTCCTAATTGGGCATGCTGTGTTTGCCAGCCCAAGTGGTACCACTAAATATTTGTGTGAAACAGACCTTGCCAATGGCTTGTTGTACTTAGCTGAGAGCCTCAATACATCCTGATGCTAAGATTCAGTTTCCAATAAAACAAACAAAACACACAAAAAGGCTAAGCAGCTTGAGCTCCCATGAAAAGAAAATACAAGTAAAATATTAAAAAGTTAAACATCTAATTACAAAGGAAATGATCCCTCCATCTTTGTTTTTCACACACACCCATAAAAGCTAAGCTGTAACTTACTCCCCAAATTTCTATTTTGTGTTCGCATATTTTTTATATCCTCCTCAATAGTGTCTACAGAAGCCAAAACATTTGGTAATCCAACTTAAAAAATCTTGCAAGGATGTCATTTTCACTCCTCTTGTTTCCCTGTCCCTACAAAAAACGTAACTGCCAATATTCTGTGGCATTGMTTCCCAAATTCTCAGAGGTACCATGCATCCATCATCCTACAACACACAGAACAAGCATAGCCAGTAGAACTTAAAAGATATGGAAGTGATAAGCATTGGAAGACTACATGTAATCCCAGCCACCCATGATAAATGTCAGCTGAAAGAGAATTAGAATAGGCACAAATGAGGACAACAGAACCATGCAGAGTATCAAGCGTCCTTCTTGTAATGGCTAGGAGAGCTTARATTGCTTCAATACACAGAGCACAGACTGAGAAGGAATACAACTGTTATCTAAAAAATGGAGGGGAGAAGGGAGGCGAAGGAATGAGTTGTGCCAACACTGCTCTTTTGCTTAGACAAGAACAACACATAAATAAACTGACCTTAAGTACATTTAAGCTGAAGAGCGGAAGTTCTGCTGCACATTAAAGCCCTACCTTCTTTAAGGAGAAAAGACTTGCTGGAATTAGGAAGGATACTGTATCATACAGTTATGCAATACAACTGTACCAAACTTGCCAACTCATAAAATACAATACCAGATATTCTGTCTAGAGAGTCTAACATACAAAACAAAACCCTTTTATGAAAAGCTTTGTATAATGTAAGCTTTTATCCCAACATGTTAGTAATTTCCACTACCTTTGGAAAACCACTTTATCATGTTCATAGCTGCAATTTGAAAGTCTTTTCCTTTTTCAAATTCTTCCTCAATGAACCCTGTGAAATGACTACTTTTTTTCCTAGAGCCATTTTAGTGCTTTTGTAGACCTTTTGTCATCCATTCACCCATTAGATCCAGGCTTAASCTCTTCCCTCTCCTGTAGGAATTCAGAGCTATAAACTGCAGACCAACCTGCCAAGGTACAGATGCTCTGACAAATTTACTTACAGGGTTCAGCTCTTCAGTTATAGAAGCCCTAACATAATGGCTTCTTCTAGAGCAGAGAATTTCAAGGACACAGTTACAGAAAGCACATTCTTACACACTGGCACAGATATTACAAACAAAATARTTATCAGTTTACCTGAAAACTTACAATTCTTAATGAAGGACACTATAAATTTTATAGAGTTTTCCAACTCTGAAATTTCCAATGCAAATGTGGGCATTTTCAGTGGAGGAGAAGAGAGGGAAACACAGAAGGCTTACTCTACAGCATTTCCCAAATACTTTATCCCACATATTTCTTCTCTTACAGAGGGAAGACTCGCTTCTGTACCATCACACTACTGTGTGCAACAACTATACTTCCCACACAGTATGAACAAATGTGTCTGAACTAGCCCAGACCCTACCTACGGAACACGGTGGTTTGCTTTTCAAACTAAATTTTCACATAAGTAAGAACAYCTTATCCTTCAAACTAAAGCTCATTAAGTGTAATTCCAAAATCTCTGAAATCRGGTAAGGTGACAGAACCATGTGAAGTTTGCCTTACTCAGATAAGGTAAAGCTAACTCAACATTTTGAAGGTGACTTCTGTCAAGGTTTGCATGTAACCACTTAAAAACTTTAAATGTGTACTTAAGTGTGAATAGTGATAGAAAGGACATAATTCAAAATACACCATAAAACAGATATGAAAGACATATCCATTAGTGACAGACATTTATTTTAGAATTAAAGCATCTCAGAATAYGGTGAACAGAGAATAAAAGAAACTTGCAAGTTGCTTAAGGAAGTAAGTAGAAATACCTTACTGTCAAGCTTTAGCATGACACTTCCAAGTCCTCTGATGGGCCGTGGAGCAAGAGCTTCCCGACGTTCCGTCACAAAATTTTCAACAAGTTGCCACCAACTTTTGCAGTGGTTTGCCATGAAGTTCAAAACTCCAAAATGAACCACGAGTTTTTTAAGTGCCCAAACTGTAACCACAAGAAGGAAATTAAGCATTAGTGATTTCAGAGGAGCACCACAAGACTACATATCTATTCCATTCTGGAAGACCAATGAAAAAGAAAGGAAAAGACTCTTGAATTTTATTTCCCATTAGAAACCACTTCCAGAATTTTTATGTGTTTTTAGTACTAATCTTCTCAYTGGCTTTGCAGCTCTGCTTATCCACATGGAACTTAGATGACAGCAGGAGAAAGGTGCCAGCACGCTACCCAATAATGSAGCTAACAGCCCTGAGCAAAATCTGGGATAAGAAGGTGCCAATCCATGTTTCCAATACAGTGGATTTCTGACATGTTCATACATACACCATGCCAGATGACTTCACATAAAATACCACAATCAGAATTTAACAGCATATTACACATAAAAGAAAATTTTCTGCCTAAATTCTTAAGTTTTAAGTCTTCTATGCTGTTAAAGTGCATCTTTAAGAACTGACAGCACATTCTGTATAATTTTATAGTAAAAAAGCATCCATTTAAATCTTCTAGTGAAATACCACTGACAGATTTTGCTTTTAAACATTAAAAAAGCTTTTTTGAGATCAGCATTTTATCTTGGCAACACTGGATACTGAACTCCTTGTCATTACATACAAGTTTACTTTTAATAAATMTTTTTTTATTGTGAAAGACTATTCTCCAAACTAGATTCATTACTTACTTCCATACATCACCTCCACAATGGCTGGCAGTACACCACATCATCATCAAAAATTCACATCATGTTTCAACTTGGAGATGTGTAAAATGACACACATAACCAAAAAGGTTAACTTTTACTACCCACAGGGCATTTACCCAAGCTCTACAAGAGCCTATTATCTGCAAGCCATGCATGTAATAGTTTATTTTCTTGTTCTTGTTCGTGGAGAGACAGTGCAACAATTTGCTGACTTTGGGTTCACTTACCCTCTGGCACCACCATGTGGYAAATATGGGATTTATTCTCTTCAAGAAACAGAATAATCCTATAGTTTCTCTAATAAAATCATGTAGCAAACATACAAACAAACAGAAAATACAGTGCAAGTGCCAGCACTGAACTTAAAGGCTGAATTTTTGTATGATGAAATACAACTCACGGTCAATGCACAAACTGCTGCTCAGGAAAGCCAGGCAAGTTTGCATTTTACAAGGTGAACAACATACCTCAAACAGCATTGTAACCTTCCACTACTATTTAAGAGTAAGTGTTTAAACAATATCTTCTAAAATAACTGAGTGTACACTCTTTGTTAGAGTTGGTGGTGTCAGGAGGTGGTACAGTCAATCAAACAGCTGTAACTATATTAGCTTAAAAAGAGATGAGGAGGACTGTTATTAGAAAGTTGTGAGCAAAACAAGAGAAAGGCTGCATAATAACAATTTCCAAACATCTCCAGGAAGCAGAAGATGATCCAAAGACAATTAAAGAAAAAAAAGAAAAAGCAACGGCTACAATAAAACAAGCAAGGAAACAAATGATCCTAGAAAGAGACAATATCAGAATTTCCAGGCTCACACCACTGAACAAAATGCTACAAGTGTTCCACAACATGGTTCATTGCTTAGCTTTTCAATTCACAGCAGTTCTTTCACCTTTTCATTTTATGGTATGATTATGGTATCATCTTTCCACCCTCTACACTAAGCAATTTTAAAAGACCATCTCATTCAAATTGAAGTACAAACGCATTCAAGGAAAAATGTTAATGGCACCAAGATATTTAYAGTAATCTAAATGCTGCTTTGTAGGAGTCCTCTTTACCAATATAAGAAACTCTGGCRAAATTAACACCTTTCTATTTAAGGTTTTAAAGGGGAGTTTTAAGGGGAGTTATTTTTTTTTGCATACTAGAAGTATGTAAGTGCCTCAAGTTATTAGTCTCCTTAAACTTGAGCAGTTGCAAGGAAACTTGCTTTATAAGCCTTCTTATTTTCTGAACATTTTTACTATTACCTTTCTTTTARCCATCCAGATTATCATCACTCACCTTCTGACATTTAATGTAATCCACTATTCTAAATTTGACTCTGCTCATCATTATACTGCCTATTTGTAATATTTTTGTGATGATTCACTTATATGACACGAAAAAGCACTTAATGGCCCAGTGTCACTGCTTGGGCAGCAGGTCACAAATATTCCCAAAAGTAATTTCTTTTTTGGCATGAGTATTGTTTGGGTAGTTATTTTAGTCCTAATGACTGTCAGGAGCAGTATTCATCCATTTCATTTATAGATGTGCACTTTAATCTAGATTTGTGTGGCTCAAGCTTAAAACCATTCATTGCCATGTAACTGCAGAACTGTTGCATCCCTTTTTCCTCCCACCCAAGTAGGCATTTCTGAACAATGGTTAAGTCACTCCTTGACTTTCTAATGAATTCAGCCACATAAGCTCTGCTATTAGTAAGTCTAAAATTTATTTTCTAATTCCTTTATCACTTCTGATTGCCATTTCCCACAATGCCCAGACACCAAAACTGGGAAGTTTCTTCTGTAGTAACTACWCCGGAATGAAACAAAGGTCAAACCCCTCTCCGCTGTTACCCTGCATTCAGCTATTTACGTCTTGCCATCACATTACCCTTYAACTGCTGCTACAGTGCCACAGCCAAAGGTGCAGCTGTTCCTTTCTCCATGCCTCAGAGTTCACAGCCCTTCAAATCTCTAAGTATGACTCCAAGTCACAGTTTCCAGATGGATAACTAGATGGTTTACAGTTGCTTTCTCCACTGTGTGCAAATCTCAAGGTTTTAGTAGCARGGTGGCCTCTGGGGTGCCCTCCATGGGGATTGTCTAGTGCCAGACACAGGTCCAGGTGGCTCCACAACAGATCCATTACAGGCAAAAGACAGGCCCATCAGTCACAGGTGTGGTGCTTCTGTGAAAATGTATTTAAGGGCAGRAAACACAATGCACGGAGAAGAGGAAAGAACACAGAGAGAAAAAGTGACTAGACAGRAAGAAGAAACAGAGGGATGAACAGAAGTAATAAAAAGGCCAGGGAAGCAGAAGTGCTACACAGGGGAGCAGACACACCACTCAGAGGGACCACAGCCTGTGGAGGATCCATGCTGGAGTAGGTACACATCTTGAAGGGACTGTGGCCAAGGGATAAGGAGAAACACGAGCCAGTTGCTTCCTAAAGGGAATGCAACTCACGGATAAGCCCACACTGACAGACTAGAAGAGTGACTGGTTTTGTGGGTACTTGGCCACTAGCTGGGGCCAACCCGAAATACGTGGTAAAAGAGAAAATAGCTACAATGAAGCGTTAAATGCATTTTAAAATGCTAAAACCTACCATTTTAACTGAAGTTTAGAGAAAATCCAAGCAAACTAGGAAACTCACTTTGTTTACAGTAGGARGATGGGAAGAAATGCCTTCCAATGCATAGCAGCTCAAGCATACTCCTAGAGTTCCCATCTTCCCTTTTCACTCCCCCAAAAGAGTACTGGAAAAAGTGGCATCCAGTTTTAAATGAACATCTTTCAATAGCTATCGTAACTACTTCAATTCTTGCGTGATATATAGGAGAAGAGATGCATGGAGATGTGAAGAAACAAAGCTAATTAGCCACAGAGCTAGAATTAGAACCAAATTTATCTTGTAACTTGTCCACAGAGTCCAGCAACCCATTTTTTACAGAAATTAAACGTTAACATGACATTAACTTCACTACTGAATAACTGCTAAAATATTTTTTSTTTATAGGTGCAAAACTATGAAGGAATTGACATTAAGAGGAAGAAAAACTAACTGCTCTAAACCAGAAGTATTCTTACTATGCAAGGTATGCCACTACATTATTTCAGGTAACTACAACAGCCAATAGACAAAGCAATTTTACAAAGTTGTCCACTACATGGTACCAGACAGTGCACATCCATTTTCCTTTTTGAAGCTACAATTCATTTTGTCTTAAAAAGCCTTGAAAAAGTTTTCATTTAAAACTCATACAAGACTACAAGCCTTTCCTCCTGTTTTATTTAACATGATGCCTAAGGTTAGCTAAAGTCATCATTTAACAAACACTTCTACTAATTGGATTATTACCTGCAAAAGGCACTGGCAATAGCTGCACAATCCAAAAATTTAGCCAGATCTGAACAATGACAATAGCCCACACAAGAGTAACAAAGTAAATATCACTAGTTTTCTTTTTTCTAAGAAAAGATCCAATCTCAGGTCTTTGTCTGTTCCCAGAAGATGAGGAAGAGGAGGTGAMAGATGATGAAGCACGTGGAGGCTGATCACCTTCTGTTGCTCCTAAAACAAACACATGCAAACAAAGAAGTGGAAATTATCACACTAATATTCACCACAAAATAGAGTACATTTCCTATTCCCAAATTACCTTTTTTTGGGGGGGATAGAGGGGTTGGGAAGGGAGGGACAGCAGCAGACAGCTGTGTTTTTGTTGTTTGTTTTGGGGTTGGGTTTTTTTCGGTAATTTCTCTAAAGTACTGAGACAGTCTTGACATTGATCTGCATTTTAAAAAGCTAGAACAGGGCTGTGCAAGCTCTCCCACATCCTGCAACACCATGCCAAGCAGTGCTGGGAAGAGGAGAGGAGAGAAGTTGTTACAGCCTCTAAGAGGCCTCCTGTCACTGCAGGTAAATTACAAACCAAATACATTTTATCAAAGAACCATAAAACCATTACAAATACAAAATATAATTCACTTCTAAAAGAAATCTGAAGTCTTAAATCTTTGACATCCCTTCACTTCAAGTACTCAAAAAGGAATCTTAGATTTGCTCAATGCTCATTTAAACAAAACAAAAAATACAGAGCATACACTGAACAGAAAGCTTGTAWGTTACAAATGTCTTACTATTACTTTTCCTGAACACTCACAACACAACCATAGCACTCACACTGTGCTCCTAAATGCCTTGCTCGTGTAACAAACATTAGTAACATCAAGCATAAATTAGTGGATAACAAATTTTGTCATTCTCTCACTCATAAGTTGGCAAACATGAAATTCAATTCAAAAATGTGAACTGATGTGTTAAAGACCCTTACATATAAATAATAAATAGTCTTTTCACAGAAAAATATTATGWTCAAATTACAATTCTTATATACAGAACACGGCAATTTATTTATTTAACTTTTTAGGTAGTGGGTGATGCCAAATTGATTCAGCCAACTGATTAACACTGGGATGATGACACAAACATCAGCTGGTTGCTGGTTACGTATTTGGTGGAACTCCAGGATAATTACAAAGGAATTACAGCATGCAACCTGAAAGAAGGAATTCTGCAAGCAGCTAAACACAGTACAAGATTCAGGTGGAGTGGTTCTTGGCAAATCAGTGTGTATCTCAAAGGGATGATGGCCAACCCTACTATACAAACTACATTTTGGAAGAAAAGACAAAAGTTAATTTTTCATAAGGGGAKCGAAAAAGTTCCCTGTAAACAGAATTTTTCCTAAAAAAAGTATTTTATATTTCCCCTGTATTTCTCAGTCTATTTTTAATAAAGCAGAAGAGTACTAACAGAAACAAATGGATGCACTAAAGGAACACAAATTTGAAAGCCGTACACCCATAACTAAGAATTCTCCCCATCAATTCAACTTACCCAACACTTCTTCCCGTTTTGCTCCAAAATTAATATAATCGAAATAAGAAGTTAAAATCTAACAAGCAGAAACTCAAATATTTACCAGAGAAGGAAGTGCCAAAAGCCAAAATAGAGTAATAAGGTGTAGTYGATGCCTAAGATTAAATTTATTCAACATTTTTTGCCCAGAAACTCCTTAGTAGAGTCATCTTGATGAGATAAAAAMGAATATTCCTTCTTTTGGTAATGAAAAATTTGATTGACATATTTTTGTGAGGAAAAAAGCTTTAATTAAATAACAACAACAGTAATGTTAAGAGCAGAACCATCTRAACAGCCTTATTTCTTACAGTTTCCCTATTAAGCAGACTGCACATAGAATGCAAAACAGATGGGAAAGAAAGAAAGGGAAAAAAAAGAMAAAAAGAAGTAAAAACTCCTAGGGGACGCCAAGACTAGGAAGCTTTTTCAGAATGCAGTTCCACAGCACTTAAGGCGAAACCAAATTGTCACTACCATGGACCTAATGTCCTCCCCAAACATACAGGCCTGCATCAGAACTGCCATTTACATGACTATTGTAAGCCAGCTCACCAAGCTGATCCACCCAGAAAACTACCAAACATTGCAACTGAAAAAAAGTCACATTCTGCTGGGAAGATATGCTCTGCAAATCAAGGCATGAGTGCCTTGTCAACACAAATAGAAAAAAAAAGAACTCTCATTATAGTGATCTTGAGTAACTTCAGGTTCTGTAAAATCCCATTTAGTGTGCTTCATAATATTTTGAGAGATGAAACCTGAAAAACACCTTTCTGTCTTTCAGCTAATGGAAGTATGACAGAATAAACAGCAAGCACAATACTCAGTAAAGAACTCCAGCAAAATCAGAATGTATGGTACTTCTTTGAATAACAACAGAAAAAGCAAATTTTCCAGGCTGTCTTATTAAAACACATTCTTTTCATTCCACAATATGTTCTCTGTCMTATCAATTTCTTGCTGTCCTATCATTTTGAATTATTCTCCTCCCCAAGGGGAAGAAAAAGAAACAGTAAYATAAACAGAAAGGCAGGTGTCTGTATCTCTATGCAGGGCATTAGTTAGGAAAACAGTGATTTTTTTATTATTAATGAAGAAGTCTTCAGAACATCAGGATGAAGGTACTTCTTCATGAAGAACCACATCTTTCCGTAATTTCAAGAGAAAAATACTTCTTACGCTTTTTTTTAAGAAAAAGAAGCAGAGGGCAAAAAGGAGCATAAAAGTCATGACTACATTTAAGGATTTCAGTATCTATCATACCCAAAGCCAACAAGACAACAGAATCTTGTCTACAAAGTATTGCAGTGGTATCTGCTCTGAAGTTGTACCTCTCCTCTTTGCTGTATACTCTGGAAACTCTTGGAAGACCAGGAAGGACCACTTACACCACCGGCACTGGTATCATTAAACTCCTCACCCCCAGTACTAAATACCAGTATTCAACAACAAAATATGGAAAAACATGAGTGTTCAGAAAGAACTATAAAATCAACAAAGCTTATTTCCCCTCATGGTCTTTTAATGAACATATTTAAGCCTGATTGTTCTATAATTATTTTAATACAGTATAAGGAAAACCAAAAAATTTGTAGGTTCCTAAGCCTGTACYTTTTGCTGTACAAGAATAATGTTTCATCTTCATTCACAGAAGTCCCAAACCAAAGATGGCCAAACTTATGCTTAATATATCATAGCACAGAATACTAATTTCCACCAGGTTGTTGGAAAATTATTTTAACTATTGTTAGGAATTAACAGGAAACTCCATATTAGTTCTTTTCCTGCTGTGAAGGAAAACAACAGAATACACAAGACCAAAAAACCCCATCTGGTTAACTGTTTCAAGAAGATAAGTCAAAAAAACATTCACTATAAAAGACACCTTCGTAAAACTACTGTAGTTTTCTTTTCCTGAAAACAGAAAGAAAACTGTCTTCAAAAAGTGAAAAAATAAAAACTGGTAAGTTAAAAAAAATTGYAACAAAAGAACACTATCACTTACATAGCACATTTGTGGGCGTCTGTTGATTTTCCAGATTTCAAAATTCAGCTCAAAAAAAAAAAAACACACCCATTTCCAAAATTAAAGTTTAGACACAGAAATATAAGAGAACTGTCACCAYGATGCTCTGGTCTCAAATTTCAGGACATAATTCCATGGGCTTCTACAGTTGTATTGATGATAGTCATGTAAAATGTARAAACAAAGGTAAGAGCAAGTTGTCTAAAGCTGCCATTTTTAGATTTAAAAATTAAGTTTTGGAGGTTCACATTCTGTCAAGTTGAATGATCTGTTTGGTCYACCTGCAGGCAATGGATAAAACTTCTCAATTTCCAGAGACCTCAATAATAGTTTAATTTTCTAGTATCGCATTCCATTAAAGACCTACYCAAAGAAATTATGTAAAGGTTCAAAAGCAGTCTAAACACTTTGAACTCTTTTAAGCCAGTTGTGTTACTGCAAGTGAAAGTATCATGTGATTCAAGCTACAACGTCAAGTAAACTTGCTATAGGAAGGACTTTGAATGTGCCATAGATAAGGTGGGTTTCTTTCTCACTGTGATGCACACAAAAATTCCTCCAGTCTGTCTGCACCTGGTTCAGAAATTCAGTTATAGCATGTAACTGCCAACAATTCAAAAGGCTARGAAAACGAATAGTTATTAATAAAGAACAGGGAAAAAACCCACACCCTGATCAAAAAAAAACCAAAAAAACCCCAAACCACAATAAATCCTTCTAGCCAGGCCTTCAAAACATACAGCCAGCCCCATAAAATATCCTTTGCAAGAYGGCATCTTCTTAACTTTTTTTAAAACAGATAAACCTGATTCACAAGGTTAGTTTAAATGTCCTATTTTGGACAGAATGAAGAGGATGGGGACTATTTTGAAATTTGTTCTTAGTTCCCTCCAATTTCATGCCTTTAGAGCAAATTCAAATGTTTCTTACAGAGTATTCAGTCACCTGAGGGTTGGGAGGAATGTTCATTATTGGACTCATCTTCTGTCATTGAAATTGCCATGGCAATTGTGGAAGCAGCAATGGAAATCATCTGACCAGGAAGCTCTGTCCCTGTAAAATATATACATGCATGTAAATAACAAAAAGCTTAAGTCTTAAAATGTTTTATTTGCTGTTTCATATCCACTGAAGCTGTCAGGCAACAGAAATTATATGGATAGGCACTGTTAGTTTTTAGCATGTACTATACGCAATCAATATGATGAAATAGGAATGAGTGCTATTAATTTTAGTATTACAACACACCTGGAGCCAAAACTCAACATCAGTAATTTGCTTACTGCTTTTCTTGCTAATGAACTGCTATCAACCAAGACATTCAGAGTTGCTGGCAGTCTGATTATTAAAAAAATTTTTATACCAGCTAATCAATTTTAGTAACCAACTAAAACAGCAAGACAGGAAAAAAGTTTCATTCATCAGGAACACCTGAAGTTTGCTTTTAGCAAAAATGACTTGCAACAAGCAAAACCCATTTTTCTCAAAGTCTAAACACAAACCATATTTTTAAGACACTGGTATTTTAAAAATGAATGACTGGCTTTAAGAAACGCGCTGGATGGTGTTGTCTCAGTTTCTCTCATACTCAGTATTACAGGAGCTTATAAACTCATACAGCTCATTTCTTTCAAAATCAGCCTCTCATTTCAAATATCCTGCTTATGCTTGAAACCACATATTGAAATCTATAAACTCAAGGAATTCAGCTTAATAATGAGTCGCTACTTTACCATGGAACAGAAACATCAGTCCATTGTAAATGTTTTCTGCAAAGAATTCAAGATTCGCTTCAGCATAACTAAACCACTTTGCAACACACRTAGTAAAAATATAATAATAAATTCTTGCAATCCATATGCTATTGAATTTACAGCGATACAGTCCAGATTATTTTACAGTGAACTTTTGTCTCCCACAATAAAAGAAACACTGACTTGTCCTTACCAGAAGACTCCTTTCCATTCTGCTGTTCATGCAACATGCCTACAGTCATCAGAACTACTATAACCAGAAATACAGGTATTCTCCAGGAACCTGCCACAGAAGCTGAAAGATACAGTGTTGGGATTTTTTTTTTTTAACCAGAAAAATTACACCATTAATGAACTCTACATTTAGTAAAACCAAGAAAGGCAGCACATCAACCAAAAAACAAACAAGTCATAAACAAGTTTTCTACGTTAAGAAAAAGGAAGAATAGAAAACACAGATGAACAAGTTTCTCAATGAATAAACAAAGTTGTTACGTTTCTTACCTCAGTGACTTTATGCTGATATAGAGAACAATTTTAAAAACAACATGCAAAATCACACAAAAAGACACACAAAATTAAAATATTTTAGATATCAGAGGCAAGTCATGTTCCCYCCAGAAATGTGTATTTATGTTAGATCTCCACAGAATAGAATAAAGCAGAGCCTTCCTGGATTTTGGCTATTCAGCCTGTACTTTCAGTAAATACAACACTCAAAACTTATAACAAATGCRAAGCCACTACATGTAGCTTAAAACCTCAGGGAAGCATCCCCACACAGTCAGAATAATCCCTGAAACCTGCTGCTAAAGCAAAGTAAATAATGAAGTATGCTGTGAAATCTTCTATCATGGTAGTGTTCTGTTATTTGCATGATACTTCCACCATAAACTCTAATACGAGAACATAAGATGAAAATCTTTTATATTAAATGTGTAACATAAGTCTGAAAGATTACTATRATCTTATATTTGCAGTAACAGATTATATAGATTACTGGGAAATGTATTTTATTTTGCTGATATCATCCTGTCATGCTTGTTGATTACTGATAGAATTAATTTTTTTTTTCTCCTATTACCACTATTAAATCCATCTTACAGCTTAAGCCTTGGTTAATGGTAGGCTCTCAATAAAATAATAATAYCATAACATGTGAAAGTCTAAAGCCACCCTCATGTGACCCCAGCCCTTCCTCACTGTCAATAAGTACCTGATCTGTGAACCAAGTAAGGGAAAACCATGGGAAGGACAAACTAGGCAAGAGGAGTGCAAGWCATGTTGCTCAGCATCTCAATGCCTTCCCACTCCCTGCTGGACACATGCAGCCAGAATTACTGAGCAGAGAAAACACTGTGCATTTCAGCTAAGAGTCCATTTATACAGATTCAGCAGAAGAGCAAGCACAGAACTTTGCTGACAGAACCTTTGTGAACACATCAGAATAATAACTTCTTGTTACTCACCTAAGTGAAAGAGCAGCATAATCCAGACAGGAACAGAGACTGCTTTTAAGTAACGTTCAGTGCTTATATTCCACTTGAATGAAACCATCAGCAGRTAGCCAACTACCAATGTCCATATCTTTAAGAAAAAGATACATATAGGTATACATACATTAAAATAGAGYTCTGTTGTACTCGTGTGTGTGTGTGTAAACAACATGCACAAACCCATAACTGCCATAGAGAGAGAACTGAAGTCAACTTCTAAGTCCTTAAGAAGCCCACATTTCAATTAATTACAGGAGTTTTTTTCTACATGTAGGAGAAATACAGTCTGTGCAAAGTGTAAGGGCAGGCTAGATACGCCTTCAGTGTCATTTTAAAGTGAGGGGGTATTACACGCTTTGCTGAGCACAAACTGTGGAGGAAGATGATGTTACACCTGAGATCAAACAATTACTCTGGAACTACTATTGAAAGGGGAGAACCAAAATGAAACAGGGTCATCAGTGGCACCTATGTGGCCACAGGGAGACAGAGCTGGCCAGCAGACCAGCACTCATTCCAGCACGGAGCAGCTTGCCAGCTCCTGTGTTCCAGTCCAAAGAGACAAAAGGGGGCTTAAGCCAAAGAAGCCATTAGCAAGCACAACAAAAACTGCTGTTCCTCAGCGATGTTGGCCYATAAAACAGATGCCTTTAAATGATGCGTGACACAAAATTTTATTAAATATTTAACTAAAGAAACCAAGGAGACAGGAAGATGTCAGTTACAAGATATCAAGAAATAGAAGTGGTCATTTTGGGTTTGCTGCTTCTAACTGCCTTCTACAACCCTGCTAATCAGATCACAACACAGAATTCTAATCAAGAATCCTGAGATGATGAATTTGAGCTTGAAAATGCTGAAAAGAAGGAAGGAGAAACCAGAAGAGGCAACAGGAGGTGAAAATCTGCTACTCAGGAGAAGATGTGAAATAAAAGAAGTAYGAAAACRTACAAAAATTAAAACTCAGAGTTGYATTCTTAAAACAAATAAATAAATACATTTCTGGCTCAAATTCAACAAATATTCCCTATTTGTAACCAGTTAAATACACCTTCAAACTTACAAACCCATAAATCCCAATGAAATTTTAACAGAATTTCTATTAACAGCATTTGCTGAATAGACATCACTGTAAAAAGTAAGAATGCACAGGCAGAGACACAGAACAGTAACTAGGCAGAACACACTAAAAGAGTTTTCCCCTCTTTACTCTGCACTRTATGACTCATGCTGAAGAGGCACCAGTCCCTGTGAAAAGCAGGTTTGTGTGATGACTGCCATGTATCTAATTGGCGTAGAGGAAATCGAAACTGTACTGAATTGAGCAGACAATTAGTGATGGTCCCTGATAACTTGAGAGGGAACGATCACACACGCAAGGTAATTTAAAATCGCCTAAAATATGTGAACAAAGGCAGACTCTTTTCATACTAATCTTTCTCACCTAAGCAGATCACTCCAACTTTTCACTTATCTCTAGCTCTGCATGAACAGAGCTGCTTAATGTGTATGGACAAGTGTGGACTCAAATGTCTAAAACTAACACAGCCCATGGATGTTAAGACTGAAGTCACAAACAAACAAACAAAAATTTTTACCAGAAAAGCACAGCATAGGTTTGAAACATAAATTCATTCATACAGCACTTTACAGCACAGCTGTAATTGCAAGAGGTAACTCATCACAAAGATGGTATCCTACTCCCTAACATCAGCCATACAGCATCTTTGTATGACAGATGTTCCAGTTCCAAGCTSATTTTCTCTTTAGCTTTTAAATTTAATGACAAATTACAAACAGGAGACTCAGCATAATCAGTAGTTTAAACTTTCAGATTAAAAACATGCCAAAAGTAGGAGGCTAACAGGGCATAAGCCTACGTTTAACAGCCAACAAAGCAAAACACACTGCACTGCTTTCAGCCATGCATGTAGCTGAACACTGCAGGGTTTAGGTATTTATTAATTTTTTTTGTTGTAAGTTAAAATAAATCCTCAGTTCTCATTTCTAAAAGCTTAGCAAATGACCCAAGTATTTCTTATATCTATTGAATAGAGAGAAATAGCTTACTTTAAAATAAACCAGTCACTCTGTTTCAGAGATCAAACAGTAACATTCCTGAAGCCCCATAAAAAGAACTATGTAGTCAGCTGACTGGTGCAAGAAGTTTAATTTCAGTGGCACTATGGAATAATTAGCTCTTTACTGGTTAACGTTCTGGCCAAAGACCTCCCCACACTGCAAGAACCACTGTAYAGGAACTAGGGTAGTCTACTTCCAACACTTCATAGCTGAAAGCAACTGACAAAGCAAATCAACTTACATTGACATGGACTAGGACTTCATCCCATACTAACTTGTCAACAGCATACCTTTTTTTTCTTTCTTAACCCTTTAAAAGGGTGTTACATAATCTTTCCCACTGTTTTTCTGGAAGGTCTCCAAAGGTTTTAGCTAGAAAAGCACGGAGAATATTAATAGCCTCTCTACTATTATACGTCATTCACAAGAACTGACATAATTGAAACAAAGAACAAAACATACTGCCTACTTCCATTAAAATTAAGCTACTGCAATTATTGCACTGAAACTCTAATTGATAAGATTTCATGGTAAGCCAAAATGCCTAGACATTTGATTTATAAGAGTCAACAGCTAACCAGGTAACTAATACATACATTTCAGATTTTGCAGAATGCATTAGCTATCATAAACTATTTATCAAGCTGAAGTCAGTTGCAGATGCCTAACTTCCACCAGGTACTCTGAGATTTTAAATCACTACTCAATCACAATTATTATTTACAGACATGCACAACTCCCATGTATCACAAGTTTGGGATATAACCCTGCAAGCTGCCCTTCTTCCTTCCCTTGCCTATCTTCATTGTCTGAACAGAAAGCAAARACCTCATTTTTCACATCTCCTTTCTATTTTGTAGCATCCCTCACAAATTGAACAAAGTGTTGCTTTGCCTTTAGACATATAAAGCAAAACTGCCTGCTTCTCTGAATAAATAGCTCTAAGACTGTAGTGTAACTTCTTGGATTTTGGCACCCAATTCTGTGTTAAAGTCGAAAATTTAAGAGGCAGATTTAGAGATGTCTAAGGCAAATCTGAAGGGCTTCAGTTCTCTCTAAATTGCCAAGTGGAGACAAAACTACACCATAGAAAGATACAGTTTTTGTGTTAAACTCAAGCATGTGCTTCAGTGATTTTTCTTTGAAATTTCAGTGTTGGAAAGTCTATGATTTATCAGCATGACCACATCACCAATGTTACTGAAAGTCTGTTTCCCCTTCCTGTTGAAAAATTTGAAAATCTGAGCCACYCCTTTGGCTTTGGCATAGTTTTGCAAGAACAAACTTATTACGCAACCTTTGACAACATTTACATTGATTTATACTGGAGAGTAAAACACTTTATTTATACTGTTCTCTCCCTTTTTTCTTATCAAGAAGTTAACCTCTAAGGAGAAAGTTTTACAGATGCGCTCATTTAACAGCTCACTGCTACTGAAAATGGCAGTTCATTGTCTCCTACTGCCAGCTGGGCACTCCCACCTCTTCTGCACAACAGCTTCAACATTCATCCAGCCAGCTCAAGCTCCCTAAGTTCATAAAAAACCTACCTGTAATTCAGTTATAGCACAACAGGCCCTCAGAAATATGACAGGCACCAACAACAGGGCAACTGAAGCATATGTCAGAAGTGGGATAAGCAAGAACAGCTTCTCACTGTAGAAGGCAGCACAGATGTTGGAATGATTTAGWCTTCCTTGGAATGTTGCCCCAACAACCCAACATCCAGCAGCAAACACATTTCCTATRTGCTTCAGATGCCTTCTCAGGCACATGGTGTGATTCTTGGGGTGGTCCTGTGCAGGGCCAGGAGTGAGACTTCAATGATTCTTGTGGGTCCCTTACAACTCAGGATATTCTATGATTCTGTGAACCACCCCRTAAGTAAACAAAACAGTGAAGACTGACCAGATGAACCAACAGTTACTTCTTCTGACATACGCCCTCCCCTCCCAACCTTTCAAAATTTTTCAGTTTTTAACAAGTCAGCACCTACAAAACGGAGTGTTTAAACCCTTACATTTTCTAGTTGTAGATCTATCCCCTCCCTTGGCCATTTTGAAGTGGTTTTTGTGGTTTTTTTTCCAGGCTGTACTTTTTCACCTGGAAATYATACGGCAAGGTTGTTTAGGGAGGGTATGGTTTAAGTTTTGGGTTGTTTGAGGTTTTTTTAATTGAGATTTAAATTTAAAACTGTTTGATGAAACTATAGATCTAATTCGAATCACATTCTATTTTCCTGGTTGCTTCAGCRTTTTGAACAAAAAAAAGGCCTAACTACCTCATCATTTCCCTTTACTATTTTAAAACAAAATTTTCATTTGGAAATAGAGATTTTCTTGAGTTTTACTTAAAATAGAAAATCATTAAAAACACTGACAAAACATTAACACAGCACTTTGCAAATTTTTAAAATAGCACTGCAGAGYGAAGATGGTTGAAGGAGGTGATCTTATTACAACAGCGGTTCACTATTTCTACATCCTCCTGCTTAGCAGTGAAGCAGGCTGACAAAGGAAAACAAACCTACCAAAAAAGCTGAGCAGAAGAGTGTTGGACTTGACAAATTAAGTGACACAAGGCATTAAACACACTGCAAAAAGCCAAACTGTGCTTGCCTTCGAAAAAATCAGTGGTTTTTTTATGTGTCTGTTCATTTGAAAATGGTTTTCTGAACAATATAAAAGATACTAAAGARGCAGCTGATAAGTTATGAAACTGTCATTTTGACTCCAGTTTACAGAACCAAAATTAATTTAATGTGGCTTTAGTGCATATTCCTTAGTACACAAGAGGAAATACCCCATAATGTGCAGAGTCTGGCAGAATAAGAATGTGTAACTGCTCGTCCTTTAGCATGGAGAAGTCTTTGTCAAACACATTAAAAAAAATACCCAAACTCAACTAATCACACATAYAAGACTGTTGTCCACCTCAGAGCAAAGACAACCACCTCTTCCCTTCGCTAAGGAAGCCTTCATTTACCTAAAGCAGGTTCTAAGTGAACACAASTAAGTTACTCCTTGTCCCAAGTTCAAAGGACGAGAATAGTGCACCCATTCTGTTGCTTCTAGAACCCTCAGCTGTGACACATATCCATGTCGATATTTCTGGCATTAAAACASACAGACTACTAAGCCACATGAAACAGAAACATGGCATTTAGTGAGATCACTCCTTTTTGAAAGGACAAAAGTATGAACCTATAGCTAGAATTCTGGGGCAGGGGGAACTCACCATCAAAATCAACACTGCCACACATGGGTTAAAAGTATTTTCAATGTGTCCTGCAACATTTCCTACACGGTGAATTTAAGAAAAAAACATTAAAGCTCAGACAGCCAGATGACTGCAGCAATGGATGTWGAGAATACTTCTCCTTCAGTCCACTTTTCCTGTCTTAATACAAAAGTTACTTAGGAGAAACTTGTAATAAAAATGCTATTAAGAAATCAAGCCTATCAAGATTCTCTTGCAAAAAGAGGTTTTCCAGAGTACATCGGATTCTTTCCCTTCACCTCTCCTCTGACATACTTCATGGTGACACTTTTGCAAGAGATGGCTCCTCAACACACACAATTTCTTCACCTTTCTCTTTTAYTATATAGAGAACAGTTAAAATTTTGCTGGACAGTTCCATAATGATCATTCCTTTCAGAGGTGGTAGAAAAAGAAATATGATTATGTTCAACCAAGACATATAAATACCAATAAATAACTAATATTACGTRGCATATATCATTAGGCTTTAGGCTACTGTCAGCTTAGGGCCTGGGGCTGTAGCTCCTGCATATAAATTAAGCTCTTCAGTCTGTTCAAGAAAGGTACCTCACTGCAGGCTCTTCCCAAACTGAGGGTGGGTGTGGAAGGGAAAAACAATAGTACAAAAGAAAACTGACAACATCTCAGACTTCCCCTGCCTCTCCCCATCTTGTTTTTAATAGGCCACATGTCTCTACACAGTTTATCTCTACCAAGTTGTGAAAACAACCCAAAAACTGTGGTTTTGGCAAGATGTGTTTACATTCAGTACATGGCTGTATAATTTGTAAGCCAAGATACCATAATAATAAAGGATTATAAACAGCAGAAAGAATACTTAAGAGCTTTTTCAGGTGTGGGTTTTTTTTCCTGTGCTGGGCAAGTTTTAAGAAACCTGTAAGCCTGCTCTAAGAAGAAAGGGAAGGAAAAAAACGCCCACCTACCCAAAACACTCGAAAAAATATAAATTGTACGCACATCAAAAATCAGAACTGTGCCCTTTTCTTTACTAGAAGAGAAATTGCCCCATCAGGTGAACTTGACAAAACGTGGATGCTTTTCTGCCTCCACAGATGATATTCAATAGGAGTCTGGAAGCCAAACATCTCAGAGCAGGTGACTCAAAGCCTTTGCCAGGAAGCATGCTTGAGAATTTCAGTTTTCAAGGGCTACTTGGGGACTGCTGTCATTGAGTGCCAACACAAATGGCGGTTTCCCTGGTGGATATCTTTGACAGAATCCCTGCTGGGGAGCAGACAGTCCACTGGCCAAAATAGATAACACATATTTTGACAATATTCCAATGTAGTGGTCAYGGCAAATGGTGTTTCTAGATTTGCCCAGCAGCATGGTGAGGATAAGATTGATTAAGTTCTCTAACTGGATGCAAACCCYTAGAACAACACGAGTTGTACCTAGTACAGTCAGAGACATAAAAGCACACTGAYGCACACACATGAGTACACAGTTGTGACCCTGAACAATAACTTGTGACAAACCAAGGAAGAACRACTGGCTAGCAGAGAAAGATTTTGACAGCCCTGTAATCAAGTTCACTACACAGAATTCTGCTCATTATGATTACATCAAATTTAATTTACTAAGATGAWCTTCAGAGCCAACATAGAGCAGCTGTATAATTTTTTGCATCTGCTGGGATCGACAAAACTATTTTCCAAATAAATATGAGCATGTGAATTCTTCTAAAAGGAAAAGAAGAAAATATAACGAATAGCTGGTWTTAGATGTATATTAATCTAAGTGTAAAATGTCAGCCTAAAGTAGTTTGAAGTCTTGCCACAAAGCAGAAGAGTTTCCTGTACCTTAGATACTAGACAAGGGCATATTTCCCACAAAACTAGTGCAACAAGGCAGCCCAAGGTTAGTCTTCAGAAGGTATGCTGACAGTAATGGTAGCCATGCTGAAATTGCTGCAGCACAAAAGCGTGTAGGGGTATATTCAATCCACTATGGGATGAACTCYCCTCCTTTCCAAGAAAAAAAAGATAGAGAAAAACATTCCCCTTCCCTATTGTATGTAACTGAAGTTCATGTAGGGCCCTCTACACAAGAATTCTTCAAATAACCCAGAGAGAAGGCTGGAGCCAGAGCAAGGAACTCATCTGGAATTTTTAACCAGCCTCTAGCTTTAAGGCCCAGCAGCCAACTACATTTCTTGAGCAAGCTTCTTCAAAGATTATGCAGGAACTGTAAAGCCTGAAGGGAAAAAAAAGGAGACTGTGGGAAGGAAGATGCTTGTAGAGCAGCCTAAGATCTTGGACTTGTTCTTCAAATGCAGTGTTTTGCAATCACCTATCAAACAATCCAGTCACGGAGGTACCTAGGGTTGCAAATTCCTAAACTGCAGGTGTGACTTAAGAACCACAGACAGGAACATAGGCACTTCCAAATCTTCACTCATCAACACAATGAATGGCTTTTCCAGATTTGAGGCCAACAGGACAAGAAAGCTCTTTAACATACTGGTGCCAAGATGTATCTTACTATGTCATTGTCACATGCAATTGCTGCATTTGAAGAACAGTTGTTTTTTTTTCTGGAACTTAAGAGAATTTCTGTCTCGGTATCATGGCCTATTAGACACCATAAAAATACCTTTAGTTAGAGAATACCAAATTAATATTCCAAAACCCATAATTCTAATGATGGGCATCCTCTCACTTCTCTAGTACAGAAGAGGGAATCAGAAAGGGAGAGGACAAGTGTGCATACAGACAGAACCACGGAGGATTCAGATCCCAGAGAACAGTACAATGGAGAAACTGACTCATAATATCCAAAATTCCTGTGCAGCTGACAAGCAGAACATATGYATGCAAACAGAGTCCTGCAATATAACACAGGAATTAAAGGGCTTTGAAGTGCTCAACTGAAGTTAAAGCTGACACTATTAACTGATCCAGCTCAGGGCTCCTCAGCAGCATGGATAAAGTTATCCTGCTACAGCTCTGAGATAATACAAATCAAGCAACTGCAAAATGAAAAATATTGAAATAGAAAAACACTGTAAAGTGTACAGATGATGCCAGGCTGAGTTATTTACAAATGAAACCACATAATTTTTTTCTCATATAGGGCCCCAGAAAGAGACATAGGTAGCTTGTTCAGAAAGGTACTGCTACTGGTTTGCTTAAGGAATTCTGTAGTCAGTTACCTTGACAAGAACCCAAAATCTTCCCAAGAAAGCAAAGTCTGAAGAGTTCTGAGTGCTTACTATCTTTCGCCCAGTTAAAATTTTACAGCAGTTCAATGAACAAGTGTTAAATCAGAAACACCAGCGCAAACCAGAAGGATCAGAGACTGCCAAGCAAAGTTGCACAGAGCATACACAGGCATTCAGCAGTGCATTACAACCATAGTTATGAGGTTAAATAAGTGCAGCTTCCTTTAGTACCCTTATATTTATGCAGTGTAAGTATGGCTTAATTAACCAAGTTTTAATAAAAGCCTGGACTTAGCCAGGTCAGTTAGTGTAGCAATATCACCAACTTGTTAAAAATAAAACAGATAGGTCAGTGCAAAGGAAAATCTGAAGCTTATCAAATAAATTGTGTAGCAACAAATCAAAGTTTCCCACCAGTACCAAGCCAGGCTTTGATTCTGCTACTCAGTTTAAAGTAAACATGGTTGTATCTTGCCTCTTTATAGAGAGAGAATGTGTCTCTATCCACTCTGTCTTAACTATATTTCTGAGGACAAAATAGACCAGGAACACATGTCCTCTGACATCTTCCAGCATATGACAACACTTCAAAACAAAGTCAAGAAAATCTCTTCCTCCAGTGTTTACCTTCAAGAGACAAAACACATTTTCCTGTCCATTCTATTCACACCAGAAACAGCTCAAAATATCCTCTGTCAGACCATTCAGGAAAACTGTTACCCAGGGAGGGGGGGTATTTTTTTTTGTTTAAAAAATGAAGCAGCTTTTGAAAAGTCTTTGACACTAAGAAATCTGAGTAGGCCAACTGTACATCAGTATTTAACAAGAGTACAACTTACTGATCTTCTGTGCTTTCACATTTGCTTCTGGTATGCAGCATTTTTTGTATTTTCARTTATAACTAACCAAGTGGAAGTGAGTTTTGCCAGGAGCTTTAACTAGTCTACCTACTGAACAGAACAGAGGGAAAAGTAGTCTCCCAGGCTTTGTTACCGTAAGTAACACTTCTAAGTTAAACAGCTTTACTTTTTAACGTTCAAATTGAGTTTGCACCGTTTGATACTCTAAGAAGGAAAAAAAAGAACACAGCACTAGGCAACACACTAGGAAACAAGCCTTAAGTTGCTCTTCCCCACCCCAGGTCACTTGTAGAGCAGAGCTGCTATTTCACAACACTGTAATACACACCTTAGAGCTCAACAAGCCTCGATGTTTGCCCAAGGACTCGCCTGAATCACCTCTGACTGAACAGCATCTCCAGAAGCGGCGTACGACTAAAGCGCGGCCGCCAAAGCCCGACACTCACTCACTCACTCACCCACTGGCTGCTGAAGTAGTCGAGCCCCTGGCAGATGATGCGGGCGGCCTGTGCCAGCAGCACCTGCACGCCCAGGGAGCTGCCCAGGCAGTAAAGCCCGTAGAGCAGCGGCCCSCCGGCGCCCAGCAGCAGCAGGAGCCGCCGCCGCCGCAGCACCTGCTCGCCCAGCGCCTCCACGCCGTAGTTGGCGAAGCAGATGGGCAGGAGGAGCGCGGCCAGCAGCACCGGCGTGCGGGAGCGGTGCAGGCGGCCGAGCCAGCGCCGCCCCAGCGCCGTCAGCGAGGTCTTGAAGGGGTGCAGGAAGGTGCCGCAGAGCACGGCCCAGAGCAGCGGCCGCAGGAACGCCTCCAGGATGAAGTACACGAGCACGGCGGCGCCGCAGCACAGCCCCGCGAACAGCAGCGCCCCGGTGTTGTAGAAGGCCTGCTTGATCGGCTTCTCCAGCCGCGGCAGCGACATCCCCGCCGCGCCGCCCGGGCCGCCCAGCGACAGCCGGGGCATGGCCGCGCCCGCGCCGGGGGAGCCGCCCGCCCGCCGCTCCTGCGCCGGCGAGCCCGGAGGGGCCGCGGCGGAACCCGCGTCCGGAGGCACGGCGGCACCGGCGTCGGGAGGCGCGGCGGGCTCCGCGCTGTCTGCCATGGCGGGAGCGGGCGCGGGCATGGCCGCCGCTGCCGGGGCGACGCGCAGGGCGAGGGTGCGGAGCGGGGCCGGGGCACCCGGGGCGGTCGTGCCCGAGGGCGCGCACGGGGCCCGCGCTGTGGTGCCGCCGCCGCGCGGCTCCGGGCGTGCGCCCAGCCCGGCGGGCAAGGGGCGGTGCCGGCCGGGAAGGGAGCTGGGAAATGTAGTTGTGCTCCGGGAGAGTCGCGCTCCGTTCCCCCCGCGGCAGGACGTGGGGCGCTGTCCCGGCGACCCTGATCCCGTCCGGTCACCGCCGAGCGCGGGACGAGGCTGCTCAGCGCCTTCTTGGCGTTTGCTGAAGAAGGCGGCCAAGGGCTGGAACGGGGAAAAGCCCAGCAGCTTGCGGGACATCCTCCTCCCCATCCCAGCCGCGCAGCCCTGTCGCTGCCTCGTTAAACACTCGCCTATCGTCTCTGAGAGCAGAACAAATTCGGAGATTTGAAGTGTCAGTGCATGGTGGAGAGGAAGACTGGTTAGACCAGCTGGAGAATTTTGTCTTGTCTGAACATGCCTTGGCACCAAATGATTTAACGAGGAAACGTCTGCTCTTTTACTGGGAGTCAGGCCCACTGAAGAGGTAGTGGTTCTGTCTGGTTTTTTAGACGTGACATTTGTGACACTGTGTAGCATCAAATGCTATTTGCAAACAATCTAGAGAGGAGCTAAGTTCCTGCAGCTGGCATACGCCAGACCTCTGAGTCCAGGCATGAGGGCAACGGCTAACATTTTACAGGCAGTCTAAAGGCCACTGTAATAAATACAAATGTTGCTCAGACCAGGTGTAAGGGCTGAAATCCATGACATTTGAACTAGCCCAGTGCTGGCACTGTGCTATTTAAACATTTTCCTTCCACAGCTTAGCACCCCCCTTCTGTAGGTACTAAAGCTATTGATAATGCTGGCATAAAACCCTTAGAGGGATCTTCCTCTTTCTTTTCAAAGAGATGCAGCATATCCTCTACAAATTAATACAGAGATCACATACCACTGAACATGTAAAAAGTGCATAGATACAGGAATTTGATTTGATTTTCCTTTTTAATGTTTTTTAGAATTTATGTGCAAGTTTAACCTTATGTAACTTCGTATTAGATTGGAGTTCACCAGKATTTTGGTGGAGCATTTCTTGCAGGATGGAGATGTTAAAAAGCTGACATTATCGTGAACACAATTGTCTTTAACTTTTAAAGTGGGAATACGCGTATTCATAACCTAGCTTTTAAATGTAGAGCAATACAAAGACAACAGATAGATGAGACCTATCCCTGTCATAATACCAAGAGTGAAAGGCAGAGGTTTTTCCACACATTTCCTGTGACTATGTTGCATCCTAAAGCTGTAGGTGGGGCTGGGCCCAACCCATTTTTCTGAGGTTTTGCACTGCAGTCYTGACTTGTCCCTGCTGCAAAGCCTTTCCTGCCAGTTACACAGAAGTTCACACTTGTCCTTGTTTTCCTTAGCTGAATAGATTACCCGTAGGTTCAACAAAGAGCTTTAATTTTGTGCAGTGAAAGCACTTATAAACCTACAGGCAACTTTGATCCTGATGGTGATGAGGCATTACCAGCAGTTGTCCATATGAGAAGCATTTCTTGAACCTTAAACTGATACTGTCACTCACATCTCTTTGATCAGATAGACCTGCCTCCTGGCAGGGTGCTGAAATAGGTAACAAGCATGCATTGCTACCTGAACTTTTTTCTCTTTAGTTCAGAAGCAATACAAACTCTAATGGCTCATGACAATACATTTATTGCATTAAAATTCAATTAGCAAGTGTGAATTAAAATTTGCACAGGGGAGAGTAGAGAGTTCAAATCCTTCTGTTAGCTAAACAGAGATGCCAGCAAATCAAGTCTTCATACGCRCATCCTTATTCCTTTGATTTTTCTTAACAGACTCAGTCAGCCATGTTCTTCAGGAACAGAAATTAATGTCACCTCTTCAACCTGAGCGAAGCTATAAATATTGATTTACATAAACTGAGGATCTGGTCCTTACTATATAAAACCTTTCCTTTCCAATTATGTTTTCCACTATCCATTATAAACAACTAAACATATAAGAAAGGAAAAAAAAAACCAACAATGCAATAAAATAAAGGTTTCTAACTCATGTATTACCACAACAAGAACACTTAAGAACAGGGGCATGACCATAAGCATCAGAAAACAACCTCTGGATCTCTTTGACAGCTGAGGGAGGATGCGTGATCTTGACATGACACACCCCAGCCTCTCAAACTTAATTCCACAACAGATTTCAAACAGTGACTACAGCCTCAACARCTGGTTTAGTTTAAGATTAGAAATGGTAAGAGATTTTAGATTAGATGGCCATTTAGGTATAAATTGCACCGATACATTGTGGTTTAGACATTTTTATGGCCATAGATAAGTAGCACACCTCAGGCTCCTGTACTGCCAGAAATTCTACAACAGTCTCTTTGGTTGTATTTTCCTATTAGTAATTCTTCAAGGGTGAAGAGGGCAGCAAAGGAATGCTTTTGCACAAAAGCACAAAAGACATATATGCCTGAAAGTACACATGTGGTAAGTATTGACAGTCTTTGGTGTTCTCCTATGTAGAAGGAAGYATAAAATGAGGTATTAATTAGTAAGAGAAAATTTGTACTTTGTCTGCTTCTGCACTAGCACCCATGATTTTGTGCTCTGAACTGAAGCCTTTTGAGTCCTGTTCAAGAGATCAGAGAGGCCCCTAGCTCTTTATTCACTTGATGAGCAGTCAACACAAACCAAAGTTCTAAGCTGTTTTATACATGATACCAWAATACTGGGCACTGAGGCAGCCACAAAGCAGAGGAGATAGACGATGTCAGCAACTGCAAGTTAATCATTATTTACCCTCAACATAACCACATGAACCTACAAAATAAGTCAGGAATGAAGCCACAAGGTGTCAGCACTGACCTGTGTATTTAGAAAATAACTCTAACCCTGCAGGAGCGATTTTATTTGTTTCAACCTGTGTTGCTGAACATTTGTGAACATTCATTTAAGGTTAATCTCACTTCATTAACTCACCTCAGTTTGATGACAAAGTAATACCATCTTCAGATCAATGAAAAATACTCAGTGTAAACTACTATAGTTTCAATAGTAGCAGAACCAAAGGGAAAAAAAAATCTTATCTTCAAAGTTAACCATTAAGATATAAACTTTGTATCTTTAGGTCATGCACATATGCCTTCGTATTTTGAGCTAAAGGAAAAATTAGTCTTTTATGCAGCTCAACYACTAAAATGAGAAGACTAATTAGATGTCATTTACAAAACATTGGTTAAAATAAAATGAAAACCARTCCTTGGGAACACCATGTCTAATTGTAACCAGTGGTTATAGCAGTGCCTGACTTTTTTGCAGAAACAACTTTGTTCAATACCACAGTTAAAGTATACAGTATTATCAGCAGAGCTACACTTGAATGATTCAGAGAGGAATCTTGTTCAGTTAACATGGGGAATGAAATGCATGATTGTAAAAGGCAGAGCAGGCAATAGCACCAACACAAATATATTCAATCAGCGGAAAAAGCATGCAAAACAGCACCAGTAGGACCTGTGGATGGACAAAATCCAGAGCACTACCTTGCAGGGTTATCACTATCTTACGCTATCCCATGGTAGCTGTGTGTATGGAATACATAGATCCGAGTAACAGAAGAACGTTTTGGATTCATCAGGTTTGTGACAAAATGCCTCACCGATCTGTCAGCAGTCATATATCACAAGATAAACAGAATACAATTTAAAACCCTCTGTTGGGTACATGCAATACCTCTATTGATCATGGTCTCTTGGATAGTGCACAAGCAGCTGACACACACAAGATCCATCCATTCTTGCAACCTGCAACTATAGGGTAGCAATACTACAAACACAACGAACAGACCACACAGCATAAAAGCAATACATTTCTTGTTGCCCTGAGCCAACTCTTCTTCTCAGTCCACCRGTAAGGAGCTATAATACCTGCTCAAACCTGAGAGATCTCAGAAATTGAAGCATCCATGTTTGAGAGACTTCTACAGCTGCTTTTGCTTGCTGAGTAGCTTGGGCCTTCCTCCTCTCTGTTTTCAATCTCTAAGATAATTTCATTTTSTTCTTTCCTTCAAAAGCCTGTTCTGACTGCTTCTGCCACTCTGTCTGGCCAAGGAATAGGGCAGTGATGACAGTAGATAAAGAACACCCAAATTTGTAATATCACAACTTGATCATATTTGTATCAAATCGGTTACAAAAACACAGCATAGATATCACCACAGGAACCTCTAAATTCTACAAACATATAGCAAGGGACAACTGGGTTAATACTTTGTTAAAATAGAGATGGTTATATTTACTGACAGCTTCACTGTGATTATCATGGTAAAAAAATTAAAAGGTGGTCTTCTCATGTCTGTTAATTTGCTACTGTGACCAGCCTCACTGACTTAAATGGAATTATTCAGGCTACTAAATTCAAGCCCATAGCATGGGAAGGAATTATTAACACACAGCAGTAGCAGAGACTTCTTTAACCTCATAGAAACTTTTATTCTCCCCTTTATAAATGCTATGCCACACATTTTCTTAGACTAAAAAGGCATTTATTGCAACAGTTTTATAAATATTTTTGTCTGTCACTGTCAAACAGCTAACAAGGCTCACTTCAACACCAACATTGAGTATAAAACAGATGTTACAAAGCAATTTAGGGCATGCACTGATTGTAAAGTAGTCCCGTAGGTCACCATAATTTCATTATGTATTCATTCAGTGTTATTTTTGCTGAAAAGACTAGAGCACAAATACAAAGAAGTTTGGCAATTTCTTCTGGACTACAAAACCTTCGTTCTGCACTCCTACCCAACCAAATGCTCATTGACTTCACATGACTGCTGGGTATTGGCATACAGAACAAAGCCTGGCAGAAAGAATGCAGAACACCACTTAACACTATAGTTACAAGTTGCTTATTTGTATGATTTATCTGTATATTAGTCTTGAGAATGCTGAACAAAGTCAAAAGGTAGAGATGACATTTTAAGTTCAACCGTTACACTTCACGTAATACAAAACAAGTGCAAGAATTCACACGCTTATGACAGTCCTGCTTATTTGCAAAGAGGTTAAAGCAAACCAGACCTCAGGATATATAAATCAGAAATACCAAGGCATACTAGGCATCTGTTTTAACCTAAACAGAACTCAACATGCTAACAAAATATATCTGCCTAAATAAAGGCTGGAGACATCACACACAAATGTCAGGGTCCCACTATTTCATTTTTCTAATGAAATTAATATGTTTGGAATTTCATCTTCAAATCTCTTTGTCAAGACTTGAATGATAATTCCAGCTTTAAAAAAAATCTATAGTGGTAGTTCTTTTATTTTTCAATATTTATCATTCATTTCATATCACCAACTGTAAAAAGTTGAAACCATTGCTTCATATGTGAGCAGTCAAGTATTTCAGAAGCAGACACCATATTCTGGAGTTAAATAACTACAATTTTTTTCCGCCTAAGTTTAACTATGGCACCTGTGCTTCCTTTCCAATTACCCTAATACTCTATATGACAACATTCTCTTTACTTATTGAATTTATCCTTGTTTCAGCTTGTTTGTAAAAAAAGTGAAAATACTACTGTAMTACGACATATGTGAAGCTAATTTTTACACTGAAGAAAGTGAAAGAAGGTGTGTATATTAAGAACTGTAAACATAATATCCATACAAGTAACATCTCAGGTTTATATATGTTTTTTCTGGATCATTCTGTTTCCCCAAAATCAGCTAGGAGTCAGGGAACATGTAAGATTCTTTGTCTTCTTTTGTCTACAGAGCAGAACCTAGCCTTTWGTTTTTAGACTCTCTTGTATAATTCTCAGACTTTACACACACACACAAACACCTTCAGCAAAATCACATTGCTAAAACATTGATTCTGTGAAGAATATTTTTCATTAATCTAAACCTTACAGATCACTGTTGTGAAAAATCAGCAGGAATATTTTTATTCCTTGGCACACAATCTAAGTGAATTGTTAGTTTATTTAGTCTTCTACCAGTACCATCTTAGGAAATTGAACTGAATGATCTCAAAACTAAGAGAGAGATATGAAGCTAAATCACTAGTTACCATAAAATGTTCACTTCCCTGAGTAAGAACTGGAGCCATAAAAGAATTGCAACTGCTTAGCACTTTTGAAAAATCCAATTACTTGTATAAAAACATAAATAAGAATTTAAGTATTACTTAGAAACAGCTCAGAAAAGTACTGGCATTTCTGTAATGCTCTAGTCTATAAAGAGCACACCTTTTCAGAAAATTTCTTAAGAATGCCACATAAAAGTTCGTCTTGTAAGGACATTCCTAAGTAGCCTCTAATTGCAGATCAGAATGAGCCTATATGGAGCAGCAGCTGTTCTGAGATATGAGTTGGGAAGTCCTGCACTTATTCCAACCTCACATCGGTTTGGAAGAACATTCCTACTTATCTAAGAAACACAGAAAGAGGGCAAAAGCAACAGTTTTGAAGCTGGGCCAGGAGAAGTTCAGATGGGACATTAGGAAAAGGTTCTCCTCGGAGGGTGTTGTTGGGCACTGAAACGGGCTCCACAGGGAAGTGGTCATGGCATAAAGCCTGTCAGAGTTCAAGGAGCATCTGGATTATGCTCTTAGTCATATGGGTTAGTTTTAGGCAGTCCTGTGAGGAGCAGGGTGTTGAACTCTTAAGATCCTTACGGGTCCCTTTTTTAATTGAGATAGTCTATGAGTGCTGTTCAAATTAGCAATCCAAGGGAAAAAAAAAATCTGCCCCTTTCTTTACAGCGGATTCGTTCCTATTGCCAAGTCATAACACAGATTTTCAAAGAAAGTAATAGCTTTTAAGTCTGCATTTTCACACCTATCAGCTCCACAAGCTGCACACATCCTCTTTGACATTTCAAAATTACACTGCTTTTGCCTCACTATCTGAGCCCAAATTAGATAAGTTAAATACCCAGGTTCAAGCATACATAATTTTACCAAACCTACTGTGAAAATAGAAAATAAAAGGAAGTTACCAAAGTGATTATTTCATACTAAGAAAAGACRTTTAGAAAAGGAAGGCTTACCTAGATCTTGCTCTGTATTTGCAAAAACCAGATACCTCAACATACAAATTGCATATAAATAACTAAATAAGAAAAAAAAGTGAAAAGTTGACATATGTTTAAAATTTTTTTTTTTTTTTTTAATTAATTTTTGTACACAGGAAATTGAGATTTTTCTTTTAAACCTTCCAGTTAGATCCAAATCTGTCCTGGGCAGGTTAGGGGAGAGCTGCCCTAACACACTGCAACAGAAATACTGATAATGAAATTTTAATTAGAGGAACTAATGTACAAAGCTGTTAAGATAAGATTTAGAGCCCACCATCTTTTGATACTCAAACTGAGGCAAGCAGGGAGTAGCTGCTCACTGGCCATTTTACAGACTTAGCAGGTACCATTAGCCCTTCCCTGTCATTCATCCTTACTACAAATCTCTCCATTCTTCTGTTCCRAACTATGTGATGTCACCAACGCCTTACTGTGTAACATTCAAGCAAACTCCTTTGCCAGTTTCATTACATGCTGTGGAGTAAGGGTTGAAAGGGATCATGCCAATTCACATAAGCTATGCACATCCACAGCTCCATGAAGCACCAAAACACTGTAATATGTACACGTATTTCTGATTCTATCATAAATCTAAGGCTCTATACAAAGACATATGTTGTATAAAACATTAACACTCACAATAGTTACCTTCGAAAATAACCAATATTAGACCTTTTATAATTCTCTGAAATACGTATTTCCTTCTCATAAAGCTATTACCAAATACTTTGTTYGGAGATGTTAAAAAAAGAGGAGGGTGGGTGGAAGTACACCTGCTACACAACAGTGTGGCAAACCAATGAGACCACAAAGTCACAAAATGCAGTTTCAATGCTATTAAAGTTATGTAATTTGCGTATAAACTTTAATTCTGCCTCTAGAGTACCACAGAGTGCAAACTTCCAATGGGCCCAGAAAAAAAACCTGAATGACCAGAGGGTCTATTCTCTAAAACAAGAATAATTTTCTTCTTTATGAATGTCTGATGCATTGAAGGGATGAGAAAGTAAGGAGAAGACAAAAAAACACAGGAAGACCTGTGTCTTCCCTTTAACTTATAACAGTTATARCAGTAACTAAGAAATAACTGAGTAGATATTTAGTACATGGAGGCAGTTGCAGGGCTCTTTTTTTAGTTCAGACCCAGGATATGGTGCCCCAAGTGAGCTTCAAGACCCCTGCCTGGGTGGCATGCTGACGTACACCGCACTCCAGTCATTCTCTAATCCCTAAACTGAAGATTGGGAAAGTCACTACTAAACACAGTTTTAACATCATTTAACCCAAACTGGGAGTTTCTTCAGATTAGGGAGGCCACAAGTGTTTATTTTTTTGCTATCCAAGTATTGCAAAACCAGTTAAGAATGACAAGAAGGCCACAGAGGGAGTTCAAACTTTTCTCATCAATACATTATCTTTCAAAACCAGAATATTTCCCTTAWAATAATAGAATTTTGAAGACAGTATCACCTTGTATCCTATGACATTATCAAATCAGCAAGGTGCTTTTTTTTTTTGAGGGGGGAAATCAATTAGCATCTCACCTATACCTAAAAATATACATAGTTACTTGATTCCAGGAAAGAAAAGAAATTATAAAAAAAAATTCCAAGGAAAAAAAATCTTTCTAATTAATAATCACAGTTAAATTTCCAAACAACACCATACTCTAAATATGCCCTCTCTAAATTCTATACCTCTGTATTACGTCACTGCGTAGCAAGCAATTCTTAAAATTAAAGCACTTTGGAAATGTGTTCTTTAACAGTTGTTTGCTAGTAATCACATTAAAGAAACTAAAAATTATCTGGAGAAGGAAATATCTGCCTCCTTTTCCAAAGCAGGCCTTTTCTTCTAGTTTGTGTTAGTACCAGTCAATTAGAAAAAAATAATAAAACAAAAAATATTTGAAATGCCATGATCACCTCTAAGTTACTTTGAAGATTCTCACTTTACAGTAACTTTGTATAACACGGATAAATCCTGCTTTTCAATATTAAAAAGAGAAAAAACCTAAAACATGAAAACCAAAGTATCTTCCATGACAATTTACTATGCCCACTCAATATTATTTACCAAGTATCATACAAAGTTAAATGCTACTGAGATAAAGACTTTTCATTTCCCTTATAACCTTTTTCTTCTCAGACATCATCCCAACTAGCAATTTTAAAATAATCAAAACTTCTTTGTTTGTCAACTTGAATTCCACATTCCTGATTTTCTCACTGTGGAGAGCAACTCTTAGACAAATTCAGTGCTAAACTCAAGCATCTGCTTAAATGCCAGATAATAGATTGTTTTCCTGCTTCCTGTGGCCTTTTATTTCCTCCCTTTTGATTAGAAACACTTTATTAGGCTAATTAAGTACTGTGCAGCTTGGGTGAAATTTTTTATAGAAGTGCACATTTTTGCTAGTACTTCAACCAGAGGAAAATATGGTGACAAAAACACCAGACAGGACACTGACATCTGAGAAAGGAACAAAATATAATGTAAAATAATTTGCTCTTGCTTTAAATCCTGAACTTTAAACACATCTGACTCCATATATGTAGAAAGCAGATTAACAGCTATCACACAATTTTACCTTGGTATTATTATTGTCATACCTCTGTGCTCGGGTCCAGCCAGGTTATCCTAAATCCAGATCACTGTTAAAGAAGACAAGATGAGCCAAAATGGGTTTCTATCCTAGTTCAGTACCTTTAAATTATTAAATTAGCCCTTTAGTGGGTAATCAGGTAAATGGCTGAAACCAAAACAGTAAATACCAAGCCATAAACTACAGCAGCCCTCAGGCWCTGAGAAAGAACTACAGTATCTCAGCTGCCTACAAATGAGCACAAAGAAGAAGGAATTTACCCTAATGATTTCTTCACTTCACCTGTTTCCTGAATGTAAAGCTCATTATCCAGGCTTCGGCTTATCTGCTCCAGCCAGTCTTAAGGCTAAATGACACAGCTGTTGTGGGCCAAAGCAGACCTTATTAGGTGGTCTCTACTGTACACTTCATCAGAGGATGAGTAAGTCAACCAACCTGAGAGAAGTAATTTATACTAAATAAAAGCTACTGTATGCACTTTTAAAGTTCACTTCATTCTGAATTTCTCTTCCCTCTCCTGAACTCCAGTCCAGCAATTTTAAGTGAACAAATTCTTAAAGACATCAAGGAAAATATAAAATACTAATCAATATTAGGGATAAAGTGTTTGTGATGAAGACAAATTCATTTTCAATCTAATTCATATACCTTGAGCATAGGTTTAAGGAATTTTGAGTCTAAAAAAAATTAGTCTACAAAAATCAATCTGTGAATAATGATGCAAACTCAGCAAAGCTAGTTAATCGTTTTATACTCTCTGCAGCAATGAGAATAGAAAGGAGTTCCATCACATACTTTACTAGATTCTATGTTACAGAGTCCTGAAGTGTACTACATTAGATAAAACTTTGGCACTATTTAGATTTTAATTCTACTTAAGTAGAATTTTAGTATAAGTTGGAAAGTGAATGAGTAACCTTATACACTTCCTGTTATGTGAAGAATAGAAATTCTCCACTTAAAGTTTTTCATAATATTTTGTGGCTTATAAATGCATTTTGGCACTTTCCATCTCCATAATATTTAGCATTCATCTTGTAATATTTATTGGTGGAAAAAAAAAATCTAATGTATTTCTTTTTTATCTCATCTTTTTCCACAATAAGTAAATTTTAGCAGTGGTTTGATGAGCGAAAGATATTGCTGTTCCTATTAATCCCTGTCTTTCCTTACAAATAATCTCAATTATATTTCTATTTCTTTGTAAGAGAACACCAGCTGCCCACAGTCACCTTTAACACGAACAGGATATAGAGGCATACAACGCAGAAAAAGACATTAATTCATACTACTGCGCAACTACTTAAAAATATATTAGTGGTTTTTTCATAAAAAGAGAAAAATTGATTTAGTCTATTGCGAGGATATCCTATGGCTTGTTGGGAACTTCTATATTCTGCATGTTTTACACCTGCTTTTCTTATGTGTGGAGAATTTATATTGCTGTATTCTCCCTTCCCCTTGTTTAAATTACTTTGTATCTCACTCTTAAAAGAAGTAGCCATTTCTTTCAAAAAGGCTGTTTAAAGACRATAAGGACATTCATAACCTCTTTTCCATTGAAAAAAAAAATCACGCTAATGATTGAACACGCAAATTTAGTTTTGGAAAGTACCACAGCGAGTACACTTTGATAAATATAAAAAAAAAATAAATAAATTGGGAGAACTGTCCACCACCGAACTACTGAAGGGCAGGTTTTATACTGCTGTGTAGGTATCTGGATCYTAAGATCAGAAAATGCACTTAGAGTTGTGCTCTCTGCTCCAGAACTACCAAATAGCATTACAGTGTTTTCCCAAAGTCACTTTTTTGAAGGAATTTGGAAGGCAATTTTGTTATTTGATAAGAATTCTATCACTAAATTCACCTAAACACACATACAGGCACCCCTCCCAAACACACATACACACACACACATTGATTTTACAAAAGTCTCATTTTCTTTAAGCAAGTAATCACAACACTGAAAATATTCTCCTATGTGTTCACTGATTATTCTTAAATGATTTGTCACCACTTTGCCACTCAAAGGAGATGGTTATTTCACTCTTCTGAGAAGCTAACTATGTTCAAAAGCAGCTAGATGAGGATGGTGGTGTGATATAAATTCCAATAGAAAAATGCATTGTCCATCCATATAGCCGTCCATCCTGAGAAACTTCCACTGCCAAATTCTTGCTATTTTCCACTGGTCATGGGGTTCCCATCAATAAATAGAAGGTCAGTGCAACAATGAGGAGCAAGCAGAATGGAGAAGAGAAGGTCTGATAGGCAGCTGAAGGCATGAAAATATCTTCATACTTGTAAATACTGACAACACGCTCTGATACGGGTGGTGAGTCTATATCGTGACGAGTTATAGAACCTTTAACAGGTAAGGGCAGAAAGAAATAACATCAGATGCAATTTTGTCTATAACTCTACCAAAGAAAGAGGTAGGCAGCCAGGTAATTTTCAAATCTGCAGAAGCATGCAATATTACACTGTCGGGGAGTAGGGTAATTTCTTTGCTTTCTGAAATTAAACTTCTGAATAAAGCAAATTAAATTCAAGTAAACAACAAACATCCTTCAAATGAATTGAGAGCTTCTAGTTATGAAGTTCTAAATTTAGATTTGGGGAGTGGTGATAGTAGATATATACCCAGGAAAACATGATGTGTTGGACTCCTGCCTTTATCTATTTTTAAGTTTCATGCTGCCAGAATTTTAGTTCATTAAAAAAAAAGAAAGGGGGAGGGGTGTGTCAAGTAAGAATAATGTAACTGAAAGACATTTATCAATTTTGTCACATCAGTTCTGTTGGTAACACAGAGATCAACCTACCCTGGATTGCTGGACCCCAAGCAAACAGGTAGTACCAACTCAAGTGCAAATCTACAATGGTTTCTTCTCGGGGAACATACACAGGACGTTTGAATCGACACGTTACACGATTGTTTTCAAAAACCCCTTCTTCATCTCTAGCAGGATTTCTCTGGATTTCTTTAGCCCACTGACCAACATTATAGAAGTGCTGTATTCGGACTCTTCCGTTATCATCATGTACACAAGCCATGACATCATCTCCTCCCTACAAGGTAAAAAAAAATTGGAAGATGGAAAACAAGTGTCATAAAGCATTTCCTCATTTATTTATAAAATTTTAATTATTCAAAACTAGTCAAGACCTGGGACACTCCTTCCTTCTTTCTAAGTTATATGTACACAAATATTTGTTCCCCTAACCAGGTGTTTTCAATATGATTGAAAAGCACATAAGTGGGTAGCAATATTTACTTACCCTTACTATCTCTGAATTCTCTTTTGGATCTTTCTAAGAGTTATTTCACCTAACACAGATAACATTTTTGTAAGACATGATATCTCCCTGACATCCCATAATTAATTGATCTGTGGAAGGCAGTTTTCTTTTGTTATTTGTGAAGTTCTGGGTATACTGCTTCATAAAATGTGACAGTCTTGAATCCCTGATGTGTACAAAATCCACTGCATCAAATCATGGACAGAAAACCAATATGCTTTAGTAAGATAGAGGAGATGAATCTACTAYGTATGAGAAAATAATAGCATCAATTACACTAAGTCTTTTCCAATCTCTTCTCATGTTCGCTTAAGGAAACATCACTTCTCATATCTCTTTTATCTCTTATAAGAAATGTTCATCAGGTAATAACAGAACACAGTATACAACAGGATACAAGAAAAAAAGTAATCACTATGTGCATTTTCACTTAGCATAAACAGCCACCAAAGAAGTAACAGACAGAAGGRAGTATGAGACAATTTGTGGAGGTCATTCGTAGAAATACCAAAGCAGTTGCTGGAAGAGTTACTCAGGGTGACTGACAAGGTGGTAGAGCATTGTATCACTCAGGGATGAGCATTAACTTTAGGAGTACTATCTCATAGAAGCCTTAGCATCAAGAGCCATCAAAACACTACCCAAGCTGGATGAGTGCCATAGCTATCAGTGTTGTATTAAATACAGGCCCTACTCCTCCCATACCCATCTTTCTGATATGTCATACTGATGATAGACATGACACTTGCTAGTGTGATCATCCTTCAGTTCTTTGTTATAGTCAAAAGAGAGAAAAAGGGTGCATTTCAGCTCTATGGGAGTRTTGCTATGTGCATTTGTAAAAGATGTGCCAAAACTGAGGGGGGAAAGGGGACATCTAGGTAAAACACATGCTTGATCAGTTTCTACACCTTGGCGCTGGTGCAGACAACCTTACCAGCTTCTGTCTTGAGACTATCATTGGTCTCCATAACTTATTTTCCAAGTTTAATTTTTATACATCTAAGCACAAATCCCTCATTCTTAAGTACAAAGATGCAAAAATAAAGCTGTTTTTACACTGAAGGAAAAAACTAAAAAGGGAAGAAAAAAACATTCTGAATCTCAATTAACAGGATGACATTACAAAATCCTGCCAAGGCACAAAAGCCTGCAAGTGGAAAAGCATAATATTATTTGAAACAACGAAATAGGTCACAGGACTTTAAAAAAATCTATTGAGGACACAAAATAGGGKTTTTTTTCTGAGCTTCTGGAGCTATCCAGGCCACACCATTTTCATTAGGGCCTCCAAAACACAGCTCATTTCTCACAGCTGAGCTGTTTTGACCCAGAGCCATTTTACCATCAAAGCCTGTGCATCCCAGGACACCAAAACATCCTGGAAGTTATGAAAAAGGATGAAGTCAGCAGGGAAGCAAGAGAGGAAGAGAGATGCCAGGTGGTTTAGCCCAGCTGACTGATGGGCATTAGATGATATACGCAGCAAATTTGGAAGAAAAACCTTTTACTTTAGACTTACTTTATTCTTCTTACCAGCAGCTCAGACTTAACCTGCTGCTTGCTGTGCCTGGGACAAAAGGTAAAGCCTGCTTTCCAAGTGGCTGATGAGATGAAGGCAGTGGGACCCTGGGGTCCACTGTATTTACACCAGAGTTACAAACTGGTAACACAATCTCCAGTAGCTTGGGGACAAATACTTAAAGGTGCTGAGCTGCTTTGAAAACCCTGCTGAGTACTTCAATTGCCAGGCTTCTAAACACTTCCCAAAATTTGGCTGTAAAACCGTTATTTAGAAACATCAAAACCACAAACTGATTCTTGTGACATGACCTGTTCTTTATGACACAAAAAACTTCAATCTTCATTGTATTTATTTACAGTGTCACATTAAAACATGTATTGTAATTACTGAGAAGCACCTGCCYTCACATTTTCTTTCTGTTTCTCATTTTGGGCTGATAAAAATGCTGTTAAGTCAGCGCAAGCCTTCCCATTCATTTTTGTGGGTTCTAGCCCAGGACATCTAAATCCTGTATTTTTTCAGACTACTACTTTCAACATTACAAGAAACAGTCCTTTCTTTGACTTGTGATTTAGGACATAGGCTCAGTATTGTTCTATATACTCAGGAGTGTTTCTGTACATGAACACCTATACTATGAACTGCATTTTAATCCTAAACCTTTTACCAAGGATCACAGACAAAACATCTTTGCGTAAGTTGCCTATTGCTCATGTTTTTTAAAGCCCACACAGTACATGCTTCTGTTTTGCTCATTGAAACTTGATGAAAAGTGAAGCTTTTGAATGAAAAAGTAAGTACAGGAATAAACATAAAACCAAACCCAGTAAAATCCAGAAGAGAGAGAAGACGTTTTAACAAGACTGCTTTCTAGAGTATATATATTTAAATTAGCAGGACTCATTTTCTCACACATTTTTGGCTTCCCTGGAACAACAAATAGGTATGAAAGAAACAAAAAAATTTCCAAATTAAACAGTGAAATAAATATTCATATTGCTGAAAGTCAGCTGATTTACTGAAGAATAAAATTACTTGCTATTCAGTTTATGATGCGTCTTTAGTCCAAGTTACACTGGCATAAAGCACTACAGGACATTTCCATGTGAATTGGCTTATCCCTRAGGCCTTTTCTAATAAAAAGGCCAAAAGCTAGTGACATTCAGAGCTGAACTGAAATACTGTTGGAGTTCTCAGAGAAGGGAAAGGAGATACTAGGAAGGATGAAGCAGTTTTCTGTGAGCCAGTAGGCCTGGCTTCTGCTCCCAGGGGGCCTTCTGAATGGTGCTTTGTTTTCAGCAAGTCAGTTTTACCTTATATGCTCTGTTTCTCACTGATCAAATATATAAATATATATAAACCATTTATATCCTAGCATGTGAAAGTGTGTATATTGTCAACATGACAAGAACTGCACGTCTTACCATCTTCTTGTCTGAGGAAAATCCGACTGCCACCCAGCCATCTGTGTCAGCACTCAACTCAAATTCAACATCAGCTCCTATTCTACGGTAACTCAGAAAGTAGTCACAAGTCTCCGCATTGCATCCAGGTTTACCATACCTAAATGGAATTGGAAATATATGTAGCGTTTCCTTGAAATTTCCTGCTATAGATCTTAATTACRTTTTTGCAAGAAAAAACTAAAAGAGTGTATTTTGGTATAAGGGCAGTAAAACAGATAATATTCTGCTGTACATAAAGTACCATTACTTGTTTGCAGTTAGTACTCAGTGTAAGAAGGTATAGTATTCAAATAGTACAGCAAATGATTACACACAGTATTACTCTGTTGATCTTCCTTGCCCTGTTTTTTTAAGTGCTTCATGAAAATACAAGAAACGGGAAAGAACTATAGGTCCATAACCATGACGTATATTCTTAAATAATCCAGTGTCCTCAAATAACATAATTTGTACTACAAAGTATGTTCTTAAACAATAAACATTTTATTAAAATGACTATGGAACACTCACCAAAGTCTCCAATATCATCAGTCAGCATCTGTAAACATAAAGGTATCTGCACTCTTATCTCAGACTGACCTGAAGCATCCCTTGGTTTTTCCACAGTCATCCACTCTGATTTTTGCAAATGGATCCACAGGAGGAGCAGTAGGGAAAGGGTAACCTGTATAATCAGAATAAGTCATTACTAAATAAAATACAAGGACCAAAAATCAGTAATACTAAAGAGAGAGCGTTCCAGTAGCATTTACTTTTCTGATAACTGAACTGTTCAGATGAGGGACTACTTTGTCACATACACAACCCATTGCTCAGATGGTCCTGGATCCAGGTACCAAAGCAACATGAATAACTGAAAACAAAACTTTTSTCAGGTTTCCTACATTCATCAAGGAGGGAGAAGAATGCTGGAGGGCAAAAGTTAAGGTAGCAGGACCATGAACTAGTGCGGTCAACTAATAATTAGGGGATCTCTGCTTAGCTATCTCTTTGTGCATTCTTAATTCCCTCAGGAAATCCTTAAGGGAACTGAATCCTTAGCCATAAATGACAGCATTAAGTATAAATGCAGGCAGGGCACCAGATGCAGAGCTGTAGGAATGGATACTGAAAGGACCTTATAATACATYCTCCTTTATGAAGTAAAATAAAACACACATTGCAGTACAAGGTAAGAGAGTATCTAGACAGGGAATTGCCTGCAGTTATGGCCTGCAATCACTTGTGCAAGCAGACCCAGAAAAGCCAGACAAGGAGAATTATGGTACAAAGCAATCCCCTGTCTGCTGCACAACAGTACACCAAAGAGAAAGTGAGAACGTTTACAAACAGACCTACTCTGCCTCGGCTTGTGGGAGCTGGTGTCTGTTGCATAAGCATGGATATTTTAATAGGATGTTCTTTCCCCTAGCCAGATGAAAACCAAAGTGCATGTTGTGAAACTAGAAAGTCCTCTGAAAATGCTTCATCGAGTAGGAAATGTGCTTCATTGAGCAGGAAATGAACACTGCAGTTAGTTACAGCATCAGCACACAAACGTTTGACCTACACAACTTTGGGCACTCGGGAGCCCTGAATCACTTCCCTAGATTTCTGATAATGGCAATGGAGAAAGTATGCTGTAAGCTGAAAATCACAGCTCCATTAACTCTATCAAGGGCCTGGGTAAATTACCCAGCATAAATAAGTTCGCTGAATTTCACAGTAGCATGTAGCAGAGCATCACTGAAACACAGGTCACAGGGCATGCAATTTTCTCCTTCTTTCGTTATTTTTAAATCCATTGACCAAACAGTTTTCAACGCAGCCTTGCCGCAAAATTAGAGTTTTAACATTCCGCCATTCCTAAATTAAAAAAAAAAAAAAAACAACCCGCCCCGAAATGCACGACCCCCGCTGTTTCTTGACATTTCAGGGCATCACACGCCCTTTCGAAGCCCACACACCCCAGGACTCCTTTTTACTCAACCAGCCGGGAAAGCTTTGCACCAGGGGAGGGCGAGGCACCGCCGGCCGGCCCCGCTCTGCGGGAAGGCGACGGACCCCGGCCCCCAGCTCCGGGCCCGGGGACGCCGCTGCGCCGCAGCCCGGCGGGGAGCGAGGCTTTGCGGAGAGCGGGGCAGGGCACCCGGAGCCCGCTCCGGCCCCGGCGCCCAGCGCAGCGCCGGCTGGAGGCCGCCGGCCGGCGGAAGATGGCGGCGGGCGCTGGCCTTCGTGCTGAACAACGCCGCCACCGCCTCCCGCCCGCCGCCCGCCGCTCCCGCCCGCCGCCCGCCGCTCCCTCCCGGCCCCGCTGCCCCCCTCGCCCGCCGCGCCCCGCCCGGCCCCGCCGCCCGGCCCGGCCGCCGCCGCACCCTCCTCGGAGAGGTAGCGCAGGTCGTAGAACTCGCTGGCGAAGGTGCCGTACGAGGAGTCGTGGTGCCGCGCCGCCTCCTCGCCGTGCTCCCCGCCGCCCGCCTCCCGCCGCCCGCCGCCCTCCTCCGCCGGGCTGGCGGCGGAGCCGGCCAGGAGCAGCAGCAGCAGCAGCAGCCGCCGCCGAGCGCCGCGGCTCCGCTCCGCCATGGCGGCGGCGGCGGGGCGGGGAGGCGGCGGCGCCCGAGCGCGGCTCCGCGGGGGAGCGGGGGAGGCGGCCGGGGGCATCCAGCCCCGGGGACGGGCGGTGCCGGAGGGACCGCGGAGCTGGGCGAAGGGGCGATGCGGGAGGGTGTTGGGGGGAAAAGGTGTCGGGGCGGCGAGTGCGCGGGGATGCGCGCGGGAGCGGCGTGCGCGGGATGCGCCGGGARCGGGATGCGCCGGGAGAGGGATGCACTGGGAGCGGGATGCGCGGGCGGTCACAGGCACAGCCTTGGCAGCACCGAGCCCTCCCGCAGGGTCCGCCGCCGAAGGGCTGCGCGATGGCCTTCCCTGGATCGCTGGCTTCCCGCACCCCACAGCCCGCCCCACCCAGCAGAGACCCCGCCGCAGGCACATCTCCCACCGTTCGGGCACAGCTCTCGAGGGGCAGCACTAAGCCATCCCTGGCCGCCCSCGTGGCCTCGATTCACCAAAGCCTCTTGGCATGTTCTTCAAGAGGATGTGATAAATCCTGCTCGGTAATTGCCGGGCAAGCTTAGCTGTTTTCCTATTTTTTTTAAATTAATATTATTATTACTTKTAATGACTTCTGAAATGGGACTGGAGGCACAGCGCGACTTAACATTCGTTTCAGGTAAAGCCCCATGGTAGCGAGTGTTCACTGTCTGATTGCATGTTCTTGCTTTGTATTTTATGCACTGTAACTGCAGYAATACAGATGTACCCCAAACCTGGCGGGACTGAAGGAAAACCCAGGTTGCCCCCAGAGTTGTCTTGGGCTCTGGTATCTGATGCTGGACTTGCAGCTAGGCGTTAAGGATACAACCGCGTTCTCGCTGTGCCGTGGTATCCATGGGTTGATGGAGGAACCAGCCTTTCGTCCCTCGTGTTTGTCAAAGCAGCTTTTTTTCTCGAGTTTGGATTGCTGTCTTCTGGTTATAACTATAATTTTGTTTTTATATTGTTATGCATGTTTACACTTCCTCCTCTGAGAGTCTGGAATAAAATTCAGCAAAACATCAGGGGGCAAGGAGGGAGGGATGGAGGGAGGGAGGGAGAAAGAAGAAGACCCAGCGGTCAGTAATATTCTGAAAATTAAAATAACCCCCACTTTGAATATTTTCTTTTTTTGGTATCAATGACTGTACTGAGTCACTTTTTGATGGGGCACTGAGATTGCCTGAGACCTAGGTTGTGCTAGGGATAAGTTCATTCCCTTGGGCTGAGCAGCTGCTTGTCCTACCAGAGTGTGCTCAGCTGCATCGAGTGGAGGATGTTAATTCACATCTCCATGGTTTAGTCTGGTGGAGTAGCATGCTATTTCTCACTGCAAATAGAGGAATAGCCACACAGAGGTAAAGGTAGAATAAGTTGCAAAAGTAATTCCAATTGCATGCAAATTCAACGTGTTCCACAGTAGCATATGAAAATAGCTAAGCGAAAGCAACAGCAAGCTAAAGTGCAAAATATTGACTCAGTTCTTCCTACCTTGCTGAGCTTGGCAAACTTTAGCGGGCCAGTGGAAAATAAGCAAAAACTGGCAATAGAAAAACCCTTATAAATCAGGCTAACAGGAAAATAAGACTGCAGCTTATTCTTTCTGGCAAAAGTCAACTCTGATGAAGGCCCCCCTGTCTCATTTTTTAAAACAGCTAGCTGAGGGTTGTGATGCCTATGAAGAAACATTTGCTCAGCGAGAGAGCAGCTGTCAGCTGCATGCTGGTTTTTCCTCCCTGGGAACAGGCTTCGGCGTACTGTGATATGGGCAATGCTTCACAGTTATCATAAACACTTCGGGTATTTATCATGTATTGTTTGTGCCTACATGACACCTATCATTTTAAATCTGACAGCTGAGATAACTGTCTGTGATTACAGTGGAGCTACACTGACTTTCTAAAGTGAAGATATGGCTAAAAGACTGACCTTCCTCCTAATAAATCCTTAAAAATTAAAACTAAAATATTCTAGCATTTTTGTGGCTTAGTAGAACCTCTTGTGTTTGCCTGAACATTGTCCCTATCACAAAAGTGGGTTGCTCATGGGAAGGAACATCACATTGAGACAGGGGGAGCTCTAATGASTACCTTCAGTTTTGAGTAGACAGAAAGGTCTACAGCGCAACTAAMACCTCTGCCAGCAGTACTGCAGGGAAGATCCTTATCTGATCAAGTAACTGAGGCTGCCATCAAAAAAAGCRTTAGCAGAAGGAGTCCAAACTGCGATTGCTTGAGCAGCCTCAACCCTCAAACACCTAAACTTTCTGAATGCCACATTTCTCAGCTTCCACGGGCTTGTGACACCTTTCTTAGATGAGACATAAACAAGCAGTGTGTGAACCACAGGTTGGAAGGCATTGCCATCCTCTGACAGCAGGAGTCCTCTTGCTTTCACTGAGTGAGAGATGTGGGCATTTCCACCACTTCTTGCGCCATCCCCTCCTGTCTCGGGGGAATCAAGCAGTCAAATTYTTCGCATGATTAATTGCTCTAGCTTGGACAGTTAGTTCTCTGGTGCTAGCACTCAGTCTGTCAGTGTCTTCCCAGGTCTGGAGACCAGGATTGTCCCCAGCCTGTCCTTGAGGCCCACCCTGCCTTCTTTCTTGGCCTTTTTTATCATTCAAAATGCACCTTTCCCCTGGAGGCTCATGCTTTTTGGAGCCTTTGGACTAGAAATTAAAGCTTCGGGGATAAGTCATTTTTTATACAAGAGACATTCAGAAAAAAATCTTGTTTATTGCTCCTGGTTATTTCCATCCGATCAACAGTGCTAACTGAGAAAACAATTCCTGAAACAGCAGTTTTCTTACAATAAATCTGCAGTTACCTGAACCAGAATTTGTAATTAATTTGCAGTTTTCTCAAACCCTTACCACAATCTTATTCAATATGGAGAATGTATCTACTCTACCTGTAATTTATCTTGGGCTTTCCTTTATTAAACAACAATAAATTGAGAATTGAGGAATCATATGAGTTCATTAGAAGTCATTTATCCCGTACCCTAGTTAACCACCTGGGACTCTATGGAAACATGCTTGCAGTGTTAGTTACTTAGACTAAGACATAGGAGAAAATATGCTAGGAATTTCTTGCAAGCAGAGCTTTTTCACAGTGTACAAAACTGATTGACGATGGTAAATATGTCAAATGCCAATAGATGAAGTATATCTCCTATGAGAAAAGTGAAAACTAAGCAATTGCCTTAGAAAAACCAAAGCATTATGAAAGAAAAAGATGTGTGCTATTTCTGAAAGCTGCTTACAAAAGAGATGAGTGAGCTTTTTGGAGGCATGGTATTGCTTCAGGTCTTCCAGAGAAAAGCAAGAAAATATAAACTCTAAATATATTATCATCCAAATAAAAACTGCTTTAGATCATTAGATCATCTTTTGCTCAGCACTGGTGAATTCTTCATTTTCTGCTGCCACTGAGTTATGTATCTAGTCTTGCTCCAAGAGTGAGCATGCCTTTGCAGCCATTACTGCCCACAACAGCAGTCTTTCTATAAAATTAACCTAATGTAGGAAAAGAACAATGTCTCCAAGCTCTCTTCCACAAGCAGAATATACACCAATCTAAAGACTAAGTCCAGCAATTTTAGACACTAAATCAGCACGTGTTTTGCTTCGGTAAGCACTTTGCACCCTTCTCAGGGCTTGTTAAAACTGTGCAGCTTTTTCTTGTTAGTTTGGTTGTATTTTTATGTGTGCGTGTTGGTTTACATCAGATAGTTTATGTCATTTCTCCCAAGATTGCATTTTTTTACCTTCTGGCACTCTTTGCTACCCCAGCTGGAATGCAGTTCTGGAAGGTGTATCTACCCTGAAAGCCAGATCTACCAGATGGTGGCACAATGTGCACCAGGAGATTCTGGAGCAAAACGTTTCACATTTTTTTAAAAGTCCTCGTTACAAAGAGGTTATTTATAGTGTTATTCTAATAAGGAGCCAAAACAGAGCAGCCTTTTATTAGAACTCGCAATAAAGGGCATTACACTGGGGCCTCCCTGTGCATAAATACCACTTACTTACTGTGCAAAAATTGACCTGGAGAGCATAAAAATTCAGCTCGTATTAGCAAAGAGCTCATTTAGGTAGGAATGTTTTAAAGAGTTTAAGCAGCATTGGCAGAATTCAATTAATTCCACATGTGACAATGTCATTTTATCCTAATTAGTTAAGAACTCAGAAATGAGAGGGAAAAAAAAAAAGAGAAAACCCTCATGTTCCCTCATGAGGCTTCATCTGAAGAGTTACAATAAAAGTCCTTTAAGTTTGCCTGTTGAAAACCAACCATTTAAAAGAGCCTTTTCCTTGTTCCAAATGCAAACATCTCTGAGTCTTAATAATAATAATAATAATAATAATAATAATAATAATAATAATAATAATAATAATAATGCCCTTATCTTCTCGGTGTATGTAAGTGGAGAGGGAAAGCAGCAGAGAAGCTCCATTTGGCTCACTCCTATGCAGTGAAGGTGCTTTCTCTATGTCCTAACCGAGGCATCTTCAGCAAGGGGATCCCAGAAAGAAAGGTCTTGGCCCCTCCTGGAAAAAGGCTACAGGAGAGTTTCAAACAACCCAGGGAAAAATTCCCGGATTAGGGGAGTTTTCTCTTTCTCTCGGAAACTTTGGAGCCCACGTGAAGGGCAGCCYCCAGGCTCCGGGAACATGCTCCAGCTCTGACTTTGACCTGGAGCATCCCGTTCACTCCCGCTTCTCCTGGTGCTGCTGGCCCCCTGCCCAGATCTACCCAGCGCCCTCTCCACTAATTTTTAGGCTTGGGTTACAGGACAGGTGCTCTCTTGCCTCCGCAAATGCAATAGCGCGTTGCGTTACAGCTGCAAGTACAGGTTTGGGGTGTTTTTGAGAAACGGGGGAAGGAAGGGCAGACGAGAGAGAAGAAATCGAGGAGACAGAGGTGAGTGTCCCCGTTTACGCTGGAGACAGCCCGTTTACACTGGGGACGATGCAGCCGGGAAAGATGCTGCCGGTCGCTTCCCGGGCCCGGCCACCTGCCCCCTCTGCCGGGGCATCTCGCCCAGAGCCGAGCTGCCCCCGAGCTCCGCCGCCGGCTGCGTCCCGGGGAGCGCCGGGGTTGGCAGTGGCACCCGCCCGCCACCGAGCGGCACCAAGCCACCGAAGGAAGGCGAGGTCCCCGAAAAACATGCGCCCATCAAGGCGGCAAGACGGGGAATGGGGCTTTTCCCTCTTTGCCAGCAGGAGCAGGATCAAGGGGACGCTGCCCGGAGAGCCCCGAAGATGATGCCTTAGAGCCAGTCCGGGGAGCTTGAGGCAGCCGGGGTCATCCCTGCGCGTCCCTGCCTTTTACTATCCCTGGATGCATGCAAACTGATCTGTGAGAGCCGTCAGCCGTAAGAGGAATGGACTGAGCAAGGCGCACACGCAAATGTCTGGAAAACTTGTGGGACTGCAAGTCAGACTTCTCTGTCCTCAAGCGGTAGCGAGGAAAAAGCTTCTGGGGCGGTAGGATGTTAGCACAAAAGCGAAATTCCAGCCCAAATTCCAGCTTTTGTCTCAAGCTTCCCTCCTTGCATGCCATTATCTACAGGCACGTCCATATTAATTATCTGCACTCATTCGGACTGCAAAGCCAGTCTGGTGCACAAGTGGCTTTGCTGACTTTAAAAAAAAATCTGTTCTTTTGTTCACATTAAAACAAGGGAAAAGCAATTATACTAAAGGCTTTGGGTACCAAAGAGCTACACACTACTGGAGAAGAGTTATTCCTCTCAAAAACCTCACTGCAGGCTTTGGTAATATCCACGAGGTGCATAGGAGTCTTTGAACCGTGGATGCAGGGATGAACTGAGAATAAAACAAGTTACTCTGATGTAGGAAAGATCCCATACATACACTAGTGGTATAACAGCAAGGAGCTTTGGAGTCTGGATATATTGTTTTGAAATGCTTGTAAACTCAGTTAAAAAGAGACATTTTTAATATTGTAATTTATGTAAGTTGCTACTAATATTTAAATTAGCAAAGTTGGGTTTACACCTCACAAAATCAATGAAGTCCAAGTTCAGCATGGTTTATTTATCTTGAGATTCTAGAATACAGGAGTATTAATGAAACAGAGCAGTGTTATGGAACAGAGCAAAACATTGTGCAAAAGACAAGATTTAGAAACACTTATACCAGTCAGTGTGGGGATAAAAACATCGTGTTTGAGGGTTGTTTGAGGAGAAGCTGGGGATCTCTAACCACACACCTCTTTTTTCCTACTAACTGAAAAACTTGTTGCATTGATAGATGGTTGGGATTCTCTTGTTAAGATCTTCATGTCACCCCAGCCATAAAGAGTACTAAACTTGTTTTCCTTTTTCTACTGTGTAGGTACATAATATATCCTAAGGTTACTTCAATGCTTTTCATACAGATAAAGAATAAAAGTTTACAAGGATAAAACTAATTTAAAATAAGTGTTTAACTGGCTTATCTTCATTTGGCCRTCAATATGTGCATGGAGGAAAGGTTTCCAACAGCCCATGCTGTGCAACAGCCCCTTCCCCATGCCATGCAATGGTCCCTTCCCTTACGCTTCAAATAAATGAGAGCATGTTATGAATTCTGAAGCCATTTCTGTATGTCATTAAGCTGATGCTTTTGAGTTTTGTTCTGATGCTGTTGCTATGCCGATTTGAGTCAGGAAAACAGTCTCTAAGCATGTACTGAAAACATTGCTCATCAACTGGGAAAAAGAAAACGGGGAAAAAATCCAGACATCAATCTGGTACTCGAAGAGAAACACAAGCTCCCCTGTTCCGGCAGCCAGTTCTCCCACATGTACACAGAGCCCTCTCCCTGCCACTGTAAAATATTCGCATATGTCAACCACCCAGAACTGTAGAAACGGAGAGCAAAAGAGCACAAAACTGAGGCTCTCTTACCACTCCTCACAGGCAGTCGCAGTGTTGCTGTGTTGGCATCCAACAGCTTTTCCAAGCTCAGGCCGCACTGGGACGATGACCTTTTTCTCAATATTATTTGACGAATACAAAYGCTGAACCCAGCCACAGAAAGAGCAGTTGAACACTACATATGGCATGACTCTTTAAATCTGCCCTCTGAATATTCTTCCGGACATCTCCATGAGAAATTACTTTGTCCACTCCCTTAGGCCTTTTGTGCCCTGGCCACAAGCTGAAGAAAGACATTGCAGGTGGATAGTGTGTGCAACTGGCTGAGGAGGTGATGTGATTTAATTGTGCAGGCTCCAGGCAAAATGGTAACTGTCAGGAAGGACCGGATGCTGCTGTAGTCCCAGCTCCGGGTCATCCCTCAAGGGATAGAGTTAATGGTGTGTGGCACTAGGGATTGCAAAACAACACAGCTTTTTCCATCCATAGTAAACAATGCTTCTTCTCATGAAATGTCTCAGCATTTAATTGGAGTATTTTTAGAAGCATTCACATTTGCTAAAACAACACAAAGAAAAAAAACCTCAAACTCATCAAAACTCTCATTCGYAGTGAAGTATTAATATTGATAATATTTTCAAAGTGAAAGTCAAGAACAAGGCTTTGGTTTTCTTATTTTCTTTAAGGAATCTGAGTTCTTTGATTTTACCATTTTGCTCAAACTCATGACATCATACTGTTCTTATTATAATCATATTTATTTTGTTTGCCATTATGCAAAGAGTTTAACAGCATCAGGAGAAGGAGTTTGGATACTTTGCTTAGTTTTTATTCATGGGAAATTTTTACTTTTCATTCTCAGTTTGAAGAAAGTTCTCAAAACACAAGAAACTCCTGCTTCTGATCAGCTCTTCTCTAAAGATCAGTCCATGCTAAAGTTAAGGTTGCTGCAGTCACCCCAGTCCCTCCACCCCTCTGCCTGCCCTCGCATGATGACTCAACTTCTAATGACACAGTCACACATGGGTTTTTCCACAGCACCTGTCCCCTTTGACAGCCTGTAATGAATGAAAGAGTTGAGCAGTGTTTATTTTTATCTTCTCTTTTCTATTTGAGCTCTGCTTTGGGGACAACTGTCAAAAGCATATTTAACCCCTTACTTTTAAAAACTTGCATGCATCCTTCCAGTTGTGTCCCTGTGCTTATGAAATTGACCTTCAGAATTACAGCTAAGCAAAGTCACAATTTACTAATAGAAGACTATTTTACTTTGCTTTTTGGRTTATGTTAAAGAAGAGACCTGGTAGCATTTTGCATTTCTTATAAGGGAACATTTCATCTTTGGTGGGGAAATGGAGCTCTTCCAGCTYTTCCACAGCACTGTAGATTTAATAGAGACATCCTGCCCCATTCCACAAAGGAAGGCTGTTACAGGTATTGCATGTAAAACATTTAGCATGATGGCTGGCTGTGGGCCTGAAGGATGCTCACACAGACGATGCAGGTTGTGKCAACAAGCACTAATTTAACAAGCATGTAGGCAGAACTGCAAAAATAAACATTTCTTGTGCTTCCTTGATCCTGGTTTGAACAGCTGATGCTCACATCAGTTTCTCTTTTCTTCAGTGGCTGTCCTCCATCATCAGAAGTCTCATTTCCTTGTGCTGCTTTCCTTCTATCTGTTGCCATACTGGGAGGGTTTGACAGGTACCTGACCCAAGAAAGGGCTAGCAGAGGATCTGAACAGATGTGGGGTGCTCTCTGTAAACCCTCAGCCCCTTCTCTTACCCCAAAATTCCGTCTTCGGTCCTGGCTGCTCTTCCCCTGGAAGCCCATCCACCCACTCCCACTGCTAGACATTTGCAGACAGAAGAACTTCCGCTGTGCGCACACAACCATGACAGGCAGCAGCACACCTGTTTGTGGCTCCAGCTCATGGGGTGTGCTTCTTGGCCAGCAGAAATAGCAAAGTGCAAACTCTTCCAGTGCAAGAAGTGTACAGTGAAACCTTTGCTAGGTATAATGCTTGCACAGACAAGAGCACGAGTATTTCAACCCATTTGTCAAGTGCTTTCACTTCTCCAATTACCAGGAGGAGCGCACAGGATGGCCATCCAGGGGCTGTGCAGGCAACCAAACCTTTGGCTTTGTGCACTCTGGAATACTGGTTCCCATCTGCTTACATCAGTCCCTGTTTACAGATTAGTTCCTCAAACCTCCATGACCGGGCAGYAGAGGAGCAATTGGCCACAGGGGACTGTATCACTCATTATCCCTGACCAGAGTCATTGTTTTCACCTGCATGAGGAGTGAGCGGGCTGGACAGTTTCCTAACATGTGAAAGCACCTGCAATCCGCATTTGTACAGCTGTGTATCCTTCGGGTGACCTGCTCACCTAAACTGACCTTGTCAGATGCCTGGACTGTGTAGCAGGTGAGTAAAAAGGAAAGTGTTTCTGGATGCAGCTGTGTACAGTGACTCCAGCCGCACTGCACACTGCTTTGCTTTCAGCGTGCGGCAGAAGAAAGTAGAAAGCGAAGTTAAGACAACATTTACAGTAGTTATCAGTGGGAAAAAGAGTGGGAGGCTTCATAGAAAACCTCCAGCTATTATTCACATTCACATCCAAGGGTGGTTTTATAGGGATCTGCCCATCTTGCCTCCCTTTCCACTCCCACAGAATTCTGCTCAGTAGGTACCACAGGGGTAAAGCAGCCTTTAACTGAGACTTCTATTCATTAGCTATCAGTGGTTATTGTCATAGGAGGCCACAGGTGAGTTCAAGGCCTCATTGTTCCAGGTGATGAATCCATATAGATGTCACAGGTCCCTGCTGTAGGGCTGGCACTGAAATGAGACAGCGGGTCACAACAAGCTTTGAAATACCACCCCCAGCTGCTACCTCAAGGTTCAAATAAGCCAGCAGAGTCCCCCTAAGAGTGACATTACCAAAATCTCTTGGTGAGCTGACTCCACAGGCTGGAAGGGAAGAGTAATATTTCAAATAAGTGGACTGGCAGAGTTCAAAGGGATAATAAGCATTTAAATTCAACATGAAAGACATCTTCCTCTGCAGAGCTTTAGGGTGGAATGTAGCCAGGCAGATAAGCTATTTAAAAGCCCCTTTAATCAAGACTATTAACATGGAGATTTTTGTCGTAATTAAAAACATCCCCCTATTCAATCACATTAAAGAGAAAGTGATACAAAATGTAATTTATTTTTTCTATTTGAATCTCTTTTAAAAGAACAGCAAAAACATTTTTCCTTGCAGAGAATCACATTGTCATTAAAAGTTATCTTTAAGAGAAGATTCATTTAATCTATTCCATTGCTCATATTTAAGCTTCGAGTGAACTGTTGCACTCATATTTCAACAAAAAAGGTAGAAAGCTTGTATTTTGACATCCCAAGTGTTTAATTTTCTTACCATAAGCAATAGTGAGACGGCTTAAAAGAAAAATTGTTCTTCTCACATATTTCCTGGTATCTCAAAAGTTGCTGTAGAAGACAATGCCAGCTCATGTAGAAAACACACTTTCCTTTTTTGTTGTTTTTTCGTGCATTTGGAAGTAAACCACATTAAAAGGAGCCTACCTACTTTGCAGAAAGAAAAGAAGACAGAATATTACCATGTGCTCATATTCAGCAAAACCTCTAAGTGAGCACCACAAAGGGAAGATGAGACTTCAGGATCCACAGAGTGCCTCCAATGCACCTGTCTCCTTTCCTAATTTAGGAACTCAAAGTCCTACCTGCCACAGGGCTCCCCTCTTATCTCCAAAATAGCTGTTGACTATTTAGCTCACAATGATGAAGAAAAGAAGAAAAATGAATAGGACAAGAGAAACCTTTACAAAGCAGCCACAGCAGGGATGCTTCACACAGAAACATGGCATCTGAATGGAAATAGGCAGTCTTTAGCAGGACAAGGGTTGCTGTTCACTTTGTTTTCAGGCAGATTTGCAGACCTGAGTGGTTACAGAGGAAGAGCAGCATATGGGACATGCGTGAAACCTCACTGAACCTCCCACACAGTGCTAAGCCATCTATCTAAGAAACCTAATCCCGGGCAGGCAAAATATCGCCATCTGGCAGAGCTTTGCCAGTGTGAAGCAGCATTTCTCACAAGCTGAGAAGCTGTTCAGTRGGACAGCTGTGGTGAAGCTGAGGATATATCCTGTTGATCTTACTAGACCTAGAAGATGTTGCAGGGTCCTTTGCTTGTCAAATTCCTATTACTTTGCACTCCTCAGACTTTTAGATAATGCCTTTGCTGTGAATCCTTCTTCTTTTCAAGCTGATACTGACTGAACTGGAAGATCCAGAAGGAGCATATATCACAACATATCAGATATATCAGTGCAGTGCTACATCTGGTTTATAGCATAGCTGTGTGTTAACTCAGCTACATTGCTTTGTCCCTGGAACTTGGCTGGTCAGCTTCTACAAAAAGCTTTTTGTCGAGCTGCAGAATACCTAAAAATAAATTTGAAAATGCCCCATGTTCTTCATGATGTCTTGAGCAGTGCAATTTCAAGGTGCATCTTACCCTCTTCGTGGTGTCAAAAGTGATCAAACATCTCCTTACCTGAACTGAGAATGCTGAACCAGCTGCATAACCAAGCACCTGCTTCATAAGGTGGAACACCCCCATGCAAGCACCCATCTGTACAGCCCTGGTATAGTGCCCTGTTTGAGCCAGAGAACATATGTTGGATGGCAGCTACCTTCTGAGGCTGCTGCCTGACAGGGCTCTTCAAAGAGCAAGATGACTCTTCACTAAAAATATTACGTACGTGTATTTTGTCCTACAGATCTCTATGGGTACAGAGCAGCATCTACCTTTTTACAAGTAAGGAGCATCTGCATCACCATAGCTACTTACAAACTTAATATCAGCTTTTCCAAGCAGGTCTAAATCACAGACTTCATCTTCCTCTCCTTGGCAGCTTAGTCTCCTACCTTCACCCTTCAGAAACTTGATGAAATATGCTAATTTCCATGGGGATCTATTTGCTCCTGTTCCTTAGAAGGTGTCTGTGCAGGCCACGAGCTGAGTAGAGCTGTGCCAGCTTATGGCAGCAGGCATCTGCCCTGTACCCTCTTGTGAGCCGTGGTAAGACTTGCTCACCAAGCCTTGAGCATTGCCGTGTTCTGCCTTGTGCATTGCAGGCAGCTTTTCCTTCAGCACACTTCTGGAGAAACAGAAAAGGCAGGATCCACCTGAGGTGTTTGGATGGTTCTTAGGCATTAAATCTATTTAGTCACTGCTTGAAACTAAATCTATTTGCGGGCTGTTTGATGACTTTAGTTAATTAAAAGGCTTTTATTTAATGCTGGTTACTCTTACATTCAGTGAAAAAAAAGATTATTTCCAATATTGTCTTTTCAGATAAGAAGAATTAGCTGCTTTTGCTGATATAATCTCCTCTTAGTAAGTAACCACGAGAGATTCATTATTGTCTCTTGAAGCTAAAGAAATGTCAAAGGTATTAAAACATTGATATTTTGTTGCAGTGAGATCTGTGAGATACACCAGTAAGCTGCCTGAAGGCAAGCTCCGAGCTTACTCATCCGATTCTGTTGCTGTGATATGGCATTGTGGCATAAAATTGCCGTGAGTCACCCCCTCCCCTGTCAAGGTTCACACAAATGGCTGTGCACCATTTGTCGTGATTATAATGGAMTCAAAAGGGCCAGAACTAGAAAACCAGAGCTGTCTGTGGTGCTGATTTTCATAACAAAATATGAGCTTGTTAGAATCTGTATTTTTTTTACCRGTGCCAAATGAAATGCTGCGCATGACCTGATCAGATGACGCTGAGAAAAAACAGTATTAAATCATTTGGATTCAGTCAGTTGGGATAGCTCAGAATTGTCTAAATGCCCTAAAARATAATTATTATTCCTAAATTAATCTCTTTCCTTCCATCCATCTTTCCTGGTCCCATTTTTATTTTATTATAGTCCCTTCCAAGAGCATTGAGAAGACAAGATGAAAAAATCCTTGCCTGGTGAAAAGACATCTCCTGTCTGTGTGTCCAAGATGCCCATTCTTCTTGTTCACCTCCKGGGGACTCAGGCTACTGTCCAGCTGTAGCTCTGTCCTTCTGCCTTGTGCTGGTGCCTTTAAGTTTACCATGGCCCATATTTCTGAGCTTGCTTGAGTTAAACCATACAAAGGCAGACAGCTGTCATCCTTCATATATAAACATTTTTCGGTTTCTCTCTTTGCTGGCCGGGACAGCCTGTGGGATATCCTCAGCTTGTTTCACCATTCTCCAGGAAGCCTGAAACTGTCACAGATCACAGTGGGACAGCCATTCCACTAGCATTTTTGTTCCCTTTCTCTGAGTATATGTTTTGGAGGCAATAAATACTTCTGGGCTTTCACAAAAAGAAATAAAACAAAAAAAAACCAGAAAGAATAGCTTTTTGGACAGTTTGAAAAAAARCGGATTTCGTTTCTTTGTATTTCTTTGTTATAGAAGGTGATAAGAAATGAGCTGTAGCACTACAGCAATGAGAATCAGCTGGCAGACATTCTTTCTCCACTAACATATGGCCTGGCTGGGCACATAAACCAGTGCTCAAGCAGAGAGGCCTCAGTATCATTAAAACACATTTTCTCAAACATTACTTTTGAATTAGAATTATTTTAAAATCAAAAATCCYGCCACCACCATCACTTCAGCCTTCACAGAGTAAGGAAACTCTACTCAAGCTGCAGCAAGACCTTACTGCTTTCTCACTAACTCTGTTCTTGGTCTTGGTGTTTAGCCTGGAGAAAAGACAGCTGAGAGAGGACTTCATCAATGTCTATGAGTACCTGAAGGGAGGGTGTCAAGAGGACGGATCCAGGCTCTTCTCAGTGGTGTGAAGATACTGGACAAGAGGCAACTGGCAGAAGCTGATGTACAGGAAGTTCCCTCTGGGTATGAGGAAGAACTTCTTTACTGTGCAGGTGACCGAGCACTGGAACAGATTGCCCAGAGAGGCTATGGAGTCCCCCTCATTATTCAAGATGTGCTAACACTCAGATATTCTTTTTAAGGAGAAGTGAGAACTCTTTCAGTTTTGAGAGGTGGAGTTTCTTCAGAGTGGAGACAATGCTACATTCCTCTCAGCCCCAAAACAAGCTTGATGTATCTTGTGCCCACAGGAGAGGGATTTCCATCAGTCTCCATGTCCCTAGAGCCTTTCAGCTGAGGAAGCTCAGTCCCCCATAGACGGCAGGTTCCCATGCTACCAACAGTTTCTGTCTATTCTAGAGTGTTTTCAGTAGTGAGCCCTCTCCTTGCCTCTCAAGAGTCCAAAGGCAAGGAAAGCCTGTTCAGCAGGGCTGCCCTGACTGTGGGTTTTTGCACAGCCATTGCTGAGGGTTTAATTTGGTGCCTATTGTCACTCAGAAATGCTCAGTTTTAGTGGTTCAGATCTCCATAAGACATTTCAAGAGAGCTCTGAACCACTTCCTACTCAACCATTCCCCACTGCTCCCTTGCTAGAAAGCAGACATAGCTACTATGGCAGCAGGTTTGGCATCTGCTCTGAGGAGGAAAGGRGGTGAAAACAGCCAGATCACACTGGTCTCTGCAAGCCAGGAGTCACAGACACATTTTCACGTGGCTCACATTTGCATGGGAAGCTTTCACAGACTCATTTTGTGAAACGCATCCCATACTCAGACTTCTCTCCATGTCTCCTCTTCCTCACCCGAGGTTCAGAATCAAACCTTGAGCTTGATTATCTATTTAATGTTCAAAAAATATATCCCAGGCCATCCCTAAAAGAATTTTGTTGTGTATTCAGATTCAGATGCAACCTGCAGGCAGCCTCAAACTTGGAAGGGAGCCAGGACTCACGGGAAACCCAGGCTGGCACTGGCACATGTGACATGGACGTAACCAGGAGAGGGACATCACCCAATAAAAACAGCAGCTCACATCACAGCTTCCAGTCCTCCTCTGCCTTTCAGCAGCCTCATCTGCCTTCAGAGTGCAGAGAACAGGGTGCCCACTCCATAGCACACCCTATCAAAAGGTCAAAGTGAAAACAATCTCTTTTGGGCTTTAGCTGCTTTTGGTTCTTCCTTCTCCTGAAGCTGGGTCCTGGAGACATCTAACTCCCCCCAGCCAGACCTCCATCCCTAGGCCTGTCCACAGCACTGGACTCCTCTCCTTTTATCTTCTAGCTGAGCTGTCCTTCCCCATGGTGCTCGACAAACCCTCGTCCCCAGGACTTCTGTCCCGCATCCTGTCTCCTGACACAGCGCATGAGGTTTGTGCACTTCCTGAGCCACTGCAAGCTGAACAGGCAAAGTTCAGCCCTGAGGATTTGTCCAATCCTGACCATGCCAGGCACAGAGAAGAAAATAACTCTGCTATCTTTTTCGGAGCAGGCTGCAGCTTCGTGCCTTCATTATGTATTATTCTTGTCATCAGCCAAAAAGCATGCAGGAAAACAGCCAAGCCTAGCTTATCAAATGTGCCTGGTAAGAATATCTTGTGATTTAAAGTCTTGGCACACAGCACAGGCGAGTGCTTCCGCTGCAACTGTTTGAATTTTCCTGGCTATTTTGGAGGGAGGCCAGGGGGACCAGTCTCACCCTGAAGTCGGGCATGTGTGAGTGTCTTGCTGAACCAAGGCCAAAATTTCCCTACAAGAAAAAAGGCAGAGCTTTACAAGCATGAAAATCAACAACAACAACAAAAATCTTTACTCTCATTTTCATAAGGCATGGAAATGAGGAACAAATCAACAGTAAATTAGCTAGAGATGAACATTTGGATTCAGATTTCATTAGCTTGCACATCTGGTTAAAATGAGGCATGATTTATTGCAAGCTCTAAGGAGATGTATGGGCCTCTATTAAGTGATTAGGGAGAGGAGTCTCCCTCCCCCCCATTCACTTTGTTTCCCATTTTAATTTCATAATGGCCAGTTTGAAATTTCTACAAACACTAATGGGATCTATTTTCCCTCATGAGAGTTCACTCCACCTCCTTTGATGATGGAAGATATGACAAAGTAGCAGCCTTTAGCAGAAGGTTGTTGGCACAGCCCCGGGCAGAGTCTGCCAGGATGGACTCAGCAGTGCTGCGAAGAGCAAGTCTGCCCTGATGGGGAAGATTTTCTGTACCTAGAAAGACAGCACAGCATTTATAAAAAGTCACTCTTCCATATTAATGAAATGGCTTGCAGCAAGTGGGTGTATAGCTAAGCTGAGCACCAGGCACCTGATGGTGACATTAAGCACCTGGGGGTGGGGGTGGCAGCTATGGGATGCTCTGGGGAGCTGCAGGTGCTGGGATTTTTCCACCACCATGCTCCGTTCTCCCATCCTTGCTGGGCTGCTGGAGTTCTTAGCCATCCCGTGGGCGCCACATTTTATGCCCCAAAACTGCAGGATGCTGCTGCCTGAAGAGCCCCTTAGTGGACAGTTATGTGTAATCCAATCCRTTGCTTTCCTTCATGGCAATTCTCTGTCCCTAAATAATGTAATTTTTAAGCCTGATGTTCTAAAATTTGCTCAAAAGCCAGTTTCCATCCTCCTGGGGGCACACTGGTGGGATAAGATTCACATCCCTTGTCAGGTGTCCAAGAGTGCAGAAAAGTAAAGGTAACTTCAAATAACCCCCTGTATGTCATTGTTTACTCCTAGCAAAAGTTCAGCCAGCAGTGATGTGTGTGTGAGGGAGAAATAAAGCAGCCGTGGGTTTCATGTGGCAGCTAGAGCTGAATGTACTCAGTTACTGCTCAAGCCCACACAGTAAGGCTGTGGAAGACATACATGCATAATTCATATACTTTTAATTAAATGGTAACATCTTTCAATATATTGAATTTAATGCAATTACATTTATTGCAATTACATTTATCTCTTCAGACTCTTTGACCTACTGAAGCATCACTTTTTTTTTTTCCTTCATTTACACTATGAGCATAAACAACACTAATTGAACTCTAGGACTAGGCCTGGCAAAGGAGACCCAGAGGTGTTCCAGGCTGTACCCACTRGAGAGCACAGTGCCAGAACAGGATGCCCAAGGGCAGCTCAGGGAGATAAAATCTGCCCTGAGCTGACCCACAGCTGCAGGGGACAAGTCCTACATGTCCTAAAGTTCCTYCCTGAGGCTTGGATACTGTGTTGGAAGGATTTTCAAGCAAGCAAAGCTGTCCTGCAAGAGACATCAGAGACTGCTGTGCAGCCAGGGCTCTGCAGGCAGGGGTGAACAGGCTGGTGGGGGCAGTGGCCTGGGGTTGGCAGAGGCGGCCCTTGGAGATCGACTGAACCACTTTAGTGCTGCACAAAGATCTCGTTCAGGAGCAGTGTGTCCCTAGAAAGTGGAACTTGGAGCTTTTGCCACTGAATTAGTAGGTAATGCACACAGCTAAGAGATGTGTCACCGCTGAGGAGCAGGCTGCTGAGACCCACCATGGCATGCTCTTCTCTGCTGAAATCATTGCTCAGCTCCCCATGGTCTTGTGATGGGATCTACTGGGTGCAGTGCAGGGTCAGCATCTGAGCCTGCTGGGCTGAGCAGGCCACGGCACAGCTCTGCTGAGGACCACGGCTGTGTGGGAAGATGTTTCAAGGCACCTTGGATGGAACACAGGACTGGCACTGCAATGATGCAGCTTTTCCAGAGAGGGAACCTAAATCGTATTGCTGGGGAAGGACAGGATATAGAAATCCCACAAGGGGAGAAAGATGGTGAAGAGACCTCTCTCTCTCTTCCACCACATCCCCCATTTCTTTCTAGTACTTCAAAATTTAGCACAGCAATATGGAGCAGCATAGCCAAAGACCTCAGCTATCAAAAGGGATAAAGGATGGCCATTGCTACCCTGCAAGAGTATGGGGAGGAGAGGGAAGCTGCAAAAATACACTGAAGAAGAAGAAAGGAGAGAAGAAGGGAGGGAGGGAAGAAAGGTCATGCTTCTTCAGGGTGCCTTCTTTCACTAAGGCCTTACCGATAAAATGGAGTTTAACCCTCCAAAATATCAGAGCAAAATCACTCACTTCAAGGGTAGAGCAAATGAAAACATCGTCTCTTTAACACTACTTCTCTGTGTCCTTCTCTGCCATGGAATAAGCAGGATTATCATGGAGTTAAGCAGTGTACCCACAGATATCTACTGGACTCGAGGAGACACCCTGCAGCCCTGGCTGATGGCAGACCCTCACTAGGAAGCTGGCCTCTAATGAGAGATCATCTCGTGGAGGTTTCCTGGTTGGCAAGAAAACCTGTTGTGCTGTAATGCCTGTCAGACCCTGGTACCAGGATTGCAGAAGGGRAGATGGAGAGATGAGCGAGACAGAGAAAGGGTAGAAAAATGCAGATGGAGGAGCACCTACTGAGGGTCAGGGAAAGCAACAACTGGCAAGGGACTTCAAAAAGGCAAAAGATTTTCCCCTGGAAAACCAACAAATCCAGAGGTGCTTGTGTGGGAGGCGTGCTCACAAGGGTAAAGGAAGCAGACACCCGTGAACCAGTCTGAGTGAGAGCAAAGCAGAGGAGGGAGGAGGATTAGCAGGATGGCACAGAAAGGCATTAACGGGCTGAGAGGCAGGTCGTTAGAGGAGGTACCTTCTCTTCCTGGTGGCTTGCTGTAATCAGGGCAAGTTGTCAAGAACCCACACTGAGCCTTGGCATGTTGAGCTGAAAGTGGAAGAATGGGAGTGCTTTTGGGCTGCAAAGCTGTCAGCTCCAGCACTTCCCCTCCCTGTCTTCATGCCCCCGTAGTCCTGGTGGAGGCACTTCTCAGGGGCTGTCATCCTTGCATTGCCACAAAGGAGCTGTGAGCCAGTGTGACAAGGGCACTGCTGTTCTCATTCAGAGCGAGCACGTGTACCACCAAAGGCACCGACTGCAGTGCTGCTGCAGACCTCGCTCTGTGCCTTGAGCAAAGACYGGTCCTGTGGGGTTTAGTCAGCTTTGGAGGGAACAAGCTTGAAATGGGATCAGCCTCACAGTGATGCCCCTACCATTAAACCCCTAATTTTGCACACCCGGGTAGAGGGCAGCTCACACTGACCTTTCTCCCCAGAGCCTCATGTATCTCCTCATGGCCCCACAACACGGGCACGGGGCAGTCTCCAAAACCTCCAGAGCYTCAGCTCTTATGGGTGCCTCTTACATAGATAAGCACCACAGCTCTCAGCCTCACCACCCCAAACTCTCCCTGGGTGGCCTTGGATCTGCAAATCTCTCAGCTCCCAGCAAGGCAGTGCACATTCCATCTTGGAGAACCGAGGCTGTGTCAGACACAGCAAGAAATGTACCACCAGAAGGACAGAAGTGCTGGGTGCTGTTGGCACCCACCCCTCCAAAAAAACCCCACCCAGTCCTTGTCCTCTCATGCCAAGCCACCTTGTGCCCTTGCCAAGCCTGGCACTGCTGGAGGGGACCAGCAGCCAGAGCAGAATGGGAGAAAATTAGAACAGAAATCATATTTTTGTTGTTGTTTTTGAAAGCAGCAAGGCAAATACTTAAAAAAAAAAAAAAGATATTTGAGTTCTTCACATCGAGTCCCTGTGATGCTAAGTATCACTGATCAAATATCTTTTAAGAAAATAATTTTTGCTGCGTTTTTCTTGGATTTCCAAGAGAGTTTGCTAATGARAGGCAGAGGAAGAACGATGCAGGAGGGTTAAGTTGCTCTTCGCTTGAAGAACTGAATAATCACTGCATGAAACAGTAAATATCCACGTGGCTTTTCTGCCACTCTGGTGGCAGAGCTGAGCACTCACTAGCATTATACAGCACACACACACACAGTAKAAATACTCATTAAAAAATCACATAATTAGTACCAATTGCATATTGCTTATGTAATGAGGCAATTTTATATGTGTAATTTTAAAATAAAGTAAAAAGGGAAATAATATTTTAGGCAGTACTTTGCCATCAGGCTGCCCAGAAGGTGACAGTGTGGATTGTTTGCTGCTCTTTTTCTTCCTGTTGTTTTTCTCCCTATTCTCCCAACCATCATAGACCCTAAAGACTGGTGAGGAGACACTTCATGGACCATATGTGCTACTGGCAGCACATAAGACATAGGCGTAATGGTCAGGGTTGTCAAACACCTCTGATGCCACAGCTAAGCTGATCCTATGTCCAGCTTCTCACAAAAGGGGCAAGCCTGCTCTTCTCATCTGACACCAGAGGCTGGGATGCTCCCATGAACGTGTCCTGGGTGGCTGGGAAAGTGCCATGGTGGATCTTTTATTTCCCTCATTGCCTGGCATATCCTCCCACGCATCTGGTCACAGCCAGCCCTGACACTGGTTTTGCTGCAGGCTTGGCTGCTTGGCCAAGCTGCTTGGCTCTTCAGGCCAAGTTGCACTTGGGCACAGGGATCCCAGTGCTGGCCAGCCCCAAAGGGCTTGGTGAGGGCATGGCCATCACCTTTCACAAGCCTTGGGGTTTCTTGAACTTGCCTGCATCTGCGTCCTGGTGGATGCCTTCCTACTYCCTTCCTGCCACAGGATTTGTGCACCGCAGCTGGGCTGAAACCATTGTCTTATTTTCCCCCCTGCCCCAACTTAACAGTGCCTGCATGCAAAGCCTGTTTTCTGCTTGAGAAAGCATGTCCCCAGAGATTCAGAATTAATCTCAATGACCTCACACTGTCTTATAGATCAGTCATCTGAAACGACCCAAAAGATTGTTCAGATTTACATCTCTGAAGTCCCCACACTTCTCCATCGCAGCTGAATTACACAAGAGCGTTTGCCGACCTTTCAGTGCACAGCCTATCATTCCACTGCACCTCAGAAGATTGTTCTTTAGCAAATGCGTGTATCAAGGAGAATTAATTAACTAGGTTTGCTGTCTGGATAATCAATTTTCTTGGTATAAATTGAGTAGTGATGAAAGAACGTTGATCTGTTGCTCCTCTGATTTCCCCGCATAGAGATTAAAAATAGAAGAAGATCCAGATGGAGAAATTGGGTTGGGATCATATTCCTTCTGAATATAGAGTTTTGGCAGCCTCAGAAAATGGGGTGAACATTGCTGGGATTTGATTTCCTAAGTGCACTGGGAAAGTTAATGTCTAAACGTCCTGATTTAGAGATCTTTGAAGAAAAGGGAAGAGTTTCATTCTGAAGCAACTTTTCATTTAAGCATTGAAAGAATGGCAAAATCAAGGGCAAAAATCGGAGTGAAATGTTTTAATTGTGTTAAAACAAAAAAAAATTACAGTGAACAGGCTTTTTTTGTTGTGCATTTTGTTGGTGGGTATGTTTTTAAATTTTCCTCTTGGGAGTAGTTTAATAACTTGGTGTCTCTCAGCCCTGTGTGGAAGATTCCCCCCCACTCCTTCCACTCTAGTAATGCTTTTTGCTGCCTTTTGAGCCCTAGATGAAAGATCAACAACATGCCAACTTTTGTGTTTCTCTGCCTTGATCCTGCCAGTGTTCTTCTGGCTCTGGTATTCAGCAAAGTGTGCCCCACCTAATGACCCCACAGATGATTGGCACCCTACAACGCTGGACAATAACTTTAAGCTGGAGGAAATCCGCTGGGCTTTATGAAGAAATTATCTCTGTTTTTCCTTTGCATTGTAATTCTTTTACGATGGTGGATCCACTTTATTAGCAAGCAAATGTTTCCTTTAATTGGCATGCTGCCCCATGCCTCCTAAATGACTGGTTTGACTACAAATTGCTCAGACACTGTGATTTATTTTTCATCTCTTTTATTGCAGGCATGAATACAGGAACAGGTAAACAGCTGAGCCGTAAAAGTTTCTCTTTAGGCATGTTTTCAACAAAATGCCATCATACACTGTCTGATGATACATGCTGCTACTCAGATGAAACAAAATGGTGTGAGCAGTTTTGCATTAAAGCTGCTACCCACCACCCAATGCTGCAGCTGCCAAAGAAGCCTTCTCCTCCACTTACTCTCTATCTTCCCTCCTTCTCCACGTCATCTACAGCTTCTTTTACGGCACTTAACTTTACAAAACACAGTTGTGAGGCTAATCTTACATGCAATTACAGATCAGTCTCAGTATATTTATTGCAAACTCCTTGAACATCAGGACATTAAAAAAAGAAAAAGAGAAAAAAGAAAAAAAAAATATTCCATTGCATAATTACAAGTAAGTTTTTTGTAGCAAATGAACCAGAAGTGTATTCAGAAAAAAATAAATAAATAAAACCAAAGGCTATTTGTAAACAGTTCAAACAAAACATGGTGCTGCCTCCAATGAAACATTTCACTGCATTGCCAGCTCTGTTTCAAATGGGCACGTAGGCATCCTGTTGCAAGAGAGTGAAGCCATGAACTGAAACTTTGGAGGAGTTAATTTTCAAATTTTGCACTTCCAGGGTCTATGAAACATGAAAAGTCTGCACACACTGTGGGATTTGAGAGAGGTGTGGAATCTAAAGAAAACCCTGTTATTCCTTTTAAAACAAAATAGTGGAAACAGCTGAACCACACGAAAACAAAGCACAATTGGTTGGCTTCCATAAAAGACTGCAATGTGAGAAAATATTTAACTCCTTGCATAGCTATTTAAATGGCCAATAAATTTTGCCGGAATCACCCAAACATGACAACATTGCATTCTGCTGCTTGGAGACTTCACGCTGAAAAGCTGGGATCTGCTGACTGGGTCAGAGCATCACTCGGGGTACTGTGAACAACCAGGGCCACCCCTGGTAGGCTTTGCCAGCGTAGCGGGAGGTTTCATCAACCAGCTACTCCCAGAGGAGACACAGCTACAGCGAAGCCTCAGTGCTTATGCCACTGTAAGTTGTTATCCCAGCCCTCTGTTCTCTCACAAGGGATAAAAGCTGTCCGACAACAGGATATTTCTGGTGGTATATTTACACCTGACGCGCGCGCAAGGCTTCCGCTGGCAGAGCTAGGCCGACCACAAATCGTACCTCGAAGCTGAACCCTGGAGGATGCAGCTGCGTCAGCAAGGGTTTGCAATGTGGACCTAACCAGAGGGACGGAAAGCAGGATTCATCTCACTTAACTCGAATCAGTATAAAGGTAGACACTTAAGTCAGAGGCACCTCCGGAAGACAGTTCCTTTGATCTCTCATCAGGTGAGAGCTGGGCATTTTAATGTTAGATGAGATGAACCCTTTACCAGGAGAGCTGAAGAGACAAACTCCTCTCAGCCACCCTTTCCTGTCACCTGTTCTGGAGACCATGCTTCAGAAGGCTGCTGTTCAAATGCGTTATCTTTACACATGTCAATGTACATGATAATGATAGCCTGTGCTGGGCTTCATGCTGCCACAACTACATATGCAAGCTCATTAAAGCTAGCTCAGATACTTCTGCACTGTTATATGGACATACCTTTGAGCAGAGTATCCTTTAACACCTGTAAAGTTAAATTTTAGGGGCAAATCTCGACCATCTGCCCCTCTGCAATATGTTCATGTTGACATTATCTTGTTTACACTAGTTTTGGGTAACAGGTGTCCTAACACTGTAATTCCCAACCAGAGGTGAGGCAGAAGTGTGTCTTCAGAGGATGTGAAAACTGAGATGCTGAAGCATGGCTGAAGAAGGTACGTAGTAAGAGAGAACAAGGTGATGACATTCCACAGTTAAAAGTTTTGTTTGATATCAGTAAAACAGTTTTAATAAAGCTCCATTAGACTGCAGAATAGGAAACAGTGGCAGTCAGTGGATAAGACACTAAAACAAGACAAGGCAACGTACTTGGAGTTGTTCTGTAGAAAACATCCCACAGAAACTGAGCAGCCACATGAGCCTTTCCCTCTTCTCCCAGGGAGAATCAAAGAAGGAGGAGTCTCTGCCCTTCCTCAGCTATTCCAGAGCATGCCTCAGCTATAAAGACTTAGCCATGTAAAGTAATCTTGGTTCACATTTCTTGTTTTCCAGTTCTGACTATTTCAGCTGAAGAAATTTTATACAACAGGAGCAAAAATGAAGCATTTAAAATAATAAACTAATAGACTGTTTATGAGCCAGGACATCTGATGGGCTGATCTGAGTCAGGCATTCAGTTTTGCTAAGGCTTTTGCTTATGTGACCAGACTGTCCTAATGTGGGTAAGTGGATCTGTTTTGCCCCCAGACCTGAAGGCATATTGTGGGGCTCACAAAGTCCACTCCATGGCAGTATGACTGAAGAGTGTGTTCAGATCTGATTTTTTTCTGTTTGTTTTTTTTCCTGGTTTTCCTTGACAATGACTTTGTGAAATTGTTGCCAGTCCAAACACAACTGGGGGTTGCCTAACAGACAGAAAACCAGATTCAGCCAGAGTCAGCACTGTACCATTCTCAACCTTACTTTGTTTTCCTCTCCCAAACCAGCACCTCTAGTTACGATTTTCTTGTATTTGTTCTTCAGAATGCTCACTCTCACTTGTATACAGACAAAATGTGCTGCTGCTTCTCCCTCACCAACATCTTCTGGGAAGTAGTGAGAAAAGAGTAGCAGCAAATTGCAATCTTTCGTGTCTGTGCATTTTCCCCTCCTTTCCAATTTCCTCACAGGGATTTAATATTCCTAATCAGTTTTTAAAAACCTTGGATTGATGGAGTGGTGCATTACAACATAAGGAACAGAAGTGTCCTGGTGCTGCAATTAGAAGGTGGACAGTGTACAAGTCATATCTGATTACTCAAAAAAGTCACCAGAGTGCTCTTAAATCTGCAGTCCAGGCATGTTTCTGTGGCTCCTTGTGCCCACTGCTCATGTTGAGCCACCTGATTAAATTTTATATTGGGATTTTCTACCTAACACTTGTGCTGTATTGTGCTGTATTTTGACCCAATTTATGGCAACCAGAAAGTTTTGGGGTTGGTGAATTTAAATGGGAAGCCTAATGCTAATTTCTTGTCTCAGCAAATATAAAATAGACAAGTCATTTTATACCTTCACATTGCAATCCACAGTCCTATGAAGCTCCCCCAGAACTCTCATTTCAGAAAAACAGCAGAAGCTAACTCTGAAGGAAACCCAGTCTCACAACAATCACTTCCCAGCCTCCACACAAACAAACTGCTTAAGCTGAGATAAAGCCATCAGTAATCAGTACCAAATGAAGGGCAATCTTTTATCTTAATACAAATAAGAGAACATAGTGTACAGAGTAACAGAAAAATATACATCTTCAGCCATACAAAATGCACAAAAGCTTTCCTGTTGAAAGAGTACCTTGTAGCTGACAGTCAGATGTTGTTAGTTTTCTAGATGACTCTGCACTACTGAACAAGGGGAAACAGAGACCTTTTTTTTCCCTAGGAAATGGTTGGTAGCATTACCTGTACACCATAAATTCCCTCACTGCGGCTGCGGCTCTGCTAGTGCTGGACCACCCACCCCACCTCATGCCTGAGATAGCTCCACTGGATGTAGAGGCTGCTTGGGTGTTGGAGGTGAACGAGATGTATAGCCAGGCGTACCCTCCACAGGTCTGCCGGGACACACGTGCTGATTAGTAGAGCAAAAAATACAGGTATAGGCACAGCTATGCCATAAACTATCATTGTTCTTGCTCTTTAAAGTGATCAATCAATTCATGTCAGTCAGGAAGGTGGTTTATTTATCCAGGAAGGAAAAAATTCTCCCTGTGTGAGCTACGTCCACACCGCTGAGGCTCTGCAACTTTCAGTGCTGGAGCAGAAGACGTCTGAGCGTGGGCAAGCCTTAAAGCCTAGGCAAAGTGGAGAAGGTAAAACTCCTCACTTACTTTAAAAAAGTCAGTATCAAGCTAGAAAGTCAGTAGCAAATTACTTCAAACAACTGATTTTTTTTTTTTTTTTAATCCATTAATGGAAATACGGTAAGATTTAGTTGAAGGTTTAGGTCAAGAAGACGAACTGTAGGGAGTATTGGGTGCTGTATGGTGGGGTGTCTTTCCCCCTTGCAGCTATTTATATCTCTGAGTGAAGGTCAAGGTCAGGAATTTAATAAGACAGCCGTTTATTCTGTGGAGACTAACAGTCCTGGGGTTAGGATGTAATAATCATTCTTCTGCTTTAAAAATGGTTCTTTAACAAATAGCAGTAGCTCATTGCAATTTTCAGTTGTACAAAATGATGTATTTTCTATGTTACTATCAAAATATTCTGCATAACATTAATTTCTGTGCACCTATTAACATATGTACAGAACAGTGTTTCCCAATAGAAATCAGTATTCTTCTTGCCGATCCTTTTTGCCCTAGATTTACCAAAACCAAACCAGAAATTAATTGTGTTAATAGTATAAAATCTCAGGAGAGATAAAGGATTGAAGGTTTATTTCCCAGCAGCAAACGAATAAAGGAACTCCTTCAAGTTAAAGTCTAGCTGAGACTGGTAATTTTAACCAACCGTGGTGAATCCAGGCGAGCCAGGAATATCACACATTTTCCCGATGCATTATGTTGAGTACACAGAAGCAGAGGAATGTAAACAGACAGAAGGCACATGAAAGGCCCCAATCCATTCTCCATCTGACGGAAGTGCGAATTTCATAATTCTGTCATCAAGAGTCTTTTCATCATTTTCTCTCTCTCAAGTTCACGCCTCAGAGTCTCAGCGCTGTGTAATTAATGCACAAACAGCCAATTATGGGAACAACAATAAGTCTTAGATTTCAATTTAAAATAATTAACATTTTCAAAATACCAAAGAAGGCGAAAAAAAGGTCAGACTCAATTCAGTGAAAAAGCTGATAACTGATGGCTGATTCAAAAACAAGTATCACTTGATGCCTCTGAAGAGCAAACAGAGGCCAGAAAAAGGATATAAAAAGATCCACATGGCAAAACAATTTAGGATTTCACCTAACCCCCATTAAAGGCTACTGATTTCAAAGGAAGCTGGACTAGGACCCTAAAAATGAAACAGCTACAGCAAATGCCATCATGAAAGACTGCTGTTACAGCCTTCAGCTCCTTGGATTTGGTTTGAYATTGGGGGACGTATATATATATGTATATATGTGTGTGTGTGTGTGTATATTTGCTGAATGTACCACAGTTCTGCACATACCAGAGTGCGGGAATTAGAGCCTGAAATCCGTGCTCACAGGCTCTGTAACCCTGGGAATGCTCCGGGTTAGTGATTCCACTTCTGAAACAGTTTACTTGTGCTGTTCTGAAAGTTATGAATCTGAAAGTTATGAATCTAACACTAGTAAAAGAGTTTGGAGATTTAAACTGCGTTGCAGAAACCTTGCAGCCCCATTCATGGACAAAGCAGGGGTAGAATCACCCACTTGTGCTTGAGACATCCTACAGAAACTGAGTTCAGCACTACAGCTTCAGAATTACATTTTCACTGGAATGATAAATTTTTAGATGAGTTAGCAATGTTGAACAAGTATGCAGGTGCAATAAACCAACGTCTGCAAAAAATAATTAACAACCAAAAATGGGAATTGACTGTGAATCCAAAAGTGAAAAAGGCTCATTTATTATGATGTCAAAGAAATACTTTTCTCTTCAACATGAGCCTAGGACTATTTATGCTCCAGAAGTACTGAGTCTATCCACTGCTACATTTATATTCAGTAAATTATCTGCTTGGGAAGTTCAGCTTTGATTAAATTATAGAATAAGAAGCCAGCATGCAAAACCAGTAGGATAAAGAATAGAAAACTGAAAAGAGTCTGCCTGTGCAAGGGTGGTATAGCTTGTTCTTTTTCTGAGAAACCRCAAGACCACTGTCGCTTGACATTACTAAAAAAGAAAAAAAAAACATAAAAGAGGAAGAAGAAAGAAAAACAATGCCTGTTTTTAATTTAGAAGAACAGACATCTCTCAACCTCAGCTTTCCCCCACAGACATCTAATTTGAAAAAACAAATTGTAAGAGCAATTATTAAAACAAAACCTTTGTGGTTCAGACAAAATTACTTGCCTGAGGAAAATCTGCACAACCCTCTCTCTCCAGGCCATTGGCCACAGAAATGGTACACTGCTGGCTGCAGAAGTTAATTAAGGAAAGGGTTTATTTCCTCAGAGCAGGTATGAGTTACAGATATTTCTTTACATAACCCACCTATTCTGAAGTAGTCAAGCAGTAATCTTTTGGTATAAGAGAAAATGATGCTTTATGGTAATTATGACAGAAAAGGGAAATCAAGCTGATTCCTTTCATGCAGAGGGCATCGTGGTACTTCTATGATAGTGAAAGAACTGCACAGTACCTGTCTGCCAGYGAAATGGGCTTATGCGACGTATATACTGTCTGGACTGTTGGAGTTGGTATAGTCTCTGCCAGAGACCTCAGGACAGGCGATGGAGACACCAGCGTTATCTTAGGAGATGACTGCACCGCACAGCATTGTAATTTGCTGTCTGCAAATTCTGCCTACAAAAAAATATATATATATATACACACACAGAAAAAAAAAATTGTAGATTAGCTTCTACTGGTCTTGTTATTGTTCACTATCCAATTCATTGCCAAGCACCCAGTAACAAGAATTAATAATGAGGACAAATGGAGGGCTGTGGCTATAACTTCCCAGTGCAACCTCTGCAGATGCTGGACAGCCACCTCTTTGGATGCCTGAGGGACAAGCCTGATTGCAACATGCACTGAGATGACACTGCATGTATGAGACTGGCAGCATTCAGGTAACACAATCAGTTTGCAGAACAACACTTCTCATTATTTCATTTCCCCTAAAAATAATGCAGAATGCTGACAACACGAGATTTCTGGTATATTCTTCAGTAATCCTACACAATTTGCTGGTGGGTCCTCTGACTACTCCGTGTTTTGTTAACAGCTGGGAGCCTGGGCTTTTAGGAGTCCGGGTTTCAAAGTTTGCATCCCTTTCGCACGTTTGCTAACTGGAACATGCCTCGAGAAATATTCTTGCAATATCCCATGACAGGCAATATTAAAGTAATATTGGAAGTGCTGATTTAGGACAAACAGCAACGAACCATCTCCTGTTTTTCAGGTGAGGCATATCAGCACTGCAATATTACAGCAAAGATTGGGCTACCTTTATAAACAGAGGAGGAGGATCCCAAAAAAATCAAATAGCCCTGTCTTGTTTTTTGCCATGGGCTATTTCTCATGCCAAACCACAGCAGCTGGGCCTGTACTGCATGTCTGACCCTGACCTGGGAAGCACGCAGAGTAACTGCAGTTGTCAGTGGGTCAGGATCTTTAGAACATATTCCTACTGGTATCAGCTGCATTTCTTCTTTGACAGCGTTTTCTTCTGAACCTGGTTCAGACTCTAAGGCAGGGAGGACAAAAAGTCACCATCATAAGGAAGCAGCTATTTGAAGAGCAACCTTTATTTTTTTTTGTGTGTGTTAATTATTTCTCAAATTCTGCAAGACTCACAGAAGCAATGTGATTCACAAATAGTTTAAACAGTGGGAAAACTATTTGAGCCCGGGAAGAATGGCTGTGTTAGGTTGGCTTGCTTATGGTCACTTTATAACATGTCTAAACACATCTGGTATTAACCAAAATAACCTCTGAAGCAAAAGGAATTCCACTAATTCCACAAAATTAGTAAAATGGAAAATGTAAAACCAACTAAAGAAACTCTGCTTCTAACCCTGGCCAATTCTTGTGTAAATAATGGCTAATGCAACCTGTTCAAAATTCTCTGACATGCAACTTTTAAAACTCAACCTTACAAACTGCAGGGGTATGAAATTTGGTGTTCCTCATACAGGATCCCTGTCATCCAAGGACTTCCAGATCTTACTGTATGGCATAAGAAAAAGGCATCAGTCTGTGAAGCTGATGTGAATTCTCCCAGTCTTACTGAAATCAGCAGAGTGATGACCAATTGCACTTGCTGAAGAATTGCTTTGATTCCCATAATGTGTTTGCTCTGGATAATTATTTTACAGTATATATCCAAAGCACCTTTTTATATACATGCCTGCTTGCACAGTATGCTTAAGCCAAATATTTAACTGGTCGAAACCAGTTATTAATTTAAATCAAGAGGACTTATACCAGCCTGACTATATGGCCATCATGCCTGCCATTTCTCTACAGAAATCTCTGAAATTCAGAAGGTTACTGGCACGAAGCTTACATTTAAATATACCAGGTAACCAAGTTCTCTAATTTTTCATCTGGTAAAATCAACACAACTGCATATACACCACCAAATTTGAAGCCACGCCTGAAAGGTAAAGCCTTCCAAATATCACTATTCATAATTCTTTCCCGCTCAATCATATTTCAATGTTTTCTTTCAAGCCAAAAAAAAAAAAAAAAAATAGTGAAGGTGAAGCAAGGAAAGGAAAAAAAATAAAAAAAGAAAAAGAAAATAATTAACAGATGTTACCATCTGGGTCTCTGTGTGACTGGAGACCACATAGAGTTAGACCTGCCTGCAAGTCCTAGCACTGATTTAGACCCTTCCCTTCCAGGTCCTGCCTGTGGCGTAACTCTCTTTGAGCCCTCGGCAGTGCATCAGGATGAACTGAAATTCTGCTGCAGAGAAGCACATCCTTTTGGGCTGGGACAGAGGGCCATGAAACACTGGACCAAAGCCCAACTAACCCTCCTAATTGTTTTCCCATCTCTATGCAGTCCTCTAGGTAGCTGCTTGTTTGCCACAGATACTTGTACAAAACTCACTAAAAGGAATGTATGGGGTCATATGATGGATTATGCACAATTAGATTTTTATTGTACTGGTGTTTTAAATATTTGTGATCTAGATTCTGCCCTCCACCCTGCTGAGAGAAATGGAAATCTATGGGGAGAAGATTGAATTTCAGAAAGCTTAGTTTGAATTTTACTTTACTTCTTTTCTCCTGACAGAACAGAACAAAAACTTCAACATTTGTATTTGCTATTAAATAGCCACTTTCTGCAATATGGAAATTTCCATGGGTAAGTATATCAGTGTATCTTCTGTTTATATTTTAAAGTTCTGACCCCACAATGATGAAAATATACGTTACATAGCCCCCTTAAATTTTGTCTTCATCATAACTGTCAGAGACAGAAAAATATTGTCTGACAATCAACACTAATTAGTGGGAAAGCTATTTTGAGGTCACATCTTTTTGCTTAGATAAAGTAGTACTGTGAGAGACACAAGCACTGTAACTTTGGGTTAGTTTTTATCCCAATTATACCATCTGGACTTGGCTGACCTAACAAAACATTGCTGGGACATATTCAAATGCATTTATTAGGGCTCAACAGTGACATTTACACATCTTGGGGAGCCTAACTAACTCTGGCTCTAAAATACCTATTTGGAGAAAAAAACCACATTTGTATAAAAGTCCATGATCAGGTTTATTGTGAAAGAAAAGCCTCTTTCTTTAAATCATTAAATGCAGACAGAACCTGCACATGACCCAACAGTGAATGAAGTTACTTATCTCTGATTATATGCCAGATATAGATTGCTGCAACCAGTAAAAGTTAAGGTCAAAGTCTTAAATGCTTCATTTTGCAAACGTAATTTAAAAATTGTAAGTTATTTTACTGGGGTTTATAAGCGGAGAATATTTCTTATAGAGTAGTTAATTTTGTCACATTTATTACATAATGCCTCTACCACTAAAGGAGAACTTAGATTGTACTTACTTTTTAAATTGTCAAATAATTGTTTTCTGTTTCTATGTAGTTTACCTTACCAAAATCCCTAAGTCATGTCTTCTGTGAAAATTTAACAAGGATGTAGTTCAATATTGGATTCAAGTTATTAGGTAATAATACGGTTTATACAAGGATACCATTGTAGTCATCAACACACTAACTGTAATTCTTCCTCAAAATTCGGATGTAAATTCAATGAAAATCAAGGCCCTCTTTGTGATTGCACAGCAGGCAGTTTCAGGCAAGAGGCCATGCAATTGCTAGACAGAGGACTAAGCCTTCCCATTGCCTTACTGCTCCTTGTAAAGATGTTATGGAGCTTCACAAGTGTCCTCTACAGTCCTGAACTGAATAACATTTTGGGACCGACCTCATTAGTGGTCAGCCTTGAGCTTTGACTCTTAGTCCTCTGTCTAGTAAGCAGCAGTGTCTGAATGCAGGCAACAATTTGTATAATGGGAATATTTAACTGCTTCATACTGTAATGTCTACTTGGAATTTATCTTTTTTTTTTTTTTTTGAGGACTGCTTAGTGCATAGATTTCTGACACTTAAAAATCAGCTGGAATTGTGTTAAAACACAGTTTTTTAGTTGCACGTTCTACTTACAGAAAACTGTGGTACTGTTGTAAAAGGATCGAAAAAAGGATTAGATGTATCAGCAGGGAATGTCTTTATCTTTAAAAAAGATAAAGAAAAAGATGTTACTTTCAGAGCATAAAAATGCAAAAGAAAAAAAAAAAGCAGCAAAGCATTGCAACTACAGTGACATATCCAACAAATCAGAGCAGTTCAGCAGTGCTTGGACCAGACCAAAAAAAGACCCCTCCAAAAATGCATACCTGATGATGAATACTCAAAGCATAAATATGAAAACTTGATAAATTAATTTTACCATGTAATTAAATCTGTTGAGCAAATACAGAGCTGATTGCATACAATGCATCTTCCAATTCTGTCAACAGAATTATTATCTGATTCCTTCAGCCAGCACTGCATTTTAAAATATGCAATATGAAGTGCAGGAGCAAATTTTGCAGTACAGGAACTTTGGCTAAAGAACTTGTGCTTTACATATTTTAGACTTGCAAATTTTCACTTAGTTGCTGCCAAAGACAAACAATCACGCAAGGTGGGATCAAAGGAAAATCATATATTAAAAAAAACATGGGGACAACTGTTTGTTTCAGGCAGCTATGAAGCCCTGTGTTGAGAGGAGGGCTGTAGATAAAGGATGACCCTTGGATTTTTTTTTAAAAGTGCATGGAGACAAAGAGGAGAGAGACCAACGCATCCATCTGCCGAGAGGGCTTGGTCCGTGAGGATATAGTCACTGGTGTGACCAGACCCTGCTGGAAATCACTTCTGCCCTTAAAGCAGTTTTAAACGTTAGCTGAAATTAAAATATGTATTAAAAGCAGCAACAATCTCTGTCCCACTTCATTGTGAATGCTGTTTCTCATKATTTTCCCTATTAGAATGCAGACATTATTCATTCATTCAAAGCGAGGACAAAATAGCAAATAACGGTACGAGCTTTGAACTGCACTTCATGCTTTCCCTTTGGAAAACCACATTTTTCACTGTAAAGGTGTGTTTTTCCCTTTATTACAGAAACTGCTGTGCATTGGTTTGTTGTGCATGTTTTCAGTCATAATTTACTACCTACAGCTATACAACTGTTGTTTAATGAGGAAAGCCACCCTGAGGGTCCTGAGTCCCTGTAGACCAAAGAAAAACCTGGAATTATGATATCAAATATAATTAAGTAAATGTATGGTGTTTATTTTGCAAATAAAATAACAGAAACATATTGGCTTATAAGAGTACCAAGGGAAATTAACAGCTATCTGTGGGCTCACTTCTGCAAACATGTGGAATTAAGCTTAGCCTCAGTAGTCAGCTTCTTACACGTGAGGAGTATGAACAGCAAAGATACAGTTAAGCATGTAAATAACTGTTTAACAGAATAAAGGTGTTTGTAAGTCAATTACACAGGCATAAATGAACTAACAACTGCACGAAGGAGAAATTATTTTAAATCACAATTTTCTATGCAAACATATTAAAGAAAGTTTCACAGTCCTTTCATAGTCCTATATTCATGTCTGTTAGCAAAGTGTATGTATGTCTGCTTATTGCTGATTGAACCTCCCCACTGGACTGACGCAATAGCTCCTCACAAGTTTGTTATGTTATGTTGTGTTATACCCAGAGCCAAATCTGGACATGCTGTAGCATGTCTCACTCTTTTGAGAGACAGCAAATACCCATGAGCCCAGGCTGACATTCTCAGGTTATGAAGGGTTTACAATATGATGTTACAGTACAAAGCACAAGTGTACTCAGTTACAAATAAAATCTTCGAGCCAAAGACAAACAAGGATGGGAAGCTGGTGGCTCGTGTGCAGTATGAGTTTGATATCCCACATCTAAATCTCTCCAGTTTTGCTACTTAGTCTCATTAAAGAAATGAAGCATAGTTACTGAATGCAGGAAAGAAAAAATATGCAGCATAATACTCGAGAGTCCACTGAGATTTGGGAGCAGAGGCACATAACAGGAGTCAGCCTGATCACATGCTGTGACACAGTCATGCGGAATACTCTCTTGCAAAATCAGCATTGCAATCTGTGGATGTGAATGAGGCTAGCCCACGTATCAGAACACGGCAAGAAATGGTTAATCTGGCTTAGTTATCAGTGTGAGTCCCTCTCTCGGAGAGCTGTGCTTATTTAATCTTGGGAATAAGACAATCTCAGCAAATGAAAAAGTCCGTGGGTTCTAAACCCATCCATTTCTGGCCTTTTAAACAAACTGGAAAGAGAAATTAGGGAACAGAGGGGAAAAAAACCCATACCCATGTTAAATTTAAGAGTGACAAACAGAAACCATCCCACTCAGCCTTTAGGATTTACTCCTTCTCATCTTTTTTTCCCTCCAAGAACAGGCCGCTGTTACTCAAATGTCACAACAGAGTTTACTGGTTTGGCCCAGGCCTTGATATGATTGTTGCTGCCAGCCTCCATAGGCAAAGCAGAGAAACAACACTGTTGTTACCTCCTCAGCACTGGCAAGAAGTTCCTAACTATTGATGGCTCTTCTGACTAGGAAGTAGGTACAACATCCTCATCCATACAATAGCAAAAAAAACCCCCATACCTTCAAGAACACTTCTCAGACAGAGGATATGCATGGGGAGACAGTAGCATGGAAAGCATCAGGTAAGAAATTGGCTTATGTGAAACTTCATTTGGAAATTTTCCTTTTCACCCAGGAATATAGTTTGCCTATTTTGGCCTAGCAGTCCTGCATGTCCATCATGGCCAGCAGTAGCAGATGCCAGCATCTGGGAAGCAGAAAAAATCCCTGTGATTCCCATCCCACCACACAAGGGAAGCAGCGCCATGTGTGAGTCTCTCCCTGACCCTTGCACTGGGGTTGAGTTTGTTGCATGAAGTCAAAAATTTCAGAGTAGCTCAGAAAGCAAAACAACCCCCTGACCAGATCCTAAATGTTACGCCTTCCCCAGAGTACATAGCCACTTTCCCTGCCCTAGGAGGAAGATATACCATGCCTTTAAACATCTCCTAACTCACGCGGCAGAAGCAGACCCTTATATTTTCCGGAGTGCTTTCTTCTGTCTGCTGTGGCAGCATCAGTTGAAAGATGCCACCCAGGAACTGAGAAAGGAAGAAGAACAGAGCCAGCTCCACCACCTATGGCAAACCTGCAGTTCCTCCAGTCTCTGTAGACCTTCAGCAGCTTCCAGGCTTTACCTGGGATGGCAGATATGACGGGAAAAGGAAGAGGGGAGAGGAGGTGGGCAGTTCTGTGTGCAGACCGGTCTCATGAAGCTGAACTGTAGCTGATCAGAGTAGAAAAACACAGTAGCTGCCAGGGCATGGATTGCCTATAGACCAGCAGCTGAGCTCTGCTGTCTGCTTTGGTATGAAACAACCAAGTAACATCTTTGACGTTTACAGCTGGGCACAATTCCTGTCATGGCAGATGGATCAGCAATCATGTCCACATTGCAGAGCTGCTCAGATGAGCATGTTCTGGTACAGTCAGGCTCTTCCACAGGAGCAAAAGGGACTACCTGGTGTCACAGGGGCTACAGAAATATCATGAGCAACAAGAGGTTAGAGCTGTGCTCTCCTTAACAGCAGAGACAGGCTTTTGAGTATAAAACTTGATTTCAAGCACACTTGCTCCTTCTGCAGGAGCGCAAACAGTCTTACAGCCAAAGTCACAGCCATAAAACAACCTTTAAGGCAGGTTCCTTGAGTAACTGTCAGGTCACAGGGCATGACATGAAAGGGGAGTGAAGGTTGGCATTCTAGCAGCATCTCACATGCTGAGGGCTTGTTTCATAACCTCAAATGCTCCTTGCTTGAAAGGTCAGGGTGCATTACCATAGCAGAACTACTTTGGACAAGTAGCTCCTTGTCTGGAATATTTAGCTTGGCAAGTTGAGAATTTACTAAGCTTAAAAGAACAGTTGACTTTTATGAAAAAGAAAGAAAAAAAGAAAAGAATAAAACAAAAAGGATCAGCATAGTCTCAGGAGAAGTCTAGAGGTTGAGTAATCTTTAAGGTGAAAAATTTGAAAACCAGTCAAATATAACAGTCACATTGATTTTGTGGGAAAATGAGTGAAAATTTATTCCTCTATTGATAATCTTCTGCTAGTACTCAAAGATTCTTTTTGTATTATAGGCTGTCCATTGGGGTAACATATTTTGGAAGCATCTTTGCCACAACCAGAAAGAATTAACAGCACTGATTTACCTTGATATTTATACTTCAAGGGAGAATGAAGGAGGGTGAAGAAAAAAAAGAACAAAAGGACAAGAACCTTCCCCTTTTCTTTGCATTTGTGCAAGGAGTTCTTCTGGATGGAATTTAAAATCTTGGTAAAAACAATTGCACTTTCCTGAAACACCTTTTAGATGAGTTAGGAGAAAAAACCTGTAACTTTCTCATAAAAGCAAATGGAAGTGGAGAGAGATACAGAAAGAGTACTTTTGTCAAGTTAATTGATATAAAATCAGCTATTTTGGTATTTCTGTCAGAAGGGAATATTGCAAATGTCCTTGCTGTGGCAAAAAAATACTACTTTGGGGAGAAGTGGGCTTGACTTGGATATGTTCCCTTACATTTGGAATAGTATATTCACTGCCCTGGAACAACTTTCTTTCTTTCCACAAAGGTCTGGTAACATTTTCTGCTGTTGACATTTTGCTTCACTCCCATCCCCTGCACCTTGACTGGAGGCATTTGTAACAGGATGGTGAAAATGTGTGATCTCAGTGGGTTTGCACTGTCACTTTGTATACTACCAGAAGGACGACAAACTTTAGGCCAAACGCTTCATTAGATTCCTGTGCACTGCAGCAAGAAGAGGCAGAGCTCCCAACATCTGAAGCGGTGTCATAAATAAGGCCCTCAGGATACACATACAGCCAGAGGAATATTCTGTGGTGCTTTATTTGAAAATACATGATGTAAGTTGAATATCATCATATCCGTACAGCACAGAGACTTGTTTCTACTCATCAAATTGGAAAAGGAAATCAGCTGAAACATCTAGAGGACATTGCACTAGCAWTTCTCAGTCCTGACATGTGATATGACTTTAAAAATACCAGTTAACCATTAGACCTGGTTTCCAAAAACAGCGTGAAGATTCTAGAATCTGCAATTTTTCAGTAAAGCTGCTTGTCTGCAGTCATTCCATTCCAGTGGCTGAAATGAATAATGAGGCAGAAAAAGTTAACCCAAAGAGTTTCTGGTATTTTTCACCACTCAATACCTACATGGACAAACAAATTCTTTTGAGTGGGAGCAGTTCCAGGCCCAAATGATCGAACACTCAGATTATGTCAACCCCAGTTCATGTACTTCTCATGTGACAACATAACCAGCATGACAGGTAGGCAGGCATAATCACTGCCAGGATGAACAGGGCAAAATTCAGACCCAAACAGTGCAATTCAGCAAACTTGCAACAGGACAGAAACACAAATCAGCAATACTATTGGCTAATTAGTCTTGGGAAAAGCTGTGTGAACTAAATACCATGATGAACCATACTTGGTGCAGATCCTGCACATGTTTCATCACAGACCACCTTCTTTTCATGGGATGCAGGATTTATTCTAGTTGTTGAATTGGTATCCAGGTGTCAATGCCAGCAGACAGATTTTGTTYGCACAGTTAAAGAGGGCACTTCTGCAGAAATGTACTGTTGAAAACACCCTGAGGCACCAAAAGTGAACTTTCTGGAGAGGATGGGTTTCTGCACAAGCCACCAAGCCAGGGAGGGAGACACTACATGTTCAGAACCTCCCTGCCTACTGTCACTCCCTCTGAGGAGATAACACTGCAAAATCTCCCGCATAGCTCTATCTGGTCTTTGGGTCTCCCTTGCCCATCTTTCAAAAATTTAGTGGAGACTGGAGTTCAAGGAAATATTTCCAAGAATATTCATTGACTCCTAAGAACCAACATAAGTTAATTCAAGTCTTTGCCTCCTCTGATTTGGTGTGAGTCTCCACAGGACTGTTGCACTGCAGTACAGAGTCCCCTTCCCCTCAGGTACCGCTCAATTCCTTCTGGTGCACCAAAGAAGCTCCACTTTGAAAGCTCCATGTTCATCCCACAGTATCTTTGCTGAGACAGGTTCTCTTTGCATCCCCTCAAACGGTGAACTTACCATTCCTCTGCTCACTGATGTACACCAGCCCTTCTTTGGACCTTGCTGCAGGCTGAGTCCCCCTGTCCTGGAACATGACCTGGCAGCACACACCACTTTCTTCATGCCTCACCAGCTGCTTGTACCACAAGGCTCCATCAGGTATTTTCCTCCCACTTAGAGGAACTTTGTGCAACCCTTCCTAACACAAGGCGTTGTCAGGAGGTGGCTACGTGGCTCCTTGACTGTAGTCCAGTGACTTCTGTCTTCCAAACAGATGTCAAGGGAGTCCATGGGAGTGATGTAGAAGGTTCAGCCCCTGCTAAAGCTTGGCTTTGTTGCAGTTATAGCATTTCACTGATACTTTATGCATAGTAGTTTGTGGCTGCAGTATAAACTATACACTATTTGCAGCAGGTCTACCTAAATCACAGTAGTTAAGATGCCCTGGATATAATCCTGAATCTTCATGTCAGCTTTTGTACCAATTTGCAAGGGCAGCCCTACAAATTTGGTTGGTACAAGTGTCTTTTTTATACCACCTTATGAGATCAAGTACTCTAGATTTTCACTCTAAGGATTGTAATTATGGGTTGCTAGTAAAGGGATTTCAGAGGTATTGGGAGAGGATGGGGAACAACAGTAACAGTATTATTAAATCAGCCCAGCATCTCTACAACACACTGGAAGAAAATGCATGTCCTGGATCATTTTTACAATATAACTTTGCCTTAAGAATATTTTTGAAAGGATATTCTTCAAAAGAATACAGAATAAGAACAATTCAGATGTGACAAAAACAAGACAGTGTCCATGCTCTCAAGTCTTCGGGATTTTCAGTACTCTTTCACTGGCGCTGTGAAGGCGAGTAGGCTTAAGCAGAACATAACCACAGCATGGGCTGCCAGCCCAGTTACCATCCCCTGAGGAAAATGTAGCAAGGCAAAATGACATCACAGTCGTTGTGTGTTGGCTAAAATGCAGAATAAAGATTGCAGCACTTGCTTGGTCTTTGATTAAAACACAGAAATGAAGCAAACAGAAAGCGGTAGGTACACCTGCTGGATATGGTTGTTCTCCAACAGTTGCTGCATTAGTTGCATTGCTGGGGCAGCTAATGCAAAGTYACCTTTTTTGCCCCTTGGCCTTTACCAATGAAATCAATGGTGATCCAGTGGCAGGTGCCTACAATGCGTGCACAGCCAGCAAAATCAAGTGGCATCTCTGCAGACGGAGGCTGTTGTCATAGAAGAAAGTCACTAAAGATGGATAACATGAAGAGGAGGAAATGAGTGTTGTGATTCCTGCCAGTTGAGAGTGCCCCAGGTAAGTCATACACTTCCCAAATTCACTGCCAGCAAGCAGACTGTACATGCATTTTGCACCAGATGGAAACTCACCACTCGCCCCACACGATTATTTCTAAGTATAGACACTGATGGCTCATCACYCAATAACTGTTAGTTCACCATGACTTATTAACATGGAGACTTCGAACCCAGGAACATTCCCACAAAGGCTGACTAATAAGCACGTAACATACCTGTGCTTTTTTAGAACCCTCAGGATCACATTCCTCTATTGAAAAGTTATGATAGATTGGCACAAAGAGTGTACTGCTTGACCTTAGTCCAACACAAACAAATAGTTTGTCTCTCTACTGTAATCAATCTCTACTTGTGTAAGAGCAAAAGCTGGCTGAAAGTCCTTAAGTCCAGAAACTCAACTGATCGCAGTCTCCTTGAATGTCAGGATAGTAAGAAATACTTTGCACTAATTTTCTGTCCTATTTTTCTGGGCTATTGAGCTCTGACAAAATCCCCAGGAGTTTATACAGTTCATTATTATAAAGGAAAAGAATAGCACAGGTAGATTAAAGTCAGTGGAGCTGCAGAAAAAGTGTTAAAATTACAAAGTGGTGCACTATTTATATATCTATACAGAAGGACACTTGAGTGTATTTTCAACTTCAGCATGTGACCAGTCCCAAGGACTACCACAGCCTTAATCTATGCACGTGCCTACAAGTTTTGGTGACCTCTCACAAATTACGTTCTCAAGTACACGTAAGAGTGCTRACTGCTGTGCTGTGCTGCAGTTGTCTCACTACCCTAAAAGTCTACTCCAAATTAAACTTCAGTAAGACAATAATAATTTCCCATCATTATATGGTTCCTTTCGACATGCACTAAGGAAGCAGAGCATTGTTTCTTTGAATGTAGTGGATACAAAACTATTTGATCCTATCAATAAGACCAACTGGAGTAGAAGCTGAAAGTCTATAAGGAGCAATGTTTTGCTTTGTTTAAGATTCACGCACGAATAAATCCAATCCCATATCTAGTAAATCTTTTGTGATAAATGTTACAAATAAAAACCTATTTATTCTTAACCTTATACCCTTGACTGTGGAATCATTCATAGTGCCAGCCATCAAGCATTAAATAAACRCAAAGACTCTGTCTTGACTGAAAGTGAAATCTTGTGTTCAAACACAAGAGCTCATTAGGCATATACATTTACATATTCAAACACCTGCATTGTAATACTTTGCCAATTCAGTGCCATGAAACACATCAGATGTCTCTGTGTCTGTGGGATGTTACCCTAAAAGCCAGYCTCCCAGTCCGATACACTGCACTCGGTGACATGTATGTCACACAGCTAAAGAGATTAGTCCCAGCCAAAGGATAATCAAAATCAGTTAGGGCTATTAGCACATAACTCACTCTTGCCCATCCTTAATTACAAAAGAAATATCTCCTTTGGACCAAGAGCACAAGTACAGAACTCTTGCCCTTGGCCCAGGAATGACAGCAGTTTCAATGCCAGAAGGCTGCTCTGTCATTTGAGAAGAGCTCTGCTTCCCCATAATTTGTTTATCGGGCTGATTCAGAGGATCCATTATTAAAGACATCYCTGTGAAGGCAACTGAAGAAGATTATAATGTTGCAGGGAACAGGAAAAGTAGAAGGGAAATGGGAGAGAGGCCAAACAATGACAGTCCTCTCCCCRGAGGTCTGCTTGTGGCACTTCTTCAGGGGAAGAAATATGCTCTGAATAAAATGTCACAGGCAGATCCTTATCCCCAGTCACTGACTTCCTGCCCATCCTAACAGGAGCTTACAGACGAGCCAAACCAGGATTTTGTGTGAGGTATGTTTCCAACACCACTGCCTCAAAGACCCCTTCCCTGCACCATGTGGTGATGAAGGAGGCCAAAACACTGTTGTCTGGCAACCTCTGCTGATGTTGTGCTCCCTGRGAAGATTATAGTTAACTCTTTCAATTCAGAAAAACCTTGAAGTCTTCCTAAAATGTATGAGGAGCAGAAACTGGTCCAGTCAACTTCATGACTGGGGAACAGTGAGGGGGCTTACAGCGATTACTTTTAAATTTCTCCCCAAGAGCCCTGGGATAGCTGCAGGTTAAGACCCAGGATACTCTCTTTTCTTGGGGGAGGGTAAGAGCAGGTATTATTCTGATTTGTTGTTGGKGTTTGGGTTTTGGTTTGGTTTGGGGGTTTCTTTTGCAATCCTATGCCTGCTGCTTTTGGAGTGTGGTCTCTGTGACCTTGGGAACTAACTGTTCTTGGTGTAGGAATAGGCCCAACTTCAGCCACACTATAGATGTAAAGGAAAGCCTTTATCCACTCTGCCTCACCACACCTGTTCTTGGTGAGGAAGAAAAGAGAAAGCAGAGTTTCTTCAAGCTTTCTTCCAAGCCACTAGCAGCAAGACAGGAAAGAAATGAAGGCCAAAATCCCTTTAGAGGCACACACAAACATGGGTTCTACTGACCACAGACATTTTGAAGAGAACAAGCATTGTCTGAAGTCTGGGCAGCTCAGCCACTGATGCAAACCCATGAATTCTATCTGTAKGTGAGCATTGGAGCTCCATGGTTATAAATTTTGACAGTTTGCTCAACTCAGATGCAGCATGAAATGAGTGCCAAATTGTGCACAAATTCAGGTGGTCAGAAGCCCACTGTGCTTGGCACATGACTTCCCATCTCCAGCACAGCCAACAGGGCTCTCAGTGGAGCATGTGCACATGGCTTGGTGTGTGTGCCAGAYGGCATGGATAGCTCCTTTATCAAAATCCATCCTGGCAATATCTGGTACTTTGCCAGAAGAGGCTAGGTGACACTCCACAGCACTGGAGCACTTGAAAGACCCTAGACAACCTTTTGGCAAAGGACCAATAAATGACATTAACTTGCTAAGTGAGTTTTGTAGAGGTTTGCTTTCCTGATCTCACCAGCTGTGTCACCTAGACAGCAGGGGCATTTGGTCTTGGTTTGCTGAAAATTAGAAGAACGCCATACCACAAAGCAAGCCATAAATCCACACCTCTTCCATAGTGATGGTTTTATGGAAGAGCTCCAAGGTATAATTCTGAGAAGTATGCAAGAACTGCTTTCTATTAATCAGGCTTAAAATGGTTGTATAGAATATCTACCTCCGTAGAACTTTTCTTCCTCAGCTCAAAACAGTTTTGCATTTTGTTTTTCAGAGGGTGATATAAGGGGCAATGAAGAGAAAAGGACCCTTCCTACTGAGTTAATTGGTTTGCAATCCAGTTACCATGATAGCTAATAAAATGGAATTAGGGAACTCCTGTTTTCTTTCTTCCAAAATTATATTACAATTTTCTTCTATGATATACAATGTCTGGGACAAGGCACAGAAACCACAGACATACTGAGGTTTATGCAAACTTCAATTTTATCTGTTCGACTTACTGATTATTCTACTATTGCCACTCCTCTGAGTTATAAGACTTGTACTAGGCTCTGTATAAAGTCAAAGCAAAGCGTCTGTCTGGATGTAAATCTCACAAGTCAATGACTGTGTCTCTGTTTTGCTTTTGCTTGCTAGTAGACAGACTACAGAAAATTAAATATATGTTATGCTTCAGTAGAGAATTTACCTGCTGTTGTGAATAACAGCAAAAAGCAGAGGGCAGATCAGTAGATAGGCCACAAGAGAAAATCTCTGGTCACTTAGGTATCACTTGTGTTTCATCAAAACAAACTGCTACTGCTTAGGAATTCTAATCAGAAAATGCCTATTTATTCAAACCGAATGTGTTACAAAAGAAATGGCGCTGATTCAATTTTTTCTATACTTAAAAAAATAAATTTTAGAACATTCACTCAGGACTTTGTCAGAGGAGGTTTTAATGCCTAATTTAGAAATGACATTTTGGTTAGAAACATAAGTTCATTGAAATTAATAACCAAATATTACTTGAAATTGAAACACCATATAATTGCTAAAATGAAAAAATTTTGAATTGGCCTGATCTTTCTATCTACCCTTCTTACTACTCTCTGACATTCGGTTCAGGATATTTTCCAAAATACAGTTTTTGAAAGAAAATTTAATCAAAGAAGAAGAAAAAATATCTCCCATCAGTTCTGATTATTTAATTGAGTGGCAAATAAAAAGAAAGTTTACTTGCTCTTTTTGCTGGTTTTACAAGTTGAATCACCCAACCAGTCAAAAAACAGTTCAGAAAACAGAATGTTCCTGTTTTCTGCTGAAGCTTGSAGACATTCAATTGAAATTCCACAGAACAGCCAAGCTGTTAGTATCACACTTGTTATCACACTGGAAAAATGTGAATTAGAATTACATATATATCAATTTGTTAGATGGTTGGAAGGAAAACAAACACACAACAGTTACTCACTGGAGTCTAAATGCAATTGTCACTAATCACAGTAAGGAAGAGAGATTAGGAACTTCACAGCTGCTGAGACAAAAGAAATAATGCACTTCCCAGGCCAAAAGAAAGGTRATTAACATGCCTTTATCAAAAGACTTTGTGACATAATAGCTTCATTACCACACTATCTCATTGAGAGCAAACATAAAAAGATATACCTAGTTTCAAATAGAAACACAGAAGCTGAGCATTTTTCTATCACACTGATTACTGTTGAGTGGAAGAGGAGACTCAGCCAGTACAAAAAGTTGATGCTCTATGCTCTGTATCTGAAAAGCCCTGTCTATCTATTGTTCACTTTTATTCTTCTTAGGCAGATGTTACACCTGCTTACTACTGCTCAGAATATGAAACACATTCACTTGAAAAGTGAAGAAATAATCTGAAATAAAAAAGATACTGAGCAAAAGTATACTGAACAAATCAGACCTGATTTACAACAATACGCAGGTTATAAAATATTTGCTAAGGATTTGCCTTTTCCAGCTTGCTGTAGGAGGTGGGTGTCAGCTGGTTTAAAATCTGTTTGCTTGCATTTACTTGATTCCTTTCACTTGATGTGATGTTGATTTCAAGCAAAAGAGAAAGCTGCTCCTGCCATGGAAAGATCACTTTTTTTTTTTTATGAGGAGGCAGGAGAAAAGGATTGCAGGTAGTTTTCTTCTTCCTTTTTTTTTTTTTTTTTAAACTTCAGTAATGTTCATGACMCTCAAGTGTTCTGAACTTCCTAAACACTGATGAAGTGGTAGCAATCTATATCACTTCAGAGGCATTGAGAAAAGCTCTGGACTAAAAATGGTTAGTGGACTAATTGCACAAGAAGAGAAGCAAACGGACAGTCTTGCACTGCCCTGTCTGTGGTGTTTGGCAGATGCTCTTCAAGGAGCACACTCCCTAGGACCTTGCCTGTCAGTTGGCCTGAATTCACTGTTACTGCAGTCAAGCACATCCTTGAGGGCACATACCCCCTCCCAGAAACTGATCAAACTTTGAAGTAATTTCAGCAACCACAGCACTTCCTTTCGGATACAGCTCCAGAAACTACACTGCTTGCAAATGTACTTTAACACTCCCACAGGTCTCAGGACAATCATCTGTGAAACCACAGGGTTTCATAGATGATTTAACCTAAACCTAAGTAATTTTGTTTGTAGGGTTAGTGTTTAGCCACAGCCCCACTAAAGAAGCTGGGACAGATTAAACCATCCAGCACCCATCTACAGAAAAACCTACATGTGCAGCTGTGACACCACAATCTCAATCCTCCAGCTTCATAGGCAAGTCTGGAAATGGCCATTGACCCACCCTTCGTACAGGCATGGCAAACATCTCACCACTGTGCAACACTCTCACAGATATTAGCTACAAAATGCTGCTAGAGCATTTTTCTGATTCTATCTGTCTGCATGCACACAGGTGGTAGAAGATCCTCCAGTCTTCTGATGTAAGGGTCTTCTCAAATGAGATTCCACCATGTGATGGGCCTGCTATGAAGTCTGGTCAAAGTTTTAAGTTCCAGGACCAGCTCTGCTTGCATGATCCGGCAGAAACCAAATTTACAGATAGGCATTTGCACATTTTATAACTTCTACAAACATGAAGCAGGCACATGGACTGCCAGAGGATGGTTAGGACAGCATCTTAAAAAGCACAAAAGGTGACAAAAAATAATTTTATGTACTGGAATTTATCACCTCTCCAGGGTGCCCCCTCAATCCAAACTGTCTTCTGACATTGCCCCTTACCTTCATCTCAAGTTTTATAAAATGTTAGCCAGTGGACCAGTGAATTAGATGATATATGCCTGAACTTTTTTCCACTTRACACCTTCACCTCTTTTTGGTATCTTTTCTTGCTCACATATGCATCATATCCAATTTATCACAGCATTCACAGGTGCAAAGTTAGCAATGGATTTCACTTTGTGGATCTTTTTGTTTTTYTGGAGAATTCATTTTCAATTAGTTGAAGAAATAGAGAAGTGTTGAATCATCTGTCTTACATCTCCAGAGTGCACCAAGTTGTTCTGCTCAGCATACAGATAATGGTGGAAAATATATCGAGGCAATGAATTTAAATCACTTAAAATAGAGGAAAAATAAAAAGTAAATGCAGAAGCTTATAGTTAATCTTTTAGCAATCTCTCATTTTTGTTTTTCACTGACCACTTCTACAATGGATGATTGTGAGCAAATCCCTAAATAGCTAAGTAGCCGTTACAGAGTTTCATGCTTTTTAGTGAATTTTAAACTAAGATTCAAGAGGCTGTCTCTGAGCCTGACACTCAGTTATCTTGCATGTTAGTAATTCAAGAGACTGCTTATGAGACTGGCATCCACCAATAAAGCCTTGTACTTGAACACGCAGAGCTACATGTTAGTCACAAGACCTATTTATAACGCTTTATGTATTCACCCATTAATCTGGTTGCCCAAAGGCTGTGATTGTTTTTAGAAGTTCTAAGTCATGTCTCTAGTAACTAACATGCTTTATATAACCTAAATGATGCCCAGGTAACCTGCATTTGCTTGATTCAAGCTGTGTGCTCCCAAGAGCCTTACACTGATGGACAACTGAGCACTTCCTCCAAGTCCCCACTCAAACGTGTCATGCTCAATTTGATTGAGCCTTACAGTGCACCCCTTTGCATTGTGTTATCAGCTGATGCCCTTTTCTTGCAGCAGAAAAAAATGCTCCTTTGCAATATGAGTAAATTTAGAGTAGTCCTTGAGTTCACATGGAACTAGATTTATTGCCTGTTGCTGTAAGTTTTTTCTGTTGAAGTTGTTTGCTTTAGCAATTGGTGTTCTTTGCTTTTTCTTAGTTTCATATGGAGTTAAAGGGCATGAACKTGAAACTGGGAATAAATGTGCATTTGACAGGCTGCTTGCTGTATTTGCTTCCTATTTCTATGTGTAACAGACAAACTGTTTCTTTTCRCCAATTCTTTTGCTCATAATTGGCCATTGCACGTAAGTTTGAATGTGCAAATACTATTAATTGACAAGCTGGCTTGGAAAATAGCATTTTTTAATATTCTCCTTTGAATCCATGTCATCGTTACTGCTTCCAATTCATCTTATACTAAGAAATCTTTTTTGTTGTTGTTATTGTTGTTACAAAGATATAAAAGTACAAAGCTTCTAATTCTGAAATATGCCACCCAGTCTTCATAAGTCCTATTTTTTATTCAGTATGTAGTTTACCATAAATAAAGCATTTATAGATTTGTTTCTGCTGAAGTGTTTTAAATACCTTGGGGGCATGCAGAGATACTTGGTCTATACTTTCAGCCAGTTAGATAGCAGATACATGCTAATGTTCTTATCAAATATCAGTCTTGAATTACATTATAATCACTTTAGAATTCAATGCCAAAAGGACTGGTTATGTGGGTATTAGAGTTTGATATATTTGCCTGTCTTCCACTGACAAATTGCTTTGCACAGAAAGTGAAAAGATCTTCAAAATGAAGGCAAGAAATAATGAACTCATTTCCCACTCTGTTATTTGGCTTATTGCAACCTTGCAAAATTGTCATTAAAATTTAGCAACTAAAAATCAAATTAACTTTTCTTCATTAATATAACAAACATTAAAGGGGAGTGGAATGGAAAGATTCTTTACTTGTACTCTTCTATTCACTACTCCTTGCTCACTATCTACTATCTACTGAGAGTTTGCAAGGATGTTTTATCACCTCCATGAGGACAAAAAAACTTCTCACAATTTCCCCCTGAGCTGACTGACTTTTGACCTGTTTATCTTCACTTTATTTCCAAAATGGTAGATTTGCTATGCATCAAGTGCATTTGATGCTAATGCATCAAATTCTGTACTCTGTCAGACTCAGTGAGATTGCTTTCAATGAACAGGATTGCATACCCTAGTAATGCTATCACTAAAATAGAAATATTTGTTTCCAACTTATCCTAAATAAAAATATCTTGTCTTACACTGAAAGCATTTGTTTTTCATTTTTCTACTATCATATTGGTAATTTCTATTTCTTAAATGTTGTATCTCAAGCTTTGAATAGCCAAATAATTTTCTGCGTTCTGTTTTCTACCAATAGATGGCAGGTGAAGCTCTAGAAAATTATTCACTTGATATAATATGAGATAGCACCTAGAGTTTGAAAGTATATAAGCAGCCTTAAATCAGTGGTCTCTCATGTGTCTTCAGATGTGATAATGATTTAGTCCCAGCCCATCCACCTTGCATTACAAACTTTTGTCCAAGTTTAGGAATAGCTCCATGCCATTTATAAAACTCTTCATTCTTATTTCTTTTGTCTTATTCCATTAGTTCAATGGACACACCATCTTTCTCTCTTGGTTGAGAAAGTATTTGTGTGGTGTAGCAGCTGTTACATTCATTCAGGGTCTTAAGATTGAGCTTCGTGTAGCAGAACAAGAAAGCTCTGCATTCATACCCATGTCAGAAATCATAACAATTGTAAGCTGCAACAGAATAGCTTGAAGCTCAGGCTTTGACTTCCAGTTCCATAAAAGCTAGAAACATGAGGGAGTGCAGGRGGAGAGAGACACTGGTGACAGAAAGAGCCTACTGCACTGAGAAAACTTATCCAAATATACCTCAGTAAGGATGTTCCTAATGTGATAATATAATTCTTCATATATGATGCTGCACTTTTTACAATCCATTTTCTTTTTCTGAAACACAAAGCAGGAGGAATTGAATCTTGTTTACATACAAGCTAAAAGGACATAGTGCTAAAAGTCACAATAGAGTGGTAAAAAAACATAGGGATTTTCTTCTGTCCATGTTATAATGATTCTAAGAACAACAAGTAATATGTTGTAGTAAATTAATTGTAGGATTTACTTGACAAATGACTAGAAGTGTGCACAAATCACAGGGTTTGAGGACCGCAGAGAACAAAAGGATACCTCTCCCTCTAGGCAATCTGCATCAGTAAATGCACATTATTTCTCCTGCAACATGATTTCCTGAAATCAGTCTGCCTCATAATTGCCCTGCTGTTACTGGCAGTCTAAGTATTCATGACTAAGTGACCATTAGAGCTCAGCTGGTCCTTGTATATATCACAGTAGCTCCTCCAGGCTGACCGAGTAGACAAATTTGACTTCTCTCATCCCTGCATGGCAGCCTTGATGATTTCTATTAATTCAATCTATTCAGTAATCCTTACATTTTTATAAGTTAATTTGGTTTTGTGAGCTCCACTTCTAAGTGTAACCCTCAGCATGTATTCCACTGTATTTGGTATCTTCCACTGTTTTKCTGGCAACAGCAGCAAAACATGGATAAAACCCGAGGTCATCAGGAAGCATCAACGGTTACACACTGAACAACGAAGACCATGCAGCTAAATCAGTGACTATTAATCACTCTCTACCAGTAATGTTACAGAAAAAAAGAGAGGATGTCTGAAACTGTTTCAAATTAACAGCTCTCCAGTGTACTGAGGAAGTTTGGCAGCACATATCAAGACCAAAATAAATTTTAAAACCTAATTTTGGATGACCAATTTAGGTGCCTTAGTCTTTCTAGTCCAGACAACAAAGACAGAACAGCTGTTTGAATGACCCTCTGCAGGAAACCCTCKGACTACACAGGAACCTGAACTTGCACCTCTATCACCTCAGGCAAATACCCCAAATAAGACAACATGAATGAGCCCTTTAGATACTGTACCTGTCACTGAATGTGAAACAAATGGGTGCAATTAACAAAAGAATTCCCAAGGGCTAGGTCACAGCATGCAAAACCACCATGCTACCACAGACTTGACAGCAACACGATGCTCAGCTGTACATGATCTTGACCCTCAAATAACAGACAGCACATGCTATCACAACGGAACTACTAAATACTCAGACTGCCTCCAAGTTACACATTTGCCCTTAGCTTGCTTTTGCTTGCAGTCTGTCTCCCTGAAGAGTAAACTTTTCATTCAAACCTCAGTTGAGAGCAGCCTGTAGCTGGTGAAACTGCAGAGAAAGGTCTGTAAACAATACCTGCTCTGTAGAGAACAAGCTGACCTTTATAGATGTTAAACAAAACAAAAAGGGTTGATTGATGCTGGGCAGTACCTGCTCTCCATAATATTAAAACCAAGAAAGTCAACGGAAGGTTAGTTTATGAACATACAGTGTGATAAATTATGTCAGTGGATGGTGGGGTAGGGAAGGGGAAAGAATGATTTGGTAAAATATTTGGGGCAAAAAGCCTGTATCTTCAGCTGGAAAAGGAAAAAGTGTGTAATGCTGACTTCTGTTAAATGGAAACAAAACCCAAACCTATTTTATGAGGTCAGTTGTAGCAGGTCAGTTGCTAAAGTTTCTGTGACTCATTTTTTTAAATCCTGATTAACCCAGTAAGATATGGTATGTTTTTTAGTATAAGAAATCTATTTGTAAACTCCAACAGGTGACTACAATTTAACCACAAATGTGTTACTAATATAGAGAAGGACAATCTAACCCAGACAGAATCATGGAATCACTTATGTTGGAAAAGGCCCTTCAGATCATCAAGTCCAACCCTAACACAGCACTGCCAAGTCCCCCCTTAAACCATGCACCTCAGAGCAAAACCCACAAGTCTTTTAAATACCTCCAGGGCTGTTGACTCAACCACCTTCCCGGGCAGCCTGTTCCAAAGCTTGATAACCCTTTCAGTGGACAAATTGTTAAAAATATGCAATCTAAGGAGCAATTAGAGGCCATTTCTTCTTGTCCTATCACTTCTGACTTTGGAAAAGACCAATAYCTACCTTGCTACAACCTCCTTTCAGGCAGTTTCGGTTTCAGTCTGCCTGTGTCTTGTCAACCCCCACATCTCTCACACAGTGGTAACAGGACACGGGCTGTTATTTACAGACAAGTACAGTACTTTTTCTGAAGCAAAAGGCACAACCCCACAGCACCTTTCCAAGACTGCAAACTAGGACCTAACCACGTAGTGAAAGCAATGCCCAGGACAGAATTACCTTAATACAAAAACATTTATGCCAAAAATGTAGTGCTGTCCTTGTCATGCTTTTTCTGTGCTTTAACCGTGGTTTCTAGACGRCAGCAAAAATGCCTTTGGACAGCAGAGGAGCTATCTGGCATTAGAGTTATTTGCAAGGCAGGATGACTTGGAGGAAGTTAAGGATCGTGTTATGGTTATTCAAGAAAACTGCTGAGAACCTGAAGTGAAAGTGTGAGATCACTGAAGTCAAGAGGCATTTTGACTTCAGTGGGAACAGCATCTCTCCCTGGTTTTTACGCAAAAGTATAAACCATGTATCTCCAAAAAAAGAAGTTAATAATCAACACATTATAGACAATTTTGTCTAAAGTGAGGCAGAGCACTCTGCTAATGAAACATGAAAGTGCATATACACGTCTTTGGATTGGCTATTAGGTAAGGTCTGAACAAAACTGTGGAGAAAAGAAGTCACTTTTTAGACAACTCCCAAAAGCAAACCTATGATCACATTAGGAATCCATGTTAAAGGGACAAAGAAGCTTGTGAAACCAGTGCAGCAATGTGTAAAGATACCCAAATAGGAGAGAGAAACAAGAAGTTATCCAACAATAAAGACATACATTCAGAAGGTCAGCCATAATACTTGTTAATGTGGAGTGATATTCAGAGATACTGAGCTGTTTGATGGAGGCTCAGGATCACTGAATATCAAGGAAACTTACTTTATTCATGTGTCCTGTCTAACACACTGCATAGTGTCCCATTCATTTTAGCTGCAGAAAAATCACTGAAAACTTTCACATTTTCCTGGTTACAAACTCAAACTATTTACCATTGGTGTGGCCTCTGTGAAATCCATCAGGAGGTCACCTGGCTCCAAAGCAAATGTACTTCCAGCATCTGTGGAACTCTAAAGGCAAAAAAGAGACCCAGCATTGGAAAAAAAACCCACAACATTTAAATTCTGTAATTTTATTGGTTAGATTTGTTTGGGGTTTTTTAATTCCTTAAAGCACAGATTGCCAAATGGATTTCAAATGTCACACCATGTTTTTTATGTGTGGCTACTCAGGAAAGATAGACAACAAAATTAGGTACCTTTGAAATCGAAGTAATTAATGCTGATCCACTGACCGCTAATGTTGATGAAAAACTATGATTGATTTGGGTCATGGATCTAAATATTTCCTTACACAACAAATTAAATGTACTACTATGACTCTGCATTAAAAACTGCTCTTAAAGGTAGAATTACTGCATCTAGGGAAAACTTGCTACCCACAACTCCCACCTACCCTTCCTGAACCCTCTCCCAAGTGGCATAAGCTCATCTCTGTATGTATTACCTTGCCGCCAGGCGAAACCTGTGTTTGTCCTTCCGACGTCTGTGGCGTACACGTTTTCTGTGACCCAGGAGACGCTGAAGACACAGGTGTTGATGCTGCTGCTGCTGCTGCCAGTGCTGGAGGAAGRTCGTCTTCATCACTGGAGTTGATAAAAGCAGACAGATCTTCTCATTAGAAAATGCCACCCGACCTTTGACTGTACTTGTGTTGGAGGAGGCATTGGTAACCTGTATGTCTGCTGTAGTGCTTTGAAGTGAAGATCCATTTATTCTACCTTCTCTAATGCAGCTACCTTTTCAAGTAAATTAGCTTTTTTTTAAACCTCTAAAGATTCCTCAAAARTGGACTCACTAGGTAGCTCTCATCTGCAAATGGAAATCTTATGGTCATTATGTGCAARTAGCATTTCCACAGATTATGTATATATGCATAAATGAACTGACTAGATAATATTCCACCTTAATGTTTATTCTTTTCTATGGATGCTGGCAGCATTGATAAGAAAAGATCTGGTGAGACCCATCCATGGRTCTGACTGCTTCATTGGCTTCAGACAACAGTAGATTTGACTCCCATTATGCAGCTAGTCTGTGCCACTGTTTTCAAACTGTTTTTAAAGGACTTTGATTGACTCCAAAAAGGATCTCTTTAGAAACGATCTTGTGAGGGTGTCTTTTTCCTGTCCCGTTTATTCCATTTACAGTGAAAACATTTTATTCAAGATGAGGTTGCACGCTTCCCCTGGGATCTAGGCCGTCAAGCTGAAGTCTTTCCATCTCACCTACTGTCACTACTAAATGAAAGCCAGTAAAGAATGTTATACCTTCGTTTRCTTTTGCAGAACCCCGTTGACTACRAATCASTGRGACCAGTGAGCCCTGAGTCGGGATGTTTCCAATTGTTAATTGCAATTGCATGGAGGTAAACAGAGTCATAATTTGGCCTAGGGAAGCCTTATTACTGGGACTGATTTGTGAAAAGGAAAGACTACAGCTTGACAGTTTAATGTATGGTGAAAAATAATGAGAAAAATTACTTCTGCTCATAAAAACAGCACCAATTTTAACTACCAATTAGGTAGTCACAGTGCACAGAAGCCTGCCATGCCAGCTTGACAGATACTTCCAGAACAGAACTGTACTTGATGTAGTGCCACTTGAAGGCAGCGTGCCTGGGCAATACAAAAAACTTCAAAACTACATGACATACAGGTTACACAACCTTATGGTGGGTTGCTTAGCAATGTTTTTTAATTATGATATAAAGTTTTGGTGATTAATATTATCTTTTCTAAACTTCATGTTTTATTTCTCCTTGGTAAGGATAGAATTCAGCACCAGAGCATAAAAAGTGCACAGGTTTTATGCTGAAAAGAAAAAGGAAAATCTTTCGGACCTGTTGAATAGACATTTTATTAACACAAAAGGCCCTGAACTGGGCTGTTGACTTAGTTAATCTCTGTTTCAGAAATGTGCAGCTGACATTTTCTCAGTCCTTGCTCCCCACTCTCAGCAGGAATACACTGGCACCCCCCCCATCCTTGCTGGGTAAAGCTGCTCTGGTGTAAACAAGGAAGTGGAAAAACAAGGTTTAGGGCCGATTTATCAGTCATCACATAATTAGCACACTAACTGTAAGACCCTAAATTGGCCTTCACTGTATTACTCTCACAAAAATCCTTCACTATTTCTTTGTATTTCCCATGTTTGCATTCCAGATACAAAATAATTTAAACTGACTGGAATTTGGGTCTACAAAACAAAAAAAAAAATTGCAGCCTGAATTTTTAACTAGAGAGTCTTTGGCCTTACACATAGCCACAGCATAGGTGACACCTGTGGTTAGATGTGTTTATGTGCTGTTCCCCTGCCTAATACTGGACAAGTGAAAAGCCACATGGGAGCAAGACATGTTCAAAACTGGTTACTCAAAACCTCATCAATCAAAAATTGATTGTGTGCTCCAACACATTGGTCTTGGTTTCTTGGACAAATACCAGTTTGGCTAATAGTTCATTTTCCTCCTAGCTTCAATTTGACTCACTCTTCAGTTTCTTCTCCTAAATAATTTTTCAGTTTTGGTGATGCAGATTGTTAAAAAGACAGTGTTCTTCATAGACAGAAAATAACCACATATTGATTTTCATTAGAATCCTTTTGAAGAAATAGAAAAGTTTTCCTAATGTTGACATATAGTTACTGACATTAGAATGTTAAATTCCTGGAGGGACTAACAGTTGCCATTCCACGTACAAARCATATATATTTTTTCTTCATTATGGCATTGGTGTTCATGTACTAGTAAGTTTATGCTGACATTATCCCTTTTCCCCCCTAGTTTCTGGTGGCCTTGTCTGTCTTTTCATGGGAGGACAAATCAACACTGACTTTCACTTCTGCTCTGTACCTCACATCTCTAGAGACTCTCAAGTTGAATGAATTATGTGTAAATGGGATGCCAAAGCCCTGTAGGCAGAGATCACTCTTGCCAGGACTAAGAGAATTAGCTTTGCTGGCATTAGCTGTAGCGGGCTCAGCAATTTCTTCATGTGAAAAATCACAGAGAGGGAGGGTGCACTTTCTGCAAGGGAATGGCTCACAACACAGCTTGATGCCCCAACAAATAAAGACTGTTTTCCTCGTTTTGCAAATGGAGTAGTAATGAAGCCGACAGAGCAGCTTGCTCCAGCTCACACCAGGTCTTTGACATTTCATGTGGTAAAGAGGTTTTTAATTCCTAACCCATAAGCTCAGGAAAAGGTGGATGGCCTGCAATTCAAAGGGTTAGCAACTTTGTAGGGAAGGCAAATTCATTTTGTATTAAAAGCTTGAAGACTCTCAGTGATGAAAGCAATGGTATTGGTATAAGATCATTATCATGTAATTGCACTCATGCCTTTCAGAAGGCATAGCTAGAGCAATAATTAGCATCCCCTTTCATTTTCAGCTGTAGTAGGCAAAACCACAAAGATAGGGCTATATGTTACTCACAAACTGTACTGCCTCGTTAACTTTCTCACACGAGGAGCTTTAACCTCCTGCTTTTCTGTAGGGACAGTTGACGGTGTAGTTTCGGGTCTCACTGGAGCTGGACTTCTAAAAATAGCAAGAAAAACATATGTCATACAGGCTTTATTTAGACTACTTCAGGCATATCAACAAAGTTCTAACTCGTCAACACTTATTTATCTTGCAAAGTGGCAAGTGCCCATTGAAGTTCATCCTTTTGTTCCATTTATAGTTCACAGGCCAGTGTGCATGAACAGAAAAGGATGTGTGAACTCACCATCCTGTGCCGGGCATACCATTTATAGAAGCAGTCACTGATTACAAATACAGAGCCTATGTAAAACACCATGTGGAAATGTCACTGTTTCCAAAATACCACATTTTAATAACAGACCAGCAGTTTGGTCATGTCATTTACACAACATATGTTTAACAAAAACTATTTTATAAATTGTGAAACCTGTTCAGCTTAAAATAGTTTTTACCTGAAATTAAACATTATCCTTCCACATCTGAAAGAGCAGCTCAAGGGAATGGAACTAATGGATTTGATCCAAGAAAAATGATCAAATCTTTTCCCACTTGCTAGAAAAAAAGCAAAACTCAGACACGTTTCAGATGCTCGTGAATATGAAACACGTCTACAGAGTTCCAGCAAAGGACAGAAATGGTAATGAGGAGGTCCACCTGAAAGAATATTCTCTTTAACCATTTATCAGTAGAGTTAACTAAGGCTTCAGTACAAATATAATAAATAATAAGTACAAGTTCCTCATGACCTTGGGAGGAAACCATTTCAACCATGAGTTTGCGGGGCATGAAGACACCTGAAACATATTAAATACTGCTTTTATTTGAAGAAACATACACTGTACTGTCTACTATAAACATAATAAATATGCCAAGCACTAAAAGTGTAATTTGAAAGCCTTGATTAATAGTTTGTGAACTGTTATTCTGCCATCTAATCTGAAGTCAGATTCTGAGTTAGTAACTTAAGCAGCCCTATTGATTGCTGGTGGGACTGCTCGGGCACTGAGGTACATTCCATAACTGGCAGAAGTTTTTCAAGTCTACTTGCATTATATTAACCTTCTAAAACCATAATAAGATAAGCATGTTTAATCTTCACAATTACAGACGCCCCTGTGTGTTTTAATCTCCATTAACTCTCTTTGATAGCTTCTGAACCTGCTGTCCAGCTACAACAGAACCTACTGAGATGGCACAACTTTCAGGTTATATATTCAGTTTACCTAAGTGTTTTTTAGTCTTTGGAGAGGTCACAGAGCATAGGATGGAACAATGGAAAGATAAGAGTACAAAGGGCAAAAAAAAAATCATAAACCCAACTAGTAGTTCCACTTCTCATGAAACTTTTGTCAGTTTTGTTCCTGCTGTTTGTTCCCTTTAGTTTCAAGAAGTCAGTACAGGTAGCAGCAAAATTCATATCTTTCCTCAAATTCCAATATCAGGGTCAGTCATTTTTATCACAGATTCTCAATGACATTAATGCAGAACTATCCAGCCAGATCTGCAGACCTTTTGCTGAGATTGTTAGCCTGTTAGGCTGGCAAATAAGGGGAAGATAAGCAAAGAAAAGAAAGCCCAAATTATCTGGTTTAGTCTTGAAGTCAGTATATCTGACCTGAAAATCTCTGAATCAACATCATTATGGAAGATCCCAAGGTCATTTTCATCAAGTCAGACTTCAGAYTGGATGACAACTCTAGCTCTTCTTTTCTTAGACAACTTTCTGTCAACCAAAGGTAGCTTTTGACAACTGAAAAAAATTACTAGTTCAATTTACCCAAAGTGATTTCCATTTCAAGTCTGACATAAGCAGGATAAATATGTTGAGACACATTAAACAACTGATGGTCAAATTCTGAAGGGATGTGAATGTATGTAATTATTATGTTATTATTTTCAGCTCAAATATATTAGCTGACATTCTTGCTCTGTGTGAGTGGTCCTTACAACTTTCCAATAATTTTGTAAGAGGGTATCTTACAAATCTTCAACCTWTTCATCAACCCAGTGAAAGCAGAAACAAAAATAGTGGTACAAACTATATGAGTTGAATAATGTTTCCTCAAAATCATAGCAAGTGATTGGCTAATTCTGTGAAGGGTTTCAGGAAACAGCAGAGTGTAGAACAGGAAAGCTGGTAACAAATCTATTTCCAGTTCACGGCTACTTCAAATTTCTCAAGACAACATCTGTGATGAAAGTAAGTCAGATACTTTCACAGAAAGGAAGACTTGAAGTGATAATTTCAGCTCCTTTAATTTATTTCATTTCACAAAGCCTACAGATCTCCTTTGGATTATCATGGTTTGTAATTTAAAGAAAAAAAAAAGGGGGAGGAGATGAGACTTTTGAAGCAATTATTTCAATTGTCCAAACCAAATGTTTGTTTGAAAAGATGTAGTGCAATTTTGTAACTAAAGGAGTTTATAATGATTTCAAAGCAAGTTATGAAACTCATTTGCACATACGAAAAGTTTTAAAGTTTGAAGTCTGAACCAATGCCGAAAAAAATGTTTAACATGAAACATTTCACTCAACTGTACATAAAATGTTTGAGATACAAACAGTACCTACTCTCTAATCCAATAAAAAGATGAAAAACTTATTTTCCTTTGAATGCTGCAGATTTGCAAGTGGGAAAAAAAAAGTCAAGTAAAAGTCAAGTTAGACACACCTACTCCTTTTTCAGTCATTGTAATTGCTCAGATAAACTTTACTTATGTTTTGTATCACATCAATAAGGTATTCCACTCACTTATGTTGCAAAACCAATACAATTTTAAATGCAAAATCTTTCYGCTTGTTATAAAATTTTGGCATAATTTTTATTAGAGGCTGGATGCAGTGACTACCTTTCACCTGATATTTATCAGGCCTCTGGGGAAGTCACAAGCACCACTTTCTTTCATATTTTGAGAAGCTGTGGGTTAGGTAGGATGTGAATTGAAGTTACCCCTGAATGAAAATGAGCAGTGGCAATTCCTCTACCCAAAGAGGCCATTAGCACAAGATGAAATGTTAGACTAGTCCTACCAACTGCAGAGCTGGATTTTTGCCCTCATTAAAACCTTGCTAGGTTACCTCTTTCCACACCAGACTAAAAATTCCATGACAGCTCCTGTTTCATCTCCACTCTTCCTCAGTCTGAACTTGCTCAAAACTGTTGCTACTCTCTCATCAGCAACCAGACGCAAGAAGTGCTCAGCTTGATCAACCCAGAGCCTGATCTGTGTTTTAAAAATGGCAGGCTTTGACAAAGTCTTAAAAAAAATCTCATTGATATTCCAGAAAAAGAAGCAGAATAACTTCTGTTATTATCTTTGGATTTCTACAGCCAGAATTCTTATGCAGAAAGATAGGATTTTTGAAGAGAAGCCCTGTAATTATTTCAATTATTTAGATAGACTGATTATGTGCAGATATCACCATTTCAAATTTGTAGTCCTATATAAACTGCACAGCTATATGAACTGCTGTACTCCTGTACAAACTACATAGTTTGAGGAAAATCCAAAGTGTTAAAGCATCAGTGAGACTCAGAATTAAAAAGAAAAAGAAAATGTATAGTGTATTACAGTTCCTTTAGAAGGCTCTTTTTCAATGTCATTAATTCATAAGAAACCTTTTTCCTGTAACAATACCCAACCACTATTGCATACAAATGAAGGTACTGAACCAAGACAGAGTTACTTAATGACCTGGCACCTTACATAAAAATCTGTCACTTCCTGGTGRGAATGACAATAACAACCACAAATGTCAGCATGCAGTGGCAGGTCATCAGAAACTGCCTGTGCACTGAGAGCCCCAGCATACCCCTGAGCAGYAGCCAGCACACTCTCCTGAACTAGCTTCAGCCTGTTTCACAAGCCTGCTAGGCAGCACAAACATGATCTAGAGAGAGATCCCCCCCAAAAMCAAGGAATCTATTTTGTTCTCAGAGTAGCAGCCAAGAAGGTGCCTGAAACCAAAACTGCTCACAGAAAAAAATACACTGTGGAACATTTCAAGTGACCACAGATGTCCACTGATTTAGCTTAAATCTTCCTTGGGGACACAGTSCACGTGCTCATGCTGAGGGACTCAGGGTGTCCCCCCCTACCCTGGCTCAGTTTGCGGGGCTGGGGCTACGCTGCTCCTGCACCACCCCTTTGTGTACCGSGGCTTCCACAGATTGACTCGTCTTCCTTGTCCCCTGCTTGGGTGGCTCTGGGCAGACCTCCCTGCTTGTTTGAAACGTGGCAAGTGGGCCATGTGGGAGCAAATGATTGTCCACCTAGTAAACTGAATGGCATTAAATAACGTCTCTTTCCCTGGAGAATCCAGTTCAGGATTTAAAAACCACCAAAGCCTGCTGGGGCAACACAGTTTCTGCATTTTTCTTTAAGAGGTTTTATCCTCTTTGCTTCTGTTTGTGCCTGTTTTGTCATCTGGAACGATCTCCCTCCCTTTGTCTTCCCAGACTGATGCCAAGAGGTAGAGGCTAAAAGCCCCATGATTTACAAAGATACAGCCAACTGCATGAAAGTTGACCTGCTTTCAGGTGCTGACTCACAGAAAAGGAAAAAAAAAAAAGCCCCACAGGCCGATTTGGGCCTCAGAACTCGCTTTGAGTGGGAATTTGGTAGTGAAAACTTGGGAAGGATGAGCAAGGAAGAAAGGAAAGAAGAGGAAAAAATATTTAATAGATACATTCCCTTGTATATTGAAGATGTAGCCTAACAAGCTAAGCAAACACACACAAACAGTCAAATCTTTCCTCTGCTCTAAGGGTTTCACACATTTCTTTTCCAAAGGTCATCTGAAGTTAAGAAACAATATGTTCTTTTTCACTTTGATAAGATAGCTTTTCTCAGAAGACAGGTTAGCTCTTCAAGACATTACTTGGACACTTTAAAGCTATTATTAAAGCTAAAGTATCAAACTTTCTGAATAGATTTTTTCTTCTTTTTACCTCCCTTAGCCTGCTCCCTATAGATTGCAGATGTATAACAAAGTTCCTTGCTACAGCTTGTGTGCTTTCCTTACTCACCAATTGATTTCTGTTTCTTGTAAAGGAAAAAAATCCCTCATGCTCCCTCGCCCTTGTAATGAAAATGTATGTGCAGTCTAGACAAAAACATGATACTCCTGTGGTCCAACAGACAGATAATTATGATGCAGCAACTGTTCTTCTCCCACAGCTTGGGGTGATGTTGGAGGTCAGTACTTGGTATCTAAGGTCAAACCAAGCTACAAATCCTACCTCTCCTCACAGCAACCAGGACAGCCATTATGAATGCTGTGGTTTCCAAAGAGCCTTGGCACAGTTCAAGGGACACAGGACAGAGGCAAAGAAATGTACCTTGAGTGGGGTATTTCATGAAGTTGACCTCATCTGAAAGATCTGAGTGCTGCTCCTTTCTCTGTAGTTCGGAGGTTAGGAATACAATTACAAACAATTCATCAGCATTTGGCTTCAGGCAACAGGTCAAAGAGGTCTTTAATACTCAGAGCGAAGTCGAAAAACATACCTAGGTATCCTATCTGCAATCTTTAATGCAGACTGGCATGCAAAGGCTATTCAAGAGTTCAGCTTGAAGTTATGACTTTGATGCAGAAATTACTGTGTGAGGTTCCTGCAAAAAGCTAGAGCAGTAGATCCATTAACCTGTCCATGGATTGAGGCCAGGGTGATGTGTATTTAGATATTTGCTTTATTTTTGGAAACATTGGTTGAAATTTTTCATTGGATAATGATTCTTTATTATTATTTTTTTAGGGTAAAGATTGAATGAAAAAGGAACTTTTTAAAAGCAATTCAAATTTGTTAGGAAGAAGTCAACACAATGTTTTTAGTTTACCCAGAATATTTCACAATACATTTAGAAGGAGATATTTAAATGTAATGTTTCAGACCCTGCCTCACAGACTTAACTTCATTCTGAGTCAAAGAAAACACAGCCTGCTTGAATTCACTGAAGTTCATGTCAGGTAAGGCTAAGCACATAATTTTTGATCAGCTTCAATTCTGAACTGCCTGAAAATTCTTTTGTGTATATCTATTTCTCTGGGGAATTGAAGTCTTTGACTTGAGGAAACAAGCTGTCCGTAATCATCCAGGTGACATGCCAGGTAGCATGAAAGCTACCCTGATATTCACTGGAAGTATATGTATAAAAACAGATACTGAGGTGCTAGTTTCAGATCCAAACTGTGTACAGCTTAGGCCAACATCACTACACTTTGCACCTTGCTTATACAGTCATATTTTGAGAGCATCTGCAGAGAACCAGAGTTCTCTGAACAAAATGGTTCAGATTCACACTGCACCAGGTATGTCAGCAGGACTTTAGCTCAGATAGCAAAAGATGACAATTTAAATGTTAATATAGTTTGTGCAGGTGAGAAGAGAGGGAAAAGCACAATAATGCAGACATTACTTTGAGAGACACTCCTTCCTTGATGATACACAGACGTTATATTTCAGAAGTATCACTGGTCGGAAAAGGTGTCGGACAAATTCACATAAATTGAAAGGCAGCCAAACTCACAGCCTAATGCACCTCAGAATCACAAGGCACAGCAGGTTAATCACATTCTGACAATCTGTGTGACCAAAGCTTACTCTGCATTGGGCATTCAGAAGAGCGCCTGAGATTACTTCTCCTGATTCATCTGCACCCTGTAAAACTTGATATAATTTAATGTTTTCCACCCTTCTTTTCTGGTGTGCAGCATCATCAAGGTCTATGAGATAACATTTAATTTTACGTTACGTGTTGAGCAGCTCCTAATGTAATTAGTCTTAATGTAATGGTGTAATTTGGTTTTAGATGGGAAGATTTACAAAGAAAATTAGAATAAATGAATGCACAAAGCACCAGCTGGTGCTTATACCTACTCCCACATAACAAGAATATTGCTATTTGCAATCCTATGAAAGATGAGATAATTTGGATAACAAGGATCAACAAAGGGTGATGCAGCAGTTGGTCTAAACAGAAAGAAATCCACAGACAAATCCTGAACCATGTGGGATATAAAGCCTGCCAAAGCTGGAAGTAATCCAAAAGCATATTTTCAGGGAAATAAATATTGCAGTGCATAAATGTACCACATGGTGCATGACAGCAAGTGGCAACAGCAACAAGAACAGTAATAACTGACCAGCCAACTTGAGGGCTTCAGCTGAAGAGGGCTTCTGACTGACAACTGAGCTTGTGTTTACACTTTTGATCACTATTTTGAGTAAGAGGCTGTATAATCTCCATCCTCCATTTGCAGGTTTTCAAAATTCAGCTCATCAAAGCCACGGTTGACCTGATCTAGTGTTGGTGACAGTCCTGCTTTGACAAGAAGGCTGGACTAAATGATCTCAAGATGTTCCTTCCAACAAACAGCTCTATAATTCTATGATAAATAAATAAAATTTATCATAAATGTCAAGTACTATTTCAATTTTCCAAAACATAATGTCAAAAGAGACATTTTATCTATTTTAACACCTGGATAGTTTTGTGTGTGTAACAGTAAAYAGCTGCTCATAAAATGAAGACTAACATGTTGCAGATGAAGAAAGTATTAGTGTTTACCTGCACCAAACATATCATATGTAAGCTTTCCTGAGCTCCAAGTGAACATGAAGGAAAAAGTACATTATTAGCAAATCCTGTTGCCGGATAATTCCTGTCTTACAAATTTTACTTCAGTTGCTTATCCAGCTTGTTTAACTTTGGGCATTTTTACCAACATTTCCACTGTTGGACTTGTCCCAAGATTAAAGTTTAGCTTGGCAAACAGACTATGCCCAAGGACAGCCACTATTTTGCCTTGTTCAAAGAAGCGGCAATTCCTAACATTCGGACTATTTTGGTGTAATTCTTAACTTCGGAATTCCCGAAGCCAGTACAGCAGAGTTATATCTGGGATTACATTCAGACATGTTTGAAGAAGAGAAGGAAATGAGAAAGGTGTAGACCTTTATCTTAAATACAGTTCAACTCTGCATGTGTGAACCCTCGTGCACATGCACACATGTATTCATGCTCTAGGCTTGTTCAGGTGGTCATAGCCAGGAAGGAAACATACTTCAGAGAGTTCTCAGGAGAAGTTCATGTATAGGCACTGGGGAAGTTGTACAGATGGTGCTTCTGTCTGGCAAAGCTTTGAATAAAGAAACAAATGCTCTTGATGGGGTTCTGTGGTGAGCCATATATTCCTTATATTTAACAAATCAAGCAGGCTGGCAATTAGGTGGTAAATTTCTGGAAAGAAAGTCCAAGAGTTTATCTTTCTAGCATCCATCCCTCTACTGAGAAATGGGCAACGTTTATAAGAAGGTGAAAAGGTGACTATGTGACTCACGCTTGATACACTGCAGGGGAGAAACCTCCACATCCCAAATCAGTAGGTGGGCCGGGCCGTTGATCAAGAGGAAAGTGTGACCAGAGGTGATAAGAAACTGTCTGACTACAGTTCTCATTTTTATATTTTGCACAACACTTTATACTTCCTTCATTATACAAATGTTTCTGGCAGACAGCTGGAACCCTGACCTCTCAAGGCTAAAAGAATTGAATATAAAAATTCCTAGTTGGTGGAGGTAGTGGATGAGAGCCTTACAAAAACTATACTTAAGAATATTCAGTAATCTCAAACCTGAATTAAATTTGATATCTAATCAGCAAATTCTCCCTGAACACTTCTCCCTCGACACTTCCATTTGGACACAGAGACAGATATCTGTGTGTAAGGAATTCTGTAACAGACAGGAAAATATCTCTGCTGCTTCCTCACAATCCTTTCTGGCTCTTTTGCCACCATGACAGGTTCTTCTCTTACAACACTAAGGAAGAAAATGTTCTGTTAGAAAGGCTTCTCTAGCTCTAGTGTAAGATGAATTCCTCTTAGTGGTCTTTAAGAGGACTGGCAGGATCACTGCTTCCCTTGCACACTTGGTCTCTACATCCTCAAAGAAGCACCATTAAAAATCATTGCAAAATGACTGGCATTACAAATTCCAAACTAAACTAATGTTCACACAAACAAATTTCTACCACACGCCTTAAGAAAGCATGCCTCACTATGCAGTCGTCACTGCAAACCAACTGTATCACTTCTTGATTCAACACAGTATAAAAAGCAAAATCATGCAAATACATAAATAATACATTTTTTTGAGTATTTCTTAAACCAGTGTTCTGTCCTGCCTTGTACAAAATGCATACAGCCCAGCTACACAGTTGGGCTGTACTTCTCTATACATATTACTTTGGTGTTGAAGAAAATATGTGTGTTGCCACAGAGCTGTAATAAAAAACCATTTGACTCTTCTTAGTAGGATTCCTCTGTCTTATCTTAACACTTATTAGTGTTAGCCACTAACTCGTGGCTCTCCTATTTATCCCACTAGAGAAATTCCCTTGCTGTTAGCTGCTCTCATTTGACTTTGTTCAGCTGAGAGCTGTCACATGCAGCCTGGACGGATCCAGCTGAGGTAACCATCCAACTTCCCTGTAGCCACTGTCCAGATCTGCTGCTCTGTTACAGRTTATCAGCAAAGCAGCAGGGTCAGCAAGGGGAATGTACGACTCTGTCCCAATTCATAGTGCACTCTATCAGTCTTAATTGAGGATTAAAGAGGATGTAAGCTAGAACACTGCAGCACGTACTGGGTTACTGAGTCACCAGCTTTTTCCTCATTTGATGTTGGAACCAGCACTTGAAACAATCTGGGAGAAAAAAAAAAATCCTATCCAGAGAAGGGAAACCTACAGAAACATGCAGAACTGCTCTCCAAAAGCAGGAAGCGAGAGAGAACTGTAGTCTGCTGTGATCCCAGATCCTCCTGCAGCTTAATCTGATGTGTACAGGTAAGCTATTAACAGGAAGATCAGGAGACAAACTTGCACTTCCTACCTGTGCACCAAACGACAGAGAAAATTTCACAAGGTTTCCCCTCCTGAAAACTGAAATAGTGCTATTTTAGCTTCAGCTGTGATTTCCCCCCACCATATTTAAAATTACTTAGATAAAGAAGTATTAGGAGTTTGCYAGAAGACACAGAAAACAGGTGGATAAACTGCCTGATACATGACAACTTCGCATAAGCACAACATTATCCCGAGGCCATGCCCAAGAAAATGACTGGAGACCTCCTTGTAGCAGAAATGGCTGTACCACACATATGTACGAGTAATTACTAGTTGAACCAGAACTAATTCTACAAAGAGCTATAGCAATTGTTAGCCAAATTGAGGCTGTCGTGGCAGATGCTAAAATAATTGCTCAGGGAGATTACAGACCATATCCAAGCAGTTAATTCATTAGAAGTGTAATATTCAGAATGGCAATGGACGAGCAGACAAAATGGTAGCAAAGAGAGCACAGTTTTCCATCAAACAAGCACTACTGCCCTCCTAGCTCATCCTCTAGTTCCCTATTTGTATGAACAATTCATGCTTCAGTTAGTGCTCAGGACTGCATATGTTTGCTTACTAGCAGGCCTGAACCAATTTCCCTATGTCTAGGGTTTGGAAAAAACAGAGCACTTTGTAGTGTTTTGTACAGTCATCAGTATGAAAAATACCAAAGTCATTGTCCCTGCTATAAATCCCTTGCATGACAAGAGCTTAAAAAGCTGTCACAGATACTGGTTTCAACTGGCAAGACATTTCAGCAAACAAACAGTCCTCAAAGATTCACAGAGGTGTTGTTTACAGAAATGTCTGCATGGGTACTTGCAGGAATAAAAATTATATTCCACGTGGAAGGGTTTTTTTACAAAGGGTACTTTTTCTTGTCTCCACTAAAGCGAAGAGAAAAACCCCAGGGTAATTTGTTTCCCAGTATGAACTAACCCTTGGCTCTACTCAGACGCAATTCCTAACAGAGCAAAGGCTCATTTACGTCCGTCAAATTCCACAACACAGAGGTTATAGAGGATGTTATTGGCAAATAGGTCACATGYTGGCTGGCTGCAAAGCTGCATATATCCCTGCAGAAAGGGTAGCTGCTTGAAGGAGAAAGAGAATTGGCTAGACATTGGATTTATTTTGCATTTTTCTCTGAGTTTTGAATGCAGGCCGTTAAAATTGGCCTATCCCTAAAAAGTGGTCTATCCCTGAGCATTGATTACTTGTGTATGTGCACCTCCAGGACACAGCAATAAAAGAACATCTTTCACTTGGCACAACTGGCTGTAGGGGAAATGACGCTTGACATAACACAGATGAAATAAATATTAGACAAATATACACTAGAATGCTGCACACCAAGAATTCCAAAGTGACTTTTACAATTTCATAAGCTTGGATATATGCAAAAGAAAACAGTGAAACTTGCTTTGCAGCCAGGTTGCCATCCTTACCTCACGCTGAATAGTACTTTGCCTGACAAAGCACACAACTCTTTTACAGCTCAGCATGATGCAGCAGGGGAAAACGTTTTCCAAAATGTGGAGGAAAAAGGCTTTTCTGCAGATGTTATGCAAAAGTTCAGCAGAAGCAATTAAGGAAAACAAGTCTGTAGCCACATTCCCAATCATACAGGGATATACAAACCAGGTCCTCCTGAACTGCTTCTGGAAGTGACAGCAAATCAACAAAGGGTGTTGTGGCAGAGACAATAGATGAAACCCATTTCTATTAAACAAAGAAATAGGTCTGTGTGCGACTACATGATGAATTTTCTTAAGAAAGAAAAGAATTTTCTTAAGAAAGTTTTGTGGAGGTCTAAGAAGAGCAATGGCACAGGAGAAAAGTGGGTGATTCCAAATATCAAACAGACTTTGCAGCCTCTTGGATGAACAAATGAGAAAATCATGGCCTATCAGGTGAGAATTACAGCTCTGCAGGGTATTCCAAAATGAGAGAYGTGGGGAACTGGGAATCATACCTGCAGTACAAGCAAGTCAGGCACTGCCATGGGAGGCAATGACATTGCCTCTCGTGTCTCCTTCTGCGTCAGCACCACCAACCATCCCCACCATTCCTCTTTAGGTAGCTGCTTTCACTAAGCAAACATAGTAACTCTGCTTGTCCAATCTGATCAGAAAGGAACTTCTGAACAAAGTGTTTTTTGAAGACTAGTGCTGATTTATCACTTTATAGGAAAGAGATGCATTTGAAAAAAAGGTTGACAAATTTTCACAACTACAAGTGTTTCTTTTGGAGTTCAGAATGATTCAACTTTTCAAATATAATTCATTATGTATATTATATATACATAAACATATTAAAAAAGCAGATACACTAGCATAATTAGGTGATTAACAGCCAGTGTAATTGCCATGCTTTAAATCCAATAATATTTTTCCATCAAACTCTCCCCTCAGATTTCAGTACTAAAGATGTCCGAAGTGATGGCACTACCATAGCTACAGAGCAAGGTGATTTCCAAATGCCCATGCTGCATCCTCCTCTCTAATCACCTGCTGGAAGACACATACTCTGCCACTCAAATAATGTTTACAAGTAATATGCCTCTTCAAAATGGCCACCCCAAAAAAGAAAGACTATTATCCACTATCAACAGAAGAAAAGTACAGCCGAAAGTAGTCATTACTGTCTGCAAATGAGCCATTTTTCTGAAGGCTGTATAGCAAATGCCTCTTCTTCTGTAAAAGACCTTGCACAAATCAGGAAAATACAAACACAAGGATATTCCAGTTTGGACACCTAGCATGTTTCTGATAGAAAAGTTAGGAAAACTGCCTTATTTTTACATAAGCTTTTCTAAGATTGTCACTAGACATGATTTCTTACCTGGAGTTTTTCTCATTTGTTCAAGTATATACACTCAGTCTGAACTTTAAATTTGAGGTTTTATTAATTCTTAAACTGTATCTGATATATATGTATAAAATAATCACCATTCTGGCAGTCACCTTCTCCTCAGATCATTGCTTGGTGAATTTTACACAGCAACCTGGAGATGAGCAAATTGAACTGCAGCAACAGTTTGAGATAATGTTTGGAAAATGCCTCACTATATCATACATTAATTTGATGCTTTCCCTACAGACAAGAAGCAACAGACCTTACATTAGGGTCCTGCAGATTGGAGGTCTTACTGGGATTTACAAAAGAGGTCTCTTCTTTCACAGCCTGTTAAAAGAAGGAGCCAAAGTTTAGTACAACATCCATACACTTAGTATAATACAACTGTTTGTTAAAAAAATAGTCCTGTAAGCACCCCAGAAAACTGCAGTACCCAAAATGCCTACTCTGCCCAAATTTAAAAGGCATGATCTTTTAGGGTTTTCATCTCCTACAGCTGAGATTCACTGTGATGAGCTACAATGTACAATGTTCACAGCAATTGTGTAAGGAAGAGATTGGTACTGGAGGAGAAAGAAAGGAACAGTGACATTTACGGTTCCTCCAGAAAGCATTTGAGCAGAAATAATACAAAATCTACACAGGCAAACATACTGTAGTTGAGTTGTCCTTTCAATTGGAGTAGAATAAATATTTATGTAGCCTAACCAAAATAATGATGCCAGCTTTTCATTCAGTCTTTGAGAACCTAACTGAAAAATGTGATCCCCTAGATGTATTCACATTGTATGCACAATTCACAGAAAATCTCACCCACTACTGCTCTCTGCTAAATTACAGAGTCCTGTCTCTCACGTACCATTTATCTATAGAATTGAAAATACTAGTATTGCAAAATTACTTACATGGAAATTGCTTTATCACCTAGGAAATGCCCAATTAGGGCAGGTGTTGATACACACTTAACTGAGATGCAGTGTTCCACTATCCACATGTAAGTGCCAGTGTGAGCGCAACACTGCACCCCTTTACAGAAAATACTGGCTGAAGAGACAAGAGTATCTCCAAATCAGTCATGGACTTCTCAGATGGTGACATTTGTGTTCTGCTACATGAATAGAAGGGAACTGAAATGGTCCCACAACAGAGTGATTTTTCAATGTTCAGTATCTGAACCACAGTAATTTGAGGCCATAGGTCCAGATCAAATTAAATTAAATGTGTCAGTCTAATCCTCTTAAAAAAGGATGAAACAGATTTCTTCAAATCCATCAAATACAAATCAATGGATTTTACAGACATGTAAAAATATTGTAAATGTTATGTAAGAACCTTCCATTCAATACAAACTGATATATTCCATTTGAAGGTACTCATAAGAAAAGGAAACAAAACCAAAGCTGAGTTTCTTCTACACTTCAGCAATGAACTAAAATAAAAATATCAGTAGGTATACTTGATGCTTGGGGAAATYGCCCAAGATGTGAAAGTTTTAGGTTTGTTTTGCCCTTGTGCTAGAGAAAACAAAACCCTCATTGCCACTTTCCAGATCATTATTTACCAGATCATCATCCATGGTGGGAACAGACTGTTCCAGCATGTACACACAATTCACTCTATGGGCAATTAAACTGGAACCACTGGAAGCCAGACAGAAAGTGAACTCTGTTCTGGGCCTACTCCAGCCCAGACAAGTACCTGAGGTGATGGGTTAGAGAGCGTTTTGAGATAAGTCCCTTAGTAGGAAGTCTCTCCCTTCCTATTAGAGTTGTTGCACCTTGTGTATTGATACCAAACCCATCATCAGCAGAGAGGGGACCCTCTGAACCTCAGCAGAAGGTCTGTCCCTCTCCTAGGGGGCTAGTGTACAGAGAGGAAGCTAGTTTACAGCTGAGCTACTTGGAGGAGAACAGGATCAGCAGTAGGTACTGGAGAAGCTTCCCTCCAACATARTGCCCTTACATATTTGGGTTTAATCTCCCTCAGGCAGAGGTTTCCTCAGTCCTGCACAAATGCTCTGGAAATTAAGGAATCAGATAAATGTGGGACATAGTCACACCATCACCACCACTGTAACTAAGGCATCTAATGTTTTGCACCTAAGGTTTTCAGTGAATTACTGTCATATCATAAACAACTTCAGGATCAGGAGCGCAATTTTTAAATTTTAATAAATTCATAGCTTTAAGAAATTCAGCTCAGCTTAAGAGAATTTTTTAAATGGTCTTCTAGTAGCTCTRTATAGCATAGTGTTTATTCAAAATCTATTGCTTTCTTGAAAGGAAATGTTTTTTTAAAGACTTGAGAGAAAGCATTGAAAATCATTCTTTGCTGGCACAGATGAGCAGTGGAAGCAATATTTCTTTGTTCTACAGAAATTATAATGCTTTTTATAAAGCTGTTTGGTTTCTGAAAGCTGTAAACATGAATCCAGCTGTCAGAAACTTAATACAAAGTCTCTTCTTCACACTGATGTCTTAACAGCATTTTATTGTTAAGCCTGTCAAGCTRGCTGCTTATTATGTGTCAAATCGGCTACTTTTTAAAACTATAAATTTTACTTTATTCCAATTTTCACCAAATTAATTGATCTGCATTTTAAGATGCACTTGAACACAACAACAGAAAAGAGAATACAGAGATCAAGAATGCAATGCAGGGGTTGTGACCAGTAATAAAATTATTAAAATTCCACCTACTCAAATGCTATAAGCCACAGATCTCCTTAGCCAGCTGAGAGGGCTTCACTGTATTAGATCCTTGGTTTCTTCTCAGCTCTGTAACTACATTACTGCTCTCTTTTGTCTTCACTGCATTGGCAAGCTAAACCTGCATGTCAAGAAATTGTATATTGCTAAATAGGGATGACCAGCATCCTCCATCAATGAGGAATTTCTCTTGGTACTAATTTTTTCCATTATTACTCATGCTTTAGGGAACAGAAGAGCCTCCTGTACCCACAAGTAAGCACTGCAGACCAGCGAGCAAGTAATCCCACTCTAAACTGTAAGGAGAGAGGGAACACGTAAAGAAATGGGGAGGCCTGAAGAGCCTCAGGTGATGAGGCCTGTCCTCAGGGTACCACTGGGTGTGCATTGGCARGCACAGATTAATAAGGATGGGCTCATTCTTCTCACCTGATGCCTCTCCTCCCTATCTATGGATGAACAGACATGGGAAAAWGTCATACTTGCAAACACTTCTGCAAAGGGCTTCAGCTGTCAGAAACTGTGCCACCCTTGCTTCACTTGAGGGCCTGTTGGCTTTTGGTTTGTTTGGCTGTTTCAGAAGGAGGTCAATAAGTCATCAGGTGGCGGCATGTTCCTTTTATTTTCCTTCTTAACACTGCAAATCACACTCACTAACCACAGGAGGACTTTCTCAGCCTTGCTGAAGAGATGTGACTGTAAAACAAGGGTTTTACTTGTACACAACTCTCACAATGTAATTCCCAGATGGTTTGCCTTCATTTGAAAACAAGTGCACYTGCTAGGACCAGAATTTGGGTTTCCATTGCAGGATGCCCTCCATCACTGGAGCAAGGGAGTTTAGCCGAGGGTAGCAGAAGGTGCCTGGGGGGGAACATACATAGAGAGTTGGGCAGAGGCTCTCATCCACTGAAAGCCCAGCACTGAGCTGTGTAAGAAAAACAGAGACAGAAGCAAAGCATGGAACTACTCAGATCATAACTAAGGCCTCCTGCAGGGGCTGCTGCTCTGAGGAAGTTTCAGAGCACAGCAGAYCTGGAAGCCTGATTTATACAGAAGCAGATTCATTTAATAATTACCCAGAGAGAAACAACCTACTCTTCTGGCTACCAGACTGCAAACCAAATTAAAGGTTGATCCATGTAATCCATCCACACAGTGCCATTCTCTTTTTTTTGTCTGCACCAGGCCCAGAGCAAAAGAAAAATTATTAATGTTCCGATTTCACATGCCATTGACTTTCTGGATGGTGTTAGAAACAAAGGGAAAGAATTACTTTATCATTTTAAGCATTGCTTTATACTTTTTAGGGACAAGAAACATGACTGGGCAGCAACACCATTGTACAGGCTCTCTTCAGAGATTATTGCTAAGAAATACTAGTTTCACTAAAGGATGAAAAGAGGAGAAAAATATCTAAGTAATATCAAATTTGGCCCACGGCTGTCTAGGCCATCTATCTATGGGTAGCTTGAGAGTTCTCAGACTGCCTTTCACTYAACTCCTGTGCATCACTAATCTCTGCTGTGCTCTCAGCAGTCAGGTCCTTTGGAGCCTTAGAGAGGGGGTGGATGCTCCAGGGATGCTACAGCAGACTCTGCTGAGCTTTCTAGAGGGAGTGGGAACACTTTCTGGCCCATGGGAGTAATCCCATGTATGAATTCATAAGTCCTGGTGGCCGGATTTGCCTAATGAACAGCAGCTCGTTTGATTTTCTTCTGAAGAAAGAGTTAGCCGCAGGAGGATGGGGAACAGGACCTCAATATGGGAATTGGTTGCACTAAACATTCACCAAGTGGGAAAACACAGTAAAGACAGAACTTTGGTGGCAGCCTTCTGTGATTTTGCCTCCAGTGGGGCACTGTGCAAGGCAGTCTGTGTTCCTCATGCCTCAAGCAAGCACCATGGGGAGCTAGTGCCCTCTGTGTCTCTTCCATCACATGGGGCATTGCTGCAGCTCTCATCCTTACTGATCCAAAATAGGAATACCTTGGATAAGAAAAAAAACTGTATGAAGAATCGGATCACTACAGCCGAGGGGGAGTGTCAGGTTCTCATCTGAGAAAGACAAGGGTCTAGAAGGCTCCTATGAAACATATGATGGCTCTTATTTAGCAATTTCACAAAGTTCTCAGTTGCAGAAAGGAAGGGAGAGCAACAGCTTTCACATGTTTGGAGACCTTCAAAGGCAAGGAAGCAATGCCTCTCATTGCAGTGGCCTGGAAATACTTCTCTATCTTGGCTCTTTCTGCATCCGTAATGATGTTAAGGAGGCCTGAATCGTATTCGATTTTTCAGCTCTTTATCAGCATTTTTATCTTTTGTCAGCCACACCAAATGTTGGCTGATCTCATTAGATAATACAGGCTAAAGAACGTATCATCAGGAAGAATGTTCTGCCAAGGTAAACCTACCTTGGTGATTTAATATGTCAAATGTATCTTTTCAAGCAGAAAATCATGATGTTTATGTCTCTTGGGAACAGACTACTCTGTTTTTTTCCCTCTGAACAAGGTCTGGCACCATGGGCTATGGCAGGGTTCTTACACATCAAAGCAATTAACAGTACTTGTCTCATCATGTACTGGCACTTAGAGACGTGCCAGAGAGGAGACATAGCTGACATACCCACAGAGCGCTCTCAGAGTCTTGTGACACCACTGCCACATTTGCCTCCACTATCCCAGGGAATAAATTGAAGATCTCATCAGTTCCCACGTTCTGTTTACGTAAATCCTCGCTCCCCTTCTGTACTTCCAGCAAGGCTGCCACATCGTTTCCTCAGTTCCTTCCCTGATTTTGAGGTATCATTGCTGACACACTTCTAATGAGCTGCCATGTATCATATATTCATCACACACAATCAAAACCCCGTATTTTCATACCAGTGGCACCATTAAATTGCTGTAGCCTCACTTTTAAAGTTGAGYAAACCTGTTTCCACATAGCAACAGAACACAGAGAATTTGAAGCTGAGCCATTTTTAAATTCCATTGTTATGAACAATTATAACTGATGCAATGTTGCACTCGCTGCTGTTCCAGTCGAGAGTCCCAGTGCAGTTGCTTCTTTTTACCTAGCCTGAAACTTGACAGCGAGTTTATTGCTCATCCAAGTGGGTGACTAACAGCAACAGCTTTAGCAAGGAAGGCACAGTGTACATAAGGAGCTGTGGAAGCTTCCCCCACAGCCTGAACACCTCAGCTGCGACCTGTTATACTCACATAATTTCAGTTCTGATCTCTGTGCAAAGACTGTCAAATTGTGCAGTAGCTCAGTGCTGTGAATAAGGACAGGGTGGAGGGAGGGAGGAAAGGAGAAGAGGGAAGCAAACAACACCTAATTCATGATGGAAGGAGGATGAAATGTTGGAAAAGCTGTTCCTTTCAAGGTACTTAAGTCAACATCTAGTGAAAGCTAAGAATTCCTTTGGGGATCCAGAARGATTGGTTTAAGTCCTATTATAAGAAAGATCACATATGATTATAAATCCTCAAGTGTCTTCCCCTCACCTACTCTATTTTCATTCATGACCTGATTAGGGTTTGAATCCAGATCTCCTTAAGTGAATAAAGCTCCAAAGACCCAGCTTACATAAAGACAGTGAATTTTTTCTAGAAATACATGGCAAAGGCATCTGGACTTTGAAGGTGACAAGTCCTTACACTTGAATCTTTCCTTAAAGGAGACAGAACACTGAAAAAGACAAAGAATCATCAAAAATGTAGCTATGACAGACTAGCACTGTGGATCACCTCACTTATGCACCTTTTCTACCATAAATAATGCATAGATCCCAGTCTCATTTACACTTGCAGCCATGGCCTGCATCTATGTAGAGAGGACAGGCTGCAGGATGACACCGGTATCCTGCTTGACGTGAGGTATTTTCTGTACCAYGGTCCAGTCCTTTCCTCAGGGCAACTCTAGACAGCGCAAGCAACCTGCACTTATCCACATATTTGCAATACTTAAGGCAAAATGACGTGATATTCGGCCTGTACTTGTTTCTAGGGCAGGGAGAAAAAGGAGAGAGATGGCTATCAACCTGGCCTAAGAATTTACATGTGTATAAGCTTGTCAAGAAAGYTAGTGTGTGAAAGGAGTAAGAAGACTGAACGTCCCTTTGTTCAGCGTAAATGTCCCTTTGTTTACTGAGAATCAAGGCAGGCGAATCAATTGCTCGAGAACCCAAACCTGGCTGATAGAAGATACCTCTCTCTAGCCCGCAGTTTCCATTGGGGTTGAAAAAGGAGAAACAAATGGGATTTTGTATGCTCTTTGTAAGGAACCCTGCATCTCCAAACCACCTTTTCCCACCACGTTTTTTCTCAGCAAACAACCAATAATGTTCAGTGAGGAACAGCTCAGTAGTAATGTCACCTCTATTTGTCTTCTCTAAACTGCACTACAAAAATGTACCTGCGGAATGAGCTTGGCCTTCCCTTGTCTGCAGACAAGGGGAAGATGTGAGTGATGCACAAATCAGCTGCAGTAGAAAACTATGAGAAACAGGATCCTTCCCTATGCTAACCTGCTAGACTCACACCAACCTAAGGATTTAGGAAAGCCTGGGTAACAGGTGCAGAGTACAAACACCACTTGTAGATGACAAACTACTAGAACACAGCACATGCTGCCTGCCAAAATAAAAAGCCCTGCTGAGATAGCTGTACATTTGCTCAGGAGCCTGTGCTTAATTTTAAGGATAATTAGGATTTGTCCGAAGCCAAAGTGGATATGAATAGCAACTGAAACCTGTAGTATCTTTCCGTCATCACTCAGGCCATGAACTGTTTGGCAAAAGGGACTCTTTGTGATACTAACAAGTCGTGTCTGTTCAATCACAGCATATCAGCACTGACTCATGCAAGCTGCAAAGGGGTTTTAAATGCCAGGGAGAGCTGGTCTTTTGTATTCTGACAGTTCCTTACTGCTGCTTTATACTACTCTCTCTCAAATGAAGAGTCTGGAATATATGCAAAAAAAAAAAAAGATATGTCAGTTGCTTCACAGTGTTTAGGGCTCCCCTGGAGCTTAATTATGTGGGAACTGTGACATGCAGTCTGACAGCTAAAAGGTGGCAGATCCCTGTGGCACAGTTTGAGAGGTGTGTTGTGAAACATTACTGGTTTGCTCTAGCCCTAGAGGTAACTGTATGGCATGCCCTGTGCAAACCACAGATTCCCACAGCTGCATGTGAGTTCCTCACGTTTCTCACCTGTGGTGTCCATGGCACTGAGCTCCTAGATACAACTTCCAGCGTCCCCACGCACACTGCAGTTTGACTGTACATTTAGCTGAGTGGCACATTCCCATCTTCACCAAATAAAACAAACCCCGTCAGTCGTGTTAGMTTCCTGTTGCTCTGTAACTCTAAACCACAAGCAGGGCTAAGTGATCAGCACCACAGCCTTACAAATTTTCAGTCTCTAAGTCAGGGCTATAGCTATGGGAGATGTATTTCCCCCTAGGAATGCAATAAACAGCTCTTTGGCACAATTCTGAAAGGAAGCAGCACAGAAATCATATTCCAGAATATATTTTCAAATGTCTAGCATCATCTCCCCTGGTTTCATTTTTTAAATCATAAACACTGGAATAATTCATTTCTAAGGCTCTCCCTTGTGTTGGTGCCTAGCTGCCATCTAGAGAAAATTTCTGTCCCAGCTTATATTTTCCATTTGCAAACATTTACTCCATTCTCCAAATGAACAAGGAACAGCTTCTTCTTCTACTACATGCAGGAGGTGCTTTCATAAACTTGTCACATCCTGATGTTAGTAGCATATGGTATTGAAAATATTCCTACTGCTTAAAGAGAGAGCTGTTACAAATACTTWAAGCAACAGTTTGTTAATTTTGGATGTGATCCTACAGTGCACCAATATTTTTCTCATGCTTTTAAACCTAACTCTATAATGAAGATCCTCTATGAAGTTTCAAGAAGGACGAGTTGGACCATAGATTTTTGGGATCCTTAAAATAACATTTGTTTTCAAATACCACATGTGTAAGACAGAGTCTGGTTCTTTCTTCCTCCTTTTACAAACCAGAGGAGCAAATCCTCTTTTTAAATTTTTTTTTTCGTGCTATCATGAAATATGGGAATAACTATGCTTTACACAAGGAAAAGCAAGGCTGCCTTGCTTTACAACTCGAGGAATATAAGCTGTGCCTTAAAGAACCTAGATGTACTTCTTGCCCTGGCTGCCCAGTAAATTGAAGTACGACAGCACAAAAAACAAGAGATGAGAAATTGGAGTGTTACGAATAAGGCCAGAAGGCAAGACTTCTTGGGGATTTAATATGGAACTGGCATAAAAAGATAGAATTGGGCAAAGGATAACATCATTAGTCCTCCAGATATACTGAGCAGCAGGATATGTCAGATGGGGTCAAAGAAGGGCAGGATCACAGCCCTGGGGGAATACATGGAGTTAAACAGTTGTCTTGCATGAAGAAAACGATTCCTTATCTTCTCTCTTGAAAGGATGCTGTGTCTCTCAGCAGTGTAATTCCATTCCAGCTCACTTTTCCAAGAAGATGGCAGAACTGCCACTGGGAAATGGCTTAGCTACTAGTATTCAGCTAGTTGTTTGGAGGGCTGGAGGCCGGTAGAGAAGATAACTGGGTGTTTGATGGTATCTGATACGGCAGTTCATCAGGTCTTCCCATAGCCACCCTCCCACCTCCCATCTTCTAGATGATAGATGGTGTGTTTCTACTGATTCCTTCACCACGTACATTTTTCCTACCCTCCTCAGTGCTTGTGTAGCCACAGCTTCTTACTGTAACAGGTGATCATTGCCTGGTCTCCGCCTGTTTATTTTTGCAATGTCTCTGAGAAGGGTAATCTTTCACAATTGACAGGAGAGGAGCTCAAGTGCAGAACTCATCTCTACTTACACAGGCAATTTTGTGGCTAAGCAGGTAGTTGAACGAGGATTTCTAAGATTAAGGTGACATCCTAATTTACTGGCTATAAATTTTAAGCCATACTTTGTTAGCACTGAAAGCTTCAGGGATTTCAAACTGAACCGTATGCCATTATTTTTCCACAATATATGCTATGCTGCAACAGTCTTCTTTCCCCTCCTTTCCCTGAAATAATAAGACTTTTCTCACTGGGGTGAAGTCTACAGACATCTACTTAATCCAATCTGACTTTTAAAGCCTTGTGAAAAGCAACACAGGCAAGAAGGAAAAAAGGAATGCTCAGTTTGCTCTGAAAGTTATTTACAGCATAGCAGCAGCTAAAGAATACTGTTATGGCAGAAAAAGCAACCCAGGATGTTTTCTGTTGTAAAGCCCCAGAGTGAAAAATTAAGGCAGGGCAGGTCAATTGAGAGATGCATACATTAAGTACATTTCCTATCTTGCCTTAATAATGTTGTATTCTGAATGCAGCAGCACACACTGCTTCCAGTCTTTAACTATACAGTCAAACATGACCATTGAGCATATTCAGGAGAAAACACAAACATGAGAAGTATAACATGACATCCTGTAGAAAAGACACACAGGAAAAACAGAGGGTAAACCCAAGGGCAGAAATATGATGCATAAAGCACAGTTGATATAACACAGAATTCAGAGAGGTGAGAGAGAACTGCTTTAAGCAAAAACTAAAAGATAAAAAAAGAACCCCAAACAACTCCTTCCCCCTCATGCTGCCAAAATTATGGTTTCTGCTATTGAAATCTGGGGCAGTCAGAATAACCAAATTTTGATACTTCCTTAGGTCTAGCAAGACCAGATGTAATCTAGCTCTCAAATGAAASATCTGCCAGGGAACAACAAATACACAAAGTTGATTGCTAACAAAGTCCTTTGCAGGGCAAGTTGACCTGGTATGTTATTGTGAAAAGAAACAAAGCAATGGAAATACCAATATAATTTGTATTCAAAGAGAATAGTGTGCTCAAGGATACCACAGGAGCTTGAGATAAGAATTATAAAAATCTTTCCACCTCTATTTTTGTTCCTAAAACATTGTATTTGGCTTTATTTTTGGCACGATGGCATTTTTTTTTGTCCACAAATTGCATTTGAAAAGAATCACACATTTTAGGTTTCGATAGATTTACCTCTGATTGGGAAAATAATTTTTACAGTCATGCTATTTAGCATCAGTTTTCAGTTGCATGGCATCATTAAACGACTTAAAATGTTTTTGAAACAGGATGTATCTAATGTAAATACTAACCAAGCAATGAAAGTAGAAGTTTAAATTTCGTTAAAAGCATGTGAACAAGTAGGAAAACAATGGACTAGCTAATATTTCACACTCAGACATCTAAAGTTAATCCCCTGAAATAAAGGTTGAATCTGGATGTGTAGATACTATTACTAGAACACTCTTAATCACAGTTTCTATGAGGGGTGGGTAGCCTCAGAAAACTCCAGAGGTTACCCTTTCTCAGCTACAAAGCAAGTAAAAGCTATGTTGGCAAAACGTAGAGATTTCCTGAAGCCATTTTTCCTATTTTCTCAGCCTCTCTTYGCTGTATTAATCATGTCAGTTAGGACAAATTTCCTACTTCCATCACATCAATCATTTTGAGTTACCTGAAGAAACTGCAGAGCAGCTATAGAAAGCTATGTCAATGTGCATACTTGACTAAAAATTAGGTGCTTCCTCAGGAACGATATGATTTTGGAAAATTGATGGAAGCTCTGCCAAAACTAAAAAAAAGCAAAGTATTAAACACAGATTACCTGGGCACCTACTCTAAAAGCAGCTTCCACTTGAGCTTTGAGGATGTTGCACTTCATATGGTCAGGTACAGATGAAGGTGACACAGGTGGATGAAGAGCCTTTTCTGGTACCTTCTTGTCTTCACCCTGTATTTAATAAAAAAGACAAGCAGTGATATCTRTTAGAAAGATTAGTTCACAAAATGATCAAAAGTCAAATTTTTACTTGTAATAATTTGATTCAGCAATACTGGATAAAATTTCCRTATTCATACCCTGATAGATACATCTTAGAAGTTTTCAAAATAATGACTTRATACTATTTTCAAGACAAGAATAGCCTCAGGGACGTCTGAGTAATAGAAGCAAGAAAATTATGTGAAGATACATGAAAAAAAGCCCAGCCAGGCCCTGGAGTGGTTGCTCAAACCTGTGACCACACTGAGGAAGCAAAACATTGTCTCAAAATAGCCCACACCAGGCAGAAGAGCTAATAATACAACTATACTGAACGCTGGCTKTTTTCACCACCCTTAAAATGCAAAGCTTTGCAAATTTAACCAGAGAAATCTGAAGCAATCTYTACTTAATTGTAAGCCAAGCAAAATCTCCTTCATCAGAAAGAAAAGAAAAATCAAGGGAGTTGAAACATTGCTGCTGCTGTTTCCACTTGATGTCAACCCTTTACGTACGCAGTGATCTGCACCAGAAGTTTTGGCCCCAGGACAGCTAGTTTAGTGCCCTCTTGAAACATGACCTAAAGGTTTTGTGCCTTGAACAAGCTATATCCAGCAGAAATGCCAGCACGTATAAACTTCCCATGCAGAAAAGGAAAACAAAAAAGGACAATGTAATATTGATGTATCAACAARGAGGGTATGAATGAGACCAGGATTGTAAACATGAACTCTTAAACAATCAAGCTGTAATATGTCACATATTTTTAGAGAATAATTGGGCAATGGCATAACAGCCATTGCAAACTTTTCTATTCTTCCTGGAAGTGAGACCTGAATTACAGATGAGTAACAGCCTAGATTGTGCATTCATTTTCTGCTCTCACTGCTGAGAAGAGTGAGTGACTGTATACACCCAGACAGAACAGATATGTAATGCTGTCATTCAGATTTCAGCCAAAACAGGTACAAGGCATCACTACACTAGGCCCAGTGATCCTTGAGGTTCACCTCTGTCAAAGTRCTTCAAGACAGAACTGATCATTTTTTGGCCACTGAAATTACCATATGATTAGCCCTTAAACTTCAATATYGGTCTCCTTTATCCTTCCTTCTGCCCTACCCCATGGCATCCCACTGGCTGATGGTAMCTACAGTCTTACTGGCTCTTTTCTCAGGTCCTTGAACAATCACAGACAAATGGGAATATCAAGATTCGGGGGACACTTTCTGCAAGTGGAGCAAATCACAAAAGCAATTGTGTTGCCTGAGGAAACTTTTCAGCAAACACTGGGGAGGGAAAGAGCCAGACCTTAGCAGAACTCTATTGAGACTGCAAGATATTTATGTGTAAGCAAAGTTGGTCTAGCAGGCTTCTGCATCCAAAATGCCATAGCTGCCAGGTATGATTTTGAACAACTGTCTGTTAAAGGACTACTCATCATGAGATTTTTTTTCTCTGGCAAATTTCTAATAATTCTTACATGTTTATTTGTCAAGCTACATTTCCTTTTTTTAGAGGAAGATATTTTTGGACTTTCCATTCTCCTCACTTTCCTCCTARGGGAAAAAGAAAATACATAAAATGAAAAGTGACAGTGTCTAGCTGGAGCAACTTATGGAACTGTAGTCATCTATTCAGTCTTGAATATAACAGTAGTTCTGGCAAGCATATGAAAAAAACCCAAACAAACCCAAACATGAAATATTTGATTGACATAGGTGTCTTTTCTGGGGTACTCATGAAGCTGAGAAATGGAGATAATCAAAAAGACAAAAATAATCGTAAAGAAAGCACAACTTTCACTTCATAAATAATCTTGGTAGCCGAAGTGGATGACCACACATTTTAAAAGGGCTGTTATTACTGTCAATTTTTATGTGTATTGATTTCTAACAGCAGAAAAAACAACACACTAAGCAGTGGCATTTCTAAAGGCCATGCAGAATCCCACCTTTGTCTTAACACTGGATACTAATTAAGTAACATTTCAGTCAAGCAAAATTAACAACTATTTTACAAGCTAAATCAAGACAAGCAATGCTTGTTTAGGAGACAAGCTTGTTTCATACCTTGAAAAGTTCCCAAGTCCCATCCCTCTGTTATTTAGATGGATATTTCTCAGTCTTTAGTTTCTTCGTCCATTGTCCAATTTTCCCACATTGACCAAGAGGAAGATAAAAGCTGCCAGTCCTGCCCTTTAGCTGGGAACCCTYGAAAGGTCTAATTCTGCTGCTGTATGCAGGCTTGTGTAAATGACTCCACTTAATGGAGATCCCCAGTGTGAGCTCTGATGTGCAAGTGTCACACTGAGATTCTGGAGAGGTCCAAACGCTGATGGCAGCTGACCTGGCTGAAAGGGAAAGCTGCTGCTAGAGGTTGCCCACTCCTTAGAAGCCGCTCCTGGGTATTCAGTTCTGCTTTAGTTCTTATTTGGGCCGCACTTGAAGGGTTTCACCTTCAAGCAATAAAATTTGCTTTGCTTGCACTGCAACAGGAGCAGCAGCACCTTTAGTGACTGGTCACACATGAAGAGCAGACACTGCTGCAATTGCTGCTTGCCCTCATCCTGCTCACCAGATGCTGAGCCAGCAGCCGAAGGCCACCATGTCCCCCTGCCCCAGTGGAAATGCTGACTGCACACAAACCCCATGTGGGGCTTGGGAGAGCTCGACCTACCTGGGCCTCCTTCAGCTTCTGAACATATGTGAAAGGCTTCTCAGCCAACCTGCCTTGACAGTGACAGTCTTTTTTGCCACGGTGCAGCACATCCTGAATCATTACCGAATTCTGCTCTCCCACAGATGATTAGCTGAGACTATTACACACAGAGTCAGTGGCACTGAAGATCCAGATGAAAAGTAACCTCTGATCACAGAACCAAGCAGCACCTCCTTCCTGCAGACTATTAGCACTTCTAAGCACCTACATAAGTTCCTATTTTTCCTTAATGTCACTAACCTTTACATATAAACTCGTTCATCCCCAAATGTAACTGCTAAAGTATAACTGTCATCAAGAAGGCAAAAGAAAATAAAATATTTCATGGCTAGAAAAGGACAGGTAGAATCTTCTGTCGTTCATTTCACTAGTTTATAAGAAAATCAAAGATCTAAAACCTGCCTGCATTAGGAATCTATATACTCTTGCTACAAGTCTACTCTACTTTGCTGTATAATAAAGAAATTTTACATTTCCAGAATCCTCACTGCTTTCAGCATAAAGACAGCAGCCAGGTATTCATCTGTTGAGCCAGTTTGCAAGTTATTAACATTTTGTTTTCATTTATAAACTCARAATATTCTATTTGGAAGTGATTAGAACCTAAACATGGCATGAAGTTAACGACACTTCCTGTTTTATAATTTTTTATTATGCAATTCAAAAGAATCTTAGATGCCCCTTTCAAGTGAAAGTCTTAGAGTCAAAGTTGCATTTGAAGGAGATAAAATTCTTGCTTAGAACTGCAATTTAAACTCATCTTGAAAGTTTTAGAAATTAAGAAAAAAACCATTAAGATACCTGATAACACTCCAGTTTTCTCTCTCCAGTTCTGCTGATACTCAGTAGTAGCAATGCGTTCACATTGCTTTCACCATTGATGCAGAATTTTATTTTTCCAGAGAATGAGAACACTGGAGAATTGCATTTAAATGGATAGAAGTGGGTTGAACAAGCTCAGATATATACACATATAAAACTAAAGGCATTTTTTTCTTTTTGTAATTGAGGTCTTAGGTTTGCTTTTCTCCTCCCAAACATTTACTTTAAATTCAATTACATTTGCTGATACTAGAACTGAAGGCAGATTTGTACAGTGTTAGGTAAYGATGACACTGGGTTTGTTTTGCTAAGCTAAGTGAATATTAAGTACATGTACAGAATATAAAAATAGTTGCATGAAACACAGCAATACCAGTGCTGTACGTAACATTTCCATGCTCTGCTTTAAAATGTTTGTGCTTTTTTCCACATCAAACTTTGTACAAAGAGCAAGATTTACATGATCTTGTGCCTCTCAGAATTTATTGATAGCCTCTTCTTAGCCAAACAGCATATTTAAAACATGTATTTGACTGGAGATAACTGAAGAATAGAATTAATATTTTCTTTAGGAATGCAGGTCTATTTTTGTCGCTAGTCATCACTACTTGTGGGAGGTAAAATTTTAACAAAGACAACACAAATACATAGGTTCTGAAAGCACATTAGCTATTTGAGGTTTCCTGGGACTCAACTGCATCTGCAAATGTTCATGGAAACCTACAGACTCTTTTGCCCCTTTTTCACCAGATTTATTGATTTTTTCCCTGCGATAGCTAACACCAATTACAAATGGATGTGACAATGGTAAGACCTGTACAATTATGTGTTATTCTTACTTGAGGCAAAGTTTACAAGCAGAAACTGCATCTTCTTTATTAGAAAAAAAATACAATTGAAACAAGCAAACAAACAAACAAACCCTTCATTAAGCTGTCAGACAGACAAGATCTTTCTCAGGTCAAATATTAGTTGRTTTAATGAAAGATATAACTCCCAATAAATCTTGTTATGCTTACATCCTTGGAGTAAAACTCTTTAATTCTTGGTATTCAATTTATTTTATAAAATGCTATTGTTCAATATTATTAGGTCCTGCCTCTGTCACTGCCAAGCATCATAATAGTTTCACTGGACCATGGTAGCTATGTTTCCCAGGATATACCCTCTGATAAGTGTATCACACAGAAGAGTCTCAGATATATCAACAAGGTGAGTCGATTTTGCAGGTTTTCTTAAACTACAAATGATTTTTGGAACCACAGTGGCTTTAGGCATTGCAGTTATGCAGGGAGCAGGTAGTTCCACAGCTTGCTTGCAAGTGGTATCATTTGGAAGCAGACAATCTGTGTAACTGGGCAGCCCTGTTATATGGTCTTGCCCTSCTAGCAAAAGGCCATAAGTTTTGAGCAGAATTTGCAAAGACATTAAGGCTCATCCAAGCTCRCTCGATCTGCCTGCAGCTTTCTTCTACTAAGTTTAGCTGTAGCAGCAATAATTTTATATAGAAAAGAGTAACACCAGTGTTCTTTGTAGAATAAGGTATTTATGACTCTAACAAAAATATGCAATATAAAGCAATGTAGGTTGATATGATAACAGGGGCCTTGGGAAAGGAAGACATGGGACATGGTGTAAGGGAGCGCTGACATGGAGTGACAGGGCAAAGGGCACAGGCTGGCACTGGGGATCCATGGCTACAAACAACCCACCAATGGCCAGTTAAAGTGCAGACCTGGACCCAGACAAAATTGTTTTTAGGGGCAATGAAGAGAGTGAAGACATAATATATAGCATATATAAGTAACAGCCACCACATACAGTAAATTTGGGTGTAATGTGAAGATGTAGATCAATGAAGAAAGAGTAAAATGTAAAAGCTTATTTGAAAGCATACAAAAGGACCCAAAGTGTATTGTAGTGAGGAAGGAGAAAACATGAACATGACTGGATGGAACATTGGAACAGGCTGCCCAGGGAAGTGGTTGAGTCACAATCCCTGGAGAGATTTAAAAGATGTGTCGATGTGACACTGAGGGACACAGTTTAGTGATGGACTTGGCARTACTGGATTAACAGTTGGACTCAATGGTCTGAAAGGTCTTTTCCAACCTAATGGATTCCACAATTCTATGAACATCATCATTCCCCCCCCTGACCTCACCAGAATGAAATCACCAACCTTAGGACCCATGGGTGTAGGGGAAGGGTAAGCATAACACCAGAAAAAGAGGTAGAAACAATTTGAAATGTATTATTATTCYTTCTTTTTATGCAATAATTACAGCTAGGCTAATAATTACTAGACTCCCAAGACTTCAGAAATGCTAATAATACATTCCCAGCTTTATATTATACACACACACACACACGGAGCAATGGGGGACGGGAGAACACATTTTTCTAATGAAAGGCTTCCAAGAAGAAAATCAGAAATAYATTCACAGCTACAACACTTAGGCTTGTCTGTCCTGGAGATTAAGGAGTCTGCTAGCACCAAAGGGCATGAAGCGCATGTTGAAATGGACTTTTGTCATTCAGTAGGTGGACAGACCCGTACACCATACCAAACAGCTCTGGAAAAGAGATTGGGCACATCCATTCATCATTCCCACGAGACGAAGTTTGCTGCAGCAGACAATCAAATTAATTAACTGCAGAATCTAATTTACCCAATTTCTTGCTAATTCTCCTATGGGTCGATTATTAAGCCTGACAAATTCCAGCCTGAAAGCACTTTGCTTGAAAAAAATAACAATTAGCAACAGGAAGGGAGGGAGGGAGGGAAAACTGTGACTCCACAACAGATGTGGAAAGTGTTGCTTTATTTTTTTTTTCAGAAATAGAGTAAATGAAACAGCTTTGTAACAGCTTCACTGGTTTTATTTAAGCATAATATTTTGGAGGATGCAAGACTAGACAATAAAAAGCACTTAGTAGACCAGAAATCAATGGAGTGATGCAGGAGAGGAGTTARCGTTTCATTTTTTTGCCAGAAACTAGACACATTGAGCACTCATTAAAATCTGTTCACTGTTTGACTGAGTAGCTAGTTAACTACCATAACCAAAGGAACTTTACAGGCCTCACTCTAAGTGAAAAATACTTGTCACAGTTTGGGGTTGTTCAATCCTGTCTAATCTGCCTCGTTGCCTTTGTGCTGGGCAGTGCTCTACAGCGTTTCAGCCCAGCGTTAGGCCAATATTTACAGCATGTCCCTCTCTTTCATCGGAGAAGCCATCTGCTGAGGCAACTCCAGGCTCTGCTCAGAGCTCGAAGACCTGTGGTTTGTTTGTTTTAGCTTTGTGAGCTCTATGTACGCATTTCACCAGGATCTAGGTCAGAAAAAGGAGTTTGAAGAAGAAACCACAAGTGAAGGGCCAAAAGAACCTCGGAATGATTTGTTGGTCACAACCCCATAGCCTGTAATGTGAGGGCTGGATCACTGAAGTGCTTTCCAGTGGTGACTCTGGACCTGTTTCAAGAGTATGTACAATTTTCAGATTGCTAAAAACAGTAATTTTAATAAATTTTGAGGGACTGGTCTCTTTTGCATTCACACGGTAACCGCTGTTCATGGGAATGCTGCCCAGTTCTTAAACCCAAACCTTCTACGACTGCCAGGGGAGGGTTTTCATTAGACAGCCTAGCCTTGCCTTTTGCTGAGCTTCTGCCAGAAACAGAAGCATTTAGCAGCTCTTGGTGCTCATTACAAGACTTTTTCATCAGCTGAGCTTTGACTGATGGCAGACTCGTCACAGCAGACACAGGCTGCATTTAACTGTGCAGCTGCATTTATTGTGAAGCACTGACTTGTTATGATACTGGCTTCTGCTAATTAGTCCTTAAATAAATAATCCATCTGACTGTGGACAAGATTCTAGAGCTGTCAAGACAAGCCAAAGAAAACCATTAATTATAGAAGAGCTGAGTTCTCCCTCCACAGACTTGCAGTGAATATGAACAAGGGAGAGGATCAGAGATCAGGCAGAAGTTGCAGGGACTCTATTTGGATTACTTGCACAGCACGGTGGAATACAGGACCAAAGTGTTTTAAGCTTTCAGTTAAAGAAAGAAGACTGACCATAAATCTACTCATTTTGAAATCACAGGGATACCTTTAAGATCATATCTTTGGACGTTTTGTGCAACACAGGTCAGATTGGTTCACCCACTCGTGCACTGAGGTCAGCATGGAGACAGACCTCTCACTTCTTCACTCTGGCCTTTTAAATACACCAAACTGAGCTCTCAGTGGGCTCAGTAGCGTAGGACAGTCCTTTCAAACATGTTCCAGACACTGCACCTGAGCAAATGTTCTCAGATGGTGTTCAGATATAGTATCAGCAATCACATCTGAACTACACAAGTCCTCTCACAAGACCTGGGTATTCATCCGACMAATCTGAGATGAAGAATTTTCCTTTGGCATACTATGTCAAAGCTTAACAAGCTTTGCATATAAAAAACTGTACTTATTACAAGTTCGGAGTATTTCTATAAGAAGAACTTGAGCAACCTTCATAGGAAAAAAAGGTGACTTCTTTCTCTTTTCAACCCAGTTTGTTGACTTTATTATTTATCATTTTAATTCCCACTTGAGCCAGACAAAATAATATCTCCTCCGGTGAAAACCAAATAGATTTGGGATAAAGTCCAAAATATTCCAGCTTCATCTGTTCATTAAGAAGTCTCAAAAAATCAGGACATATCATTACCTCATGACTACATTAATAAGGCATAAGGACTGCAGTCCACAGCTGAACTACACCACAATTCCATGACAAACACTGAACACAGTTCAAGGAAATCTTCGTGATAGAAAATCCACTGCATTATGGAATAAATTCAATTAACTGTAATACTGAAAAAAAAATTCCAATCTTTAATTTTCTCGTTAGAAATACCTGACTCACTGATTTTCAGGCTTGACTTCCATCTCCTGGAATTTCTCATCCAGAGAAGAGAAAGATTCTGCTATATAGATATACAATCCCTTCGTGCTTGTATTTTTGGTACACTTGGTTGTGTCCCTTGGATTTTAATTTCCCCAATGCTTGTTGAAATAATATCAATAACAAAAGGCTGTTTGTAAAACCAATGCAAAGTAATTTAATTGAGTCCTCCCTTGAGCTGACAAAAAACCCTCAAAACACCACTTTTCTTTTAACAGGTCTGTACAGAATCACTGGGGGCCCAGACCCACCTCGTTTGAAGCCAGTGGCAATGCTCCCATTGACTTCAGTGGGTCCATCTCAGGACCAATGTGGTTGCAAACCAGAGATCCAGGTCTCTGTGGCCCTATCCAGATTCAGATAAAGGCATCCCACAGCGCAGGCACAGTGGATTTAGCCTCCCATGGATACAAGGAGCCACCGACTTGCTGATCTCTGATCTCTGGCAGAAACAGCAGGACGTGGCTGTTCGGCCACCCCTGCAAAAACTCACTCATAAAACACCCACTAACATCAGATGCCAGGGGGAGTTTATGGCATAACACGGACTCCTCATGTAGAAAAACAAGATTTTTTTTTTTTTATCACTTAAAGTGTTGTTATTTTTTTACAGCTCTGGGCTGCCTAGATGACTAACTCTTCACAACTAAACTAAAACTATATCATAACATTGTTGCAGCAGCTTCTGAAATTTTAAAAGGCAAAGCTGATTGAAATGCTGAATCTAAAAACCAAATCCCAGTCCCATAAGGAGATGGTGAGAGGTGATTAAAAAGCAAGCCAGTTAAAGATGAATGTTGATTTGAATTGGAGGTGAAAAAGCATCAGCTTCTGAATATGAAGTGACAAAGGAGCTCTGGCATATGTATGTAAAAGGATATATGTATATGCTATACCTTGTTCATGCTGACGTGCAGGGCTGGCCATGGTCCAACTACTTTCACACTCTCCGTTTCTATTTTCTTCAGATGAGAAGTTTCATCATAAAGAAGGGGAAGTCCTGAGCTCAGTTCTAAAAGGATGCCCAAAAGAAAGAAAGAAAAAAACACAGTCTGAAGGGAGGCTACAGAAGAACTGCAGAGCAAGACACTCAACTGCATTTGAAGAGACAGTGGTCAGCAAAGCATCCTCTCTGTAAGACCCTCTAAAATGTTTCATAATTATGCCTGTCAGGTCATTTTGCCTTTTTCTATTTAGCAAACAATTCCTCCCCCTTCTCCTTCTCACCCATCCTTTCATTTCAGCAGAGCTTTGGTGAGCTTTGGGCTAGATATTTCTCTCCTTACCTCCCCCCCACCTCTACCCCCTCTATATTCTAAAACTTAGTTGACACCAGAGGGATTATTTATGCAGCCAAGGTGCCACTCTCAAAACATGTGATGTGTAAAGAGATCAGAGTATAGCTTTTGGCTTCTCTCAGACATSTTTATTTATATGCCAGCCTCTTTAAGACTGTTGTCAGGAATTTGCTGTGCTTTGTCAACAGAGATTTTGAGCAAGCCACCGACACAGCAAGACAAAGAAAAATACTTTTTCAGACACCCCTGAAAGGTCTCTGTCAACATCTTGGGGGTGGTGTGGCATATACATGTATATTTGCAAGTACTCTGAGAAAAATATACTTCATCTTGTGATGATTTAACTAATCTCTTCATTCTCCCGTATTTCTTTTTGCCATGGATTCTAGGTAATAACAGTTGGGAACAATCCAGTTCTCTGGAGTGTGATTCAAAGCCTACTGAAACCAATAAAAACCTTGCACTGACTGCAGTTTGGTTTGGATCAGGTTCTTAAGCTGTCCTAAGAATATTAAATATTACTCACTCAAGATCTAATTCTACAGCTGTTTAAATATACATTAAGGGCTTTGCTGACTAGAGACAAATTGCTAAAACCAGCTTATAGGGATATAAGCAAAGAGCTGGTTTTGGCATTAGTGAAACATTATCAGACCCTGAGGTAAAAATGTCCTAGAAAGGGTTACAATATCAGCATTGACCTCCTCTTGGTGGTCTTTCGTCACAAGTTAACATTGCCAGAGGTTGCCAGAGTTCCCCATTTCTCACATCACAGCTGCTTCGGTGGATACAAGATGGTGAAATTGCCCAATGATACCCCAAGAATAAATTACCACAGCATAAAATAAGACATGATGATGTTTGAGTTTTTTTTAAAAAAAGATCATTCTATTTTCCTTTTGAGAAAGAAAATAAAGGGGGAAAGTGCCTTATTTAAATTATTCAAGTCTGCTATTATTTAAAACTGACTTTTAAGCTTTGTTTTGATTTGTTTTGTTTTTGTTTAAAGGGAGAGCTCAGGAAAACAAGTAGGACAGTTTAGCCTTTTAACTCAACCTAGAAAACAGACTAAAAAAAAGGTAAAAAAACTGAAGTCCTACAAAAGGCATAAACTTCCTGAGTCAGCACTAAGTCTTGGCAAACCCAGGCTTTCATTCCAAGGAAGGATCTGGCAGCACTGCAGTTTCTGAAAGCACTGTTTTCAGCCTGAAACTCAGTCAGTGTTAGACCATTCTCTGCTCAGGGTTATGCAAGGTCTTTTTTAGTGAGCGGTTCAGGGATAAAGGATGTCTTTTTTGAAGTGATAACCTGCAAGCTCAGCCCAGAGTTCAAGAGGCAAGCTGGGTCGCCTCTTCCTGTTCATCCTTTTCTGTCATGAAAATTCTGTGAGCTGCATTGCATACGTGTTGGCATCTGCTCTCCGTGATAGCTCCAGCTGCTGCCGGTGAATCTCCTCATGTGCACCTGGTAATCCATGCACAACGTTGCCGTGCCAATTAGGCTCAGCAAGCAGCCCACCCTCTCTTCCCTGTAAGGCCAACTGCTGTTGAATACAGTTGTCCTTGGGACTGGGGTTCTGGAATACGCTGGGGGAAGATGTGCTGCATAACCAGATGTGATCTGTGTGCATTAGTTTTCAGGTGAAGAGTAGCATCTCAAGTACAATAATCAGGCTGAATGCAGGAAAACAACATCTTCTGCTGAACTGCCTTCATAAACACACATGTCAGATTTGCTTCACTGGATTTCACTTCCTCCAGTAATTGAAGCAGACAAATTACTTGGAATGTGAAAAATCAGGCAGATCTGGCCCAGGTTTGTTTTCTGTTTGTTTCTGTAACAATGTCCTGGGTGGTGTGTCTGCTGGGAAACAGGTACTAGTATTTAAAAGGAACCTTGGCTGGGCATACTGTTGTTTCCCTCTCTCCTGCCCATGTCCTGCTAATTGCACTGGAATTTTGGCATTTCTCAGAATAGATGTAAGTGGAAGAAAGGCAGATGCTTTCTCCCTCTCTCAGCCTGATGCTGGATACATATCAGTGGGTTGCTCCATGTTCTACTTCAGCTGAATTTAAAACCATCTCAGAGCTCGGTGATGAGTCCAGTCCATAACAACTGGAATAAGTCACAAAACACCTATGGTCCCTTGGAAAACCACAAGGTAGGTGAACTGAAGTGCTAGTGTCACCTCTGTCAGCCTATTGGGGAAGTTTCTGTTAGGATAGCAGATTCCCCCCACAAGACCTTTTTGCTATTCAGGCATTGCCACTTGAGATATTTTGGTCACAAGCACCCTCTTTCCTGAGAGTGTCCTCTGTTTAGTGACCACTTACTTCCTAGAAACACTTTCCCAGTGGTGGCCTTTCCACACAGCCTGGAGCCAGACATCAGTCCCCCATGTCCCCACATTCCTGACGCAGACTGCTGATAGTGCCTGATTTTTCTTGTCCCACACACTCTGCCATGTGTGCTGTCCCTGACAACTGACTGATGGCCAGCATGCTCCTAACCATTTCAGTACACTCACTGTGAACCTTTCCCACAGCCTCCCTACAAGAGCTTTCTCAGCTGAAATAGCCTGAGCAGCATTTTAATGAAACCATTAAAAACAAACCAAACCAAGTCCCCTGAGCACCAACCTTGAAAAGGCACTTAGACCTGTCACCCCAAGCTGCAAAAATGAGTAATTCTGATTCTGGAGGGGAATCAGAAGGGAAGTGGTCCTACCCATACTGCCGCTGCTCTCACAGCATAAACATGCCAGGTCTAACCATAGACTGGCTTTTCAAGGGAAATCAGCTTTGCACCTCCAGCTGGATGCACAGGATCAGCGATGGGTTGCAGTGGGGCAGCATGCCAGAGTTAAGACACCCAGCACACAGCATGCACAGCTGCCTAAATAGCTCAGCTGGGAGCTGTTGTCATGGCCACACCACAGCCTCCCCTTGGAGGTGTCCCATCCCTTTCCACTCCCTTAGAGAAACTGGGAATTGGCATTCGGTGCTACTGGCATTAGGCCGCGTCAGGAACCAGCACCGATTCCCTTCTCCTGAATCAAATCGTTGGCATGGACCAGCATTAAGCAGACAAAGTGAAGAGAAAGGCAAATCTGACTCCAGGAACAGGTGTCACACACGCCTTGGCGGCTGAGGTTCCCTTCAAAGCATGGCAACTGCCGGACAGGCCAGGAAAGCTGCTCCTCTCCAGCAGTGCGAGGTTTGGGGTGAGAGGGCTTGCCCTCCCCATGCCTGTGGGGGGGGACATGGAGCCTCCTGGGCTCCAGTTTCATCCTACAGGTAACACTTGCTGGGCACAAAGAGAACTACTCCTGATGTTTGACCTTGTGCTCTTCTAGGCTTTTTCTAAGGTTGTTTCTGCAATAAGGAGAAGCAGGAAAGCTGTGTGACCTGAGAGGAGACAGAGTGCTGGAATAAACACCCTCCACTGTGGGGTTTTTGCTGTTTCTTCAATTACCTCCTGTCCTCCAGGTGGGCCCATGGCAGGGCTGTGGGGAGCTGGAGGCCAGCAGCACTGCTTGGGCTGAAGCTGGGGCACCGGGAGTCTGATTTGGAGCTGTGGGCTGTATGGGGGTAGCCCCGCGGAGGGGAACAGGGGAAGCATAACCAGCAGTGCCCTCTGGGTCAGGACACTCAGCAGCAGCACAGCTGGCCCTGAATGAATTTCCTGGCATGCYTCAGCTCTAATTTGGGAAAGGAAAATATGGGCTGGCACACCCCTCAGAAAGGTCACCGCCTCCCACMGTGCCAGGCTGACAGCCGGGCGAGGCTTTCCAGCACAGCCTTGCCAGCATTCCCGCAGCACCCGTGCCCAGCCGGCATCCAGGGCAGCCCCGCGACCGCCCGGCCGAGGCCCGGCAGGTGCAGGGCCATGTGAGCTGCCCAGCAGCCCCCCAACAGGACGGCCTGCACTCCCCTCCTGGATGGAGGCAGTGGCTGCACAGCAGGACCGAGATGCGGATACCCGTCGGCAGCACTGGACCATCCRGCAGCCTGCTCTGAGCCTCTGCGGCCATGCCAGGCAGGGGGTGGCCGTGCTGGCAGTGCTCCGTGCCAGCCTCATGTGCTTCCCAGCATGAAGGTACACTGGAGTGCAGTGCACCGTCAGTGGAAAACAACATGTCTTCCGGGAGTAGCTTCATTGAAAGCGAGTCATATTGCTGCGCAGGATTCCTTCCTTAAACGTCTACAATGCCTCGCATTTTATTTCTTAAACTTCCTTCCTAAAAAACTATCTCACTCTCTTCGGGAAAGAAAGCTAAAAAAAGTGTTTCTGAGTTTCCAAAACAAAGTCTGATTAAAGTGCTTGAGCAGGTAGAGTCCTGTGCATTACTGCTGAGGTGGGACAGCCTACAGTCAAGGTCACCCTGTACAGCMCATTACTAGACCCCGGGTTCAGGAATTTGAAAATTGTCAGATTAACTGAGCAGGGTGAAAGTTTCCATAATGGATGCCTATCTTAGGGTGATTTACAGTTATGAAGGCAGAAACTGGGCAAAGGAAGAACTCATCATTTCCTTGAGACAAGGAAAATAATAGATATCTTGTTTTGCCCATCATCTGAAATTCTTACACAGCATCGTCATCTGACACACTGCTGAGTGCAGAAATTATAAAACTGAAGAGCAAGWAGTAGGACTGCCCAATGACAGGGATGTTTCTCTTCCATTTCCCGTGTAAACCTACAAATATTTGGCCAAGCTATGTACCCTTAAAAATGCCTGTACACATTCAGCAGCAGAGACTTACACTCAAACTCCCCAAGGCTGCATCAGGAACAGATAGGCTTCTCTCCTCTTTGCTTTCTAGAAGCCAAGAATTTCTCCACCAAGGAAGCAAGTGTATTCCAGTCTTGGTAGGTAAAGCTGTGCAGTAATTGTTCCCATTACTCAAACTAAAAGCAAGATGCTATTTGTCCAGTGCTCCAAAATTTCTGCTGCTTGTGCCCAGACATGAAAACGAGATCCAAACAWCGAGGGCCAAAGGCCAGCTGGGCAGATCAGCAAAACACAATAGCAGATGAGTGTAGGTTTGTGAAACTATATGAACAAATAGTAACAATAAAAAAATAGCCTGTGCCAAGTGGTTGGAGAGTCAGAATCTGTGTCTAATTGGGCATTTGTTCAGCTATGGAACACCCATCTAACACCAAATCCCAGAACCCCACAGCAAAGCCAGGAAATTGCAAATCTCATCTCATTTGCACATACTAGCAAATAATAACAAGAAGCATATTCTTCGAGGAAGAAAACTGAAATGCATTTTGTTTTCCTTTCCTTTCCTTTGCCCCCTTGCCAGAGCCAAGGCCGACAGCAGCACAGTTACTGAAATGACATTCACTGCAGTGGACTTACTGGTTGGGTTTGGAACTGCAGAAACAATGTCCTTGCCGTCGGGAACAAGGGCACCATAATTGGCGTGGTGGTGGTGATGCCGATGGTGGTGGTGGTGCCTTGCAGGCATTTTTGTGGTGTATGGAGTTCCACCATTCTCCTCAATGTTGAACGGATGCAAATCGCTGTTGTTCAAGGGAAAGCTACAAAATAAATTCAGTTCAAATTAGAGCAGTAAACAGTAGCAGCAACTGTACATTTGGAGAGACAGAGTGAAAACTTTCTTGGGAAAAAATGCACAGCTTTTTAGTAAATAAAAAAATTTAATGAGGTGTATCCCAAATCTTTACAGTTTTCTTTCTACTTGAGATTTATCAGGTGAGGAAAAAGGATGCCTCTGCTTGTTGCTATGACTTTAAGATCAGAATAATTTTTGATCTTACACACTACACAATCTCTGCTATAATCTTCCTTAGGATAGGAAAGCTATCAGGCAGCAAACAATAACTCCTTTAAAGTGAAATTGTCCTAAGAGCAGATCAAGGAACAGTCTCAGAATAACATTAAATTCCTGAGAATGTTCAGGGCTCTAAATTTATGGAGCAAAATAGCTATATAAAAAAATTCTGACTTMGGGGAAAAATGGAGAAATAAAACATTTTACTGGTAACAACATACAAAATAGCACTTGGTCAAAAAGGAATTGCACCTGTGCTGGTATAACTAGGGGTTTGGTGCTTTTTTTTGCATGTGTTTAGTTAGGAGATTAACTATCATCAGTCTACAATATATGGAGAAATGGGGACACGTTGACATTTTAATTCATCATCTCAAACTCAGAGGTGAAAAATTACACTGCTGCTTTTCTTCATTAGCTTTAACTGATGCTGTTTCAGTTTATTGTTTGAATTATGATGAACTTCTAGAAATTATATTTTGTCTCCATGCCAGCAACCAAAAAAGATTGAGATAACTCTACATAGATACTACAAACGACTTGAATGTGCTTTCCTCAGAGGAGTGCTTAAAATTTTTATAAGATTTTAACTTATTCTATAGTAGTGCATTAGACAGTAGTTGCAGTAAATCAATTCATTTCAATAAAAGATGAATCCTCTGCCTATTTGAAAAATGCTAAAGAAATTATATTGCATGGGTTTTCACTTTGCTTTTATTACTAACAGCAGCTGAAAACCTGACAATATGGAATGAAGACAGAATAATTAAAGGAACAATGAATAGATTATACCTAAGGTACTTGCTACATATATTCTCTGCAGATTTCTTAGTGATTCAAAGCAAAATTAACCAGTCATCTGCAAATAAACACATCTGTACGATTTCCAAAGTTATACTGAATCATGCAGCTTGGTACATCAGTAATAACCACTGTCTTCTTAGTAACAACTTCAGACAACATGAGGTTTCTGACTGGGTAGTTAATTGAATATTACTTTTATGTTGGTTACTTTTTGAAAGCAGGAGGGGGGGGAGGGGAATGTCGTGTATATTAATCTTGGCAGGTTCCCGGCATGCAGCAACCACTGCCAATAAAGGTACTTCTGATGCCTTATTTGCCTTAAGGAAACAATACAAATAGGTGTCTGATTCACAGGGGACAGCTTTCGTGAGCTCAGATAATCCAGGASTGGTCTGTCTTTTCAAACTGCACTATATCTTTACTGCTATAATCAAATCAAGCAAGTGCCTACAGGGGGAAAATGGTACAGGCTAATGAGATTGCACACTAATTGTAGCAGCTCTCCTGCACTTTCCCTTCAAGCGCCTTGGATTGCAGTGACATTTTTTGACTGAGAGGATAGGTAGTTTTGTTCACGTGATTAAAACCTTGATGGAAAATAAGATCAGTTTGGGGCTGGAGCATCAGCACATTTTTTTTTTCAGTCTATGATTCAATTTTTTTTTTTTCAAGACACAAAACCCCACGTGCTTGGGAGTTTCTTTCATTTCATCCACTGCCCTCTGGCATGAGGGCAAATGTGCACCAAATTCTCTAGATGTATTCCTTGACTGTCCAGAGAGAAGAGCTCACACCGTGTAAAATGTAGGGAGACCATTACTTCAGAGAAGCAAAGAGCTAGCCCAGCAAAGCTGATGTTCAGGTATGCACTGAAAACCTTGAGGACAGCAGGTCACAAAGCTCCAGACAGGGTGTCACTACCCAGGCAGGCAGTTCTGATGTGAAATCCCATGTTCAAACTGCCAGCCCATGTAAAAGCACGTGGTCATCTGCACTTTTCTAGGGCTGACAGCAACTGACAGATGTTGAGGCAAACTCATCTCAGTGGTCAGCCAACTCTTGCACTTCTGGTGGATATGAGGCTGGGCTTTCACACCCATATCCTCACTACCAGACCAATGACTTACTGAACAATCAGAAACAACAGGCCTTGCAGCAGCCCCACAGCCAGTCATCCAGAAAAGCTGATAGTACCCAAACAAAAACACCATGAGTAGTCCAAATCCCTTTTCTGTGTACTTTGATATATATTTAGGGGCACATTGGTCATTTTACTGCAGTTTCTACAAGGTGGCATCACTTTTCTGTTCTTCCACTGTCTTAAATCTAGAGACTTGACACTTTTCCCCTCAATGGATGTTTTTGGCATTAACTTTGCTTTCTATTGCTTGCTTTTATCTGGCTCACCTGAATAGTAAACATGCTCATGCATCCTTCCCAATCCATTGAAGTAGATAAACCAACTTTCAGTTGAACCAGTGAACCAACTTTCTGATCATATTCTAAGGTATTCATACCTCTGACTCCCAGGTATTTCTACTTGCTCTCCAGACATCAAACAATTCTCTCAGACAACGTGCATTACATGGACAGGTAGCAGTTTTAATCCTTTCTCTTGTACCTGTCTTTTGGCCATCCTAGTATGCCAAAGTCACACCTTTGTTTTACCTTTTAATCATCAATTGGCTGTCCTGCAGGTTTCATCTTTCTCCTCTGTTATTTACCTCTGTAGCTTTTTCAATAAGCTCCAGCTGCTTCCTATAGAGCCAACTCCTCTCCTTCAAGGAAAATGAGGCAGGGCCTTCCCTACAGGCCGTTGTGTAAAGGAAGAAGACATTTCTTTCTTCACTGTCCCTCACTCAAGCAAAAGCACTCCTGAGGCTGAATCTTAAAAAAAGCCACTCAAAGTTCACAAGAAGGTTAGTACTGCCTCTAGCCTCCTCAAACTCACGTTAATTACTTCCTTCTGACCAAAAAGGCAGCACATCGAGGAACAAGGCAAATAGTGTGTGTCTTCTAATTTCCTTTCCCATTTTAAAATTTTTGTTTACATTACTAGTCGTCTGTCTCAATTTGACACTACTCACGCTTTACCCGAAAAGCTCTTTTCAGTTGGCATCCTTAGATTTCGTGTGCTGTAGTTGCTTACTGCCTTGCCAACCCATGTCTCTAGTGTATAATTCATGCATGCAACAATAGTGTTAAGAGGACATAGGAAAATGGGGAACAGAAAGGTTTTTGAAAGCCTTCAAAACCAAAGAATGCAGGCCTGTGTTACCCGAACGGAACCTCCAACACCTTCACTAGCAGAGACTCCATGACCCTCCTGTGCAATTGATTTCGATGTCTGACCATGCCTACACTCATTTCTTTGTTTATTCTGTCTCCTCTACTGCAATTTAAGCCACTGTTTTCTCTCCCATCCATCACAGACACTGTGAGAAGGTTATTTCTTGCTACAGAAGCCTGTTTTTGAAAATGGCCCTTTACATCTCTTAGTCTGAAGATCTCTGAATTCCTCAGTTGTCCCTCAAAGGCCACACATTTCCTACAGCTCTGATGCACCTTGCCATCCCTGTCTACCTGGCTGCCCCCTGCTCTGCTTCCAACATGCAGTGCTCAGAACTGGCCACCCCACTCCAGCTGAGGCCTTGCAAACACATTCCAAAGGGGAAGGGTTGCTTCCCATGTCCTATAGGACCTACTCCCATTTATAAACCAAAAGAGGATATTTGGGATTTTTCCTATATAGTCTGGGATTGTTGACTCATGTTGAACCTAGGATCTTCAAGAACATCAGATCCTTTCCTAAACTGGCCAGGTTTCCAGCCCCACAACCTCAGCTGTTCCTACCTAACAGCACAAACATACCATCATTCCTCCTGAGCTGTGCCCTAATCTTTCCAATGTGCTAAGATCAATACCTGATCAGGACTTTTCTCTCATCCATGACAGGCCTGGTATGAGAGGACTCCCATTTTTGGTGTAACCTGTGAGTGAAAACGGATTTTTAAAAAAAAAAAATTAATTGCCTTTCTATGCCATCCTCCCAGCTGCCATCCTCATTCTCCTGCAGAACATTACTTGTAGCCCTGCAGAAACATCTTTCACCTATGTCCTGGAGCAGACTTACTCCTGCACCCTGCCCATGTCCCCTTTCCCCCCACTCCTCTAGGCATCTCCCACCTGTCTGAAGTTACAATTGGAGAGCAAATCGTTGGGCTTTCTTCTCTCCCCTCCTTGGGGAGGCTTGGGGGGCAATAGCAGGAAGCAGGCTTAAACTGTCATGCCTCGTGGATAACTCTTTAAGAGTTTAGACTTTCCCTACTATAGCTGAACAGCAGTTTAAAAAAACCCCAGGCTTCTAGGTCTGGTTGTGATAAGTAACCTTCAACAATTACCACACCCACCTCTACTTGCTTTGAACGTTTCTCCTGCACCAAACCACTGCAATTTTCCAGTATTTAAAAATCCTCAGACTTTCYGCAAACATCTTCACAACCCATCTTGATCCTCCCCCTATCTGTAGCTCAGAGCAAGCCTGATGGTAATTTGCACAGGTCTTGGCAGCAAAAATTCACACTGCTCGCTTTGTACTGAATGTGCTGGGAGATGTATCACCCATATCATTACAATACCTTCTCCAACATCAAAAAGGGCTTTAGATGTGCTCCCAAGAGGCAGTCAGTGGAAGTGTTACAGCGCCTGTTAACATGTGTGTGTATTAATGTGTATGTAATTAAAGCAGCCATGGCGTGTGACACTTCAGTGCGGCAGCTGAGGGATGAGACTTAGCAGCTATGCTAAGCCAAACATTCATTTTGTGTTTAGCATCTTCCTTTGCTGGGGGGAAGGAGGATAGGCTTTGGGTTAATTCCCTGCCCATCCTTCCAAAGAAGTTAAAAAAAAAAAAACTCCAAACAAACCACAATGAATTTTTCGCCAAATTTCCTTTAATCATGCTCAGAATCTCACGCATCCCTTGTTTTGCTAAAGCATGGCAAATGGCCCAGAGGTATAAGGAATGATAAGGGACTTTGAAAATGTCCCTGTGGAGAGGAACGAAGAGCAAATGAGGGGATAGGAAGAAGGCAGTTTGTGTCACTATCAATTAGTGGCCAGAACTATCAGACTGAAGCAAAAGACTTGAGCCAGCACTACATGAGAAAGGAACACAGACCACAGCAGGAGGACTGCAATAAGGGAGAGAGGATAAATTTTCATTTTTGCAGAAAAGGACTGGGACATATAAAAGCAGTGAGTATTCCTAAGTCATGAAGAACTGGGGTTCCTAAAACCAGACCTATGTTGATTTGTATTTTTTTTCCTGCACCATGTAACCAAGATCTCTTTACTGGCTTCCTGAACTGTGAGAAGTGTAACTAAAGCTTATAGTGCAGCTACACTTCCGTGCTCTGCTCTGACACCAGGATGACAGAGCTGGCCCATTTGCTTCCCTGAGGGAAGGCATGGACAATTCTGTTGCAGATTTCTCTCCCTGCTACCAGGGATGATCCACAGTCCCTATTCAATCCTAGGGACACCTCAGAAAGCAGAGCAGGCAGCCAGCAGCTTTCTCCCAGGCAACCTTGAAATGAAAGAGAAGATGATAACGGGGAAAAAGTGTATTAAGAAATGGCGATGGAAGCAGGGAGGATTTCTGCTGTAGGATACAAGATGTTCAAATAAGTTTTGAAGCAAGAGTAATCTGGAATTCTCCACAAGAAGAATAAAGCCTGCAGCAAAGCATGTTCTAATAAAACACCAAGAAACAAATCTTGACTTGATAAAGACATTGTCCTCATAGATTTCACCTTATCTGCATAAAGATCATTTAAAAAGTACTGTCTTGCAAAACTGTCATGCAAATTATGCCCACTGGGGAACTAAACTTGCTTTTCTTCATTTACAAATGGTTTTAATTAACAGTAACAATAGCTAATGATATTTAATCACCTGTCAAAAAAAATTCATTGTCCCAGATGTCCTCGTAGATGAGAAAACTCTGAAAAGCAGACATAAAATTTTCTATGACCGAAGAGATCCTCCCCCAAGTCTGCTGCCTTCCCCTTTCAGACAGAGGGAATGYATGCCTGTCCTTGGGAAATAACAAAACTCGGGGTGGCTAATCCAAGCAAGCTAACTCAGGTTAAACCAGGAGCAAAACCAAGCAAGGAACTGAGGCCTCTGAGGCAGCCTGCAGCTGATCTAGGATTGCTAACCATGGTACCGCTTTTCTCACCAYTTAACCCATTAAATGACTCAGGTCCTGCGAGCTAAGCACACCCCTGTCTTACCTCTGCTGTGCTCAATATCACATTGCTGCCAAAGGATGCAGAGAGAAGCAGGCACAGGCCTGAGGCTTAGCTAGGAGAGGAGAACATGTGAAATCTCAGGATGCGACAGAAGTAGTTGCTGGATGTAAAAGATGAAGGCAGAAGCAGAGCATGAAGGCTACAGAGCATGCCCTGAAGGAYTGCTGGAATTCACAGGTAGTTATGGTAGGGCTACATGAGAAATAGCCAAACATCACAGAGCTCTGAAGGGACTCTGGGGTGAGAACAACCTTGCAAGGCCAGCACTGTCTAGGAARCTGTATCAGTAACTCCATGTAAGCTCCAAACTACCAAGGCAGCCTTGGAAAAATTGAGTATGGACTAAGCAAAACTGGGAGCAATGCAGGGAAAAAGCAGGGGTAACTGAAAGGAGACAAGGGAAGGAAACAGGAAAATTCATGTGCATCATGAGAAAGGTGAGAAAAGTGACCAGCCACATGAAAGCAAGCCGCTGGTCAGTCAGTTTGGCTGGTCAAGCTCTGATCTCTACGGTCTAGGGCATCTTCTTAACTGTAGTCCTATTTCCTGTGGGGGTGTATGCACAGAGGATGGAGCTTTCTGTGCTGCCCCACATCTGTGAGCTGCTGCTTGTGTATGCAGGTGCTGGTAAAGGGACTGCTCTTCACCTCCTCTGCTYGGCAGGGCTGCCTCAGTGGGTGCTCTGTGTGCATTTACATCTCTGGAAYGCATGCTCAGCATCTCATCCTGGGCTGCAAAACCAAGAACTACACCAGCCTCACATCTAGCAGATTAGAAAGGTGTAATCCCTTTAGCCTTGAAGCCAGTCCACTGGATTTGGCTTSCCTTAACAATATGCTCCCATCTTACAAAATCTCCTTTCTGTCCCTGTGCTTACAAAGCTGAAATTYCTTGGGAAAAAAATTGTTTTAAAAGAAATGAATCAAACTGTCTAATTTTCATGCTTCTAAGTTATTCTGATTCTGAATGCTGCTAATGCTTTACAAAAAAATATGCTATCTTGTGAATTTTCAATAATTTGCCATAATTTTAAAGTCCATCATGAACACAACTGACTCCATTGACACACACCATTGACTTCTGTTTAGGTTATAGATTTTTTGCCCTTTTAACAGATTATCAGTAAAGCCACTGAACAGCTAAAGARTGCAGCAAGAAAAAGCTCTTATGAAGGCAGGACAGAATTTTTCACTTAGCTGCTAAGAAGAGAGTATTAACAGGTAAAAGTAACAAAAAATCAATCATTCAGCACAGCAAGGCCTTTTTTAATTAAAATTTGCAACCTCTGCCCTATCTCTGGGCAGGTTGTCACTTGGGCAACTCATCTGACTTACAGCAGGAAACCGTTCATTTTACMTTTCAAGGCATTTTCATAGGTTTTTTAAAGTCAGAAATTGAGAATGAGACRCACATTAAATGCAACCATTGAATCTGAAAATGAATAATAACAAACAAAGCCCTCCTGGGCTCGTAATTTTGATACAGAAGCAGCATCCAGTTTTACATTCAAGTTCCTTGAAGTTTGCTTCAAATCAGCCTTGCTACTGATTCAGTGAGCCCCAGGTGCTGAACACACAGACACTGAAATCACAAAGCTCCTTTGCCTCTTTCATTCCTCTTCTCCATTCCCAGAGTTTCTAGCAGAATCCRTTGCTTTTCATTTTCTAGTTCCTTTCCATTGCACATAAAAGTATAAAACTCTGCTTCTCCTAAACCCGCTACTYGAGCTTTTTGTTTCCCTGGCACGTTTTTTTTCTGAGCTCTTCCTTCCTGCTTGACTCCTGTGTTCCTACTGATGAGAAAGACTTGTCTCGGAGGCACTGGGATGCTGGCTCTGCTGCCTGCCAGCAAGGCCTTAATATKCAGGGCCTTGGCCCCTGGAGATGAAAAGAACCACAGCCACTCTCTCATCTGTTTAGGTACTGAGTTCATTACTATGTAATTATACAATTTMGAGAGCACTGGAGATTTATTAATGTTTTGTATTTCTGCATCTCTAAGGACGACAAAATTGCAGAAATTGGTAATAGCAGGTAAACTACYGTGATTATAACTCTAGCATGGAGTGTTACGGGTTTAAGGAGGAAAAAGTAACTTATAAATAATGAGCTTTTTATCTGGAGTTTAATTGTATTAGATCAGTACTTCCTGCTACTAATTAGGTGTAGCTACTTCTTTCATTTTCATCATGATTCAGAAAGTAAAAGATGTTTTTCACTGCCTCAGTTAAAAAAAAAAGAAATACTGTTTTTTACAATCCATCAACATAAGACATTGGTAAGCCATGAACTAGAGGTTTTCCAAACTGTTCCTGTGTGAAACATCTGTTCTTGTGTAATTCAAAACATCATCTTTGATATGATGAGCTGCAGATTAAAGATAAAGGTCATACTACTAGTGCTATGAAAAGGAAAAGGAAGAGGAAAGGGAAGACGAAAAGAAAGAGCAAGATTACAATGGAAAAGAAAAAAGAAAGCACGTTACAAACTTAAAAGATAATTCAAACAGATTCAAAGTGGAAATATAATTATGGTGGCAGTTTGAAAACAGAACTGTAGGGGCATTTCCACTGGCTCCCCAGTAGCCTCAGCTCAACATTTATCTTAATTTTAAATTGGCAGATTCCCCAGTTCTGAGAAGGCATGATGATTAAGGCAGTCATCATGAATGCTTCTTCTAGAATGCTTCTGCTAGAGACAAACCAGATTTCTTCTGAAGAGATACAGGCAATAGATCATGGAAGATAAGGTGCCACCAAACCCAAAGGAGTATCCCTCAGTCATGAGAAAGCTGTTATTCCAGAAACACAAAACAAAGAARTAACATTGGGTCAGGCTGGTGGAAGTCCTTATCTCCACCAATCTATGTGCCAAGTCTGCCAAGATTCTAATTGAAGAGAAAAAAATCACCATCTTTAGAAAAGTTGGATGGGAGATAAAGTTGTGGGGTTTTTTCAAAACTTCTCTTCTTCCTGTCAAAACTGAAGGTATATTACATGCAGAATTTAAAAGCAATACGCAAGTTATTAAAGACATGCTTGTATTTTCTGTAGCAAGATACTAACATCTGCAGTGCACATGGAGGCCTGAGGTGAACTTTAAAATTAAATTCAGATTAACACTCATGAAATCAACTCTTTGAAAGTAAGTTGTTTTGCTTTAAAGTACAGTCATGAAACAGTCACTAGTAAGTACTTGGGAGCAGCATTTAGTCTGCAGAAGCTTTATTACTGGAAATTTCTCATATCAAGGGAGGAACTCCAACTGAATCAAGTTCTTATCTGTTGGGGTTCTTTTTTGGGGGGGTGGGGTTTGTTGTGTGTTTTCTTGGTGATGCAGTGGCAACGAGCAACAGCACATACACTCAGAAAGGGAGCCTCTTTGGCCGGTCACTTCAAGGTACAACAGTAGGTAGAAAACTGTAGAAAAAGGGAAGCCGAAAAAGGTATTCACCACCACACACTGCTTTGCAATGTACTGCAGGAGACAGACAGGAAAGTGTGGCCCATCTCTTCAGATTTTTCTGATCTGGTTAGACTAGGATTGGTTTTGTCCAAAAGCTTCAGCTTTCTGTGTGCCTGCTGCCTGCTGGGAAAGGAGGACTGATTTTCTTGCAGACACTAAAACTTGGGAGCAGCATAAGAGGACTGTAATTTTCCAAGCACGTGCAGTTTGACTGTAATGTAGGAAAAAGTATTCTGAAATGGTTCAAAATCTCCATCCTCACAATGCAGCCCAAATTGGGTTAGGGTACAGAGTGCTAGCTCAAGCTGGCTCTTGAGGTTTCATGGTTAGCATACAAAACTGTTGTCTTAAGAAGTCAGGGTCGTGGTGGATCAGTCCCTTTTCAAAGCACAACACCCAAAGTCTGAGATCCATTAACAAAATACAGTTCCTAATTTATATCCATCAATGCTGGTCTGTAGCAGCTCTGGCTCCCAGTTGCTTCGGCTACCATTAGCAATGCTGCAATGACAGCATTCCCCCTACAAGTCTGTTTTCCTCGGTTCTCTGGTGCAGAGCCAACAAGTCTTTCCAGAGATCTGGCGTGTCAGGTTACATGGATGTGCATTGAAACGTCTCTCCTTTGAGGTAGGTAGTAGAAGCCTGCCTGCTTAACACACAGACTGAAAAGATTCCTCCTCTGAAAACAGATGATTGCAGGGCTGAACTGTCTTCCTCCTCTCTCTCAGAGAGCCCCGTCTCGCCAGGTTTGATGCCTGAGCAGCAGGTGATATACTCGGTTTCATTTTCCCCCCGGCTGCCTTTGATGTTCCCCAGCTCATTCCTCGCCAGCACCTGAAGTTCCATTTCCAGAATTACTTGCAAGCTCTGACACTTTCTCTTGCAGGCTAAAGACATCTTTTGCAGCCCTCCTCCAGAAGGAATAGAAAATCACATTTTACATCACAAATATATGCTTTGTTGCCATCCACAGTGTCAGAAAACAATCCTCCTCTGGGTCAATTTGCACATGGGTTCACTGATAAAAGGGTCCAGAAGGACTTAATTCTTTCCTTTAAGTGTGCAAACCCCTGACTGCCAGCTTTAGAAATTCATTATAAAACTTGATCCCTTTGTTCACTTTGCCTGTGACTCACATCAGCTAGAGAAAAATAGCTGAAAATGAAAGTTTGAAGAAAAAGCCCACATTAAAACAATATACTGAAAGTRACAACACTTTCAGTATTGTATTTATCATGTTTCAGTATTCACTATTAGTCGCTAGTTTGCATGCCAGGGCCTGGCTGGGGCTGAAGAATCATGTATTTCAGCCAGTGTCACAGATGTCGTATCAGGGTGTCACCAGCTTTTTGATTCCCGCACCAGCTCCCGCGGGAAAGGACACCCGATGACAGTTATTATAGGGCAAAAGTAATSCCCCTGCAAATCCAAACACAGAGTGCAGAGCCAGCCCTGAGCCCTGCTAGGGAAGAACTAGGTTCCAGCTTTATTAAGCACAGGAGGAAGGTGTGCAGAGAGATGATCAGAAGATACCCTCAGCCAGGTTGTATCAATTCTCCAGCACATGGAAGAACGCAAGCGATTCCACACTGGACTTCGGATCAGTGTAATTTCTCCAACGCCTATCACTGTACTCAGACTTCCCCTCCATCCCCCACAAGTTGATACAAGGATAGTGTTTATCACCTGTAATCAGATTACAGAAGTTTCCAAGTGTATGCTGGACGTGTAAAAAAGAAGGTTTCAGACTTGCACAATGAACACACTTCAAAACAGGGTGGAGAAAGTTTGCATATGCAGTTCAATGGGTACTCCTGAGAACAAGTTTCATTTGGGTTCAGAAGGGGGTATCTCCTTTAGGCAATTTTCAAGGCTTGTTTTTAAAAAAAAAACAAACTTCCCTGTATATTTAAAACTATAATCTTAGCATCACAAGACCTGTATTACTTGTTAAAAACAATATGTTGTGAGTTACGACAGTGCTAATTTTAGGGAAAAAACCCCAATGTGCTTCTATATTTAAAGCAACTCTTTTAAACTACCCTGTTCAGATGGATACTACCCATATCCACCTTGGTTCAGATGATGTAAACTGCACAGGTCAGAGCAATGCTGGCATCAGAGAGGAAACAGGCAGACACGCTCCCTCTTCCCAACTGCATCCTACTCCACTTGCTACAAGAAGCCAACTAAGTGTAGAGCAAGGAAGGACAGAGACATTGATCTCTTCTTACCTAGCTGATCGCTTGGTGACTTGGCTGGTACAGATTTCCGCAGACAGCAAGGAGGATGTGGGATGAACAAGTGAAAGGGGAGTGCAGAATGCGTGGGCTCCTTCTACAGAGAAGCAGAATGACAAGTGCTTCCCTGGAGGCGACACACAAACTGCAGAACACACAAGGCCCAGAGGTTGTTCTTCACCAATGTGCCTGAGGCATTGTAACACTTAAGGACTGGGTAGGCCTTGTGCTGTCTTTTCTTGCAGTGTCTCATAGAATAGATCCCTCGCTCAGTGCACCTTCAGCAACAAACCAAACCAGAGGTAACAACACAGGATGAGGAGGAAACACTGACAACGAACCACATGGAAGCTGATGAAGTTATATGACAAGAATGATACTGTATTACGAATGTAGGTGTGTAAATAATAAAGTATCAATGCTCYACTTTAATGTGAGTATTCAAAAAACCCTCCTCCAGAGCGCTCCCAGAGCAGCAGCTAAACTAGACTTTTGTTCCAGTGGCTCCAACAAAGTTTCTCTTTCTTCCTTTCTCAAATAAAATGCTGCTGAAATAGAGGAAGACTAGTCTGGGGAAACCAAAGTCAGCCTCTGTGATTACACACTGTAGGTTTACTCTGGCATTTTCACATTTCAGTGCACAATTGCTTTATTGTCTACCCCTCCTCTACAGAGTGTACTGGAAACACCAATCCACCACAGCATTAGTAACTACAGAGGAAAACAGGTACAAGCATAAGTTACAGCATATCTATGCACCCTCCCCCAAAATCTTTCAAAAATAAATAATGCATCATAACCAGATCAACAAGATTGACATTTTTTTATTTGTACTTAGCACATACAGGAAAGATCAAAACAAATAATAAAAGATAGCATTTGTAAACAAATGTATTTCACAAAAAGTTATAAACTATCAAATTTGCTCTGAAAAAATTCATGGTTATAGCCATTTATAAATGTGTATTTATAAAAATCAAGTTAAAAACTACTTCATTTTTAAAACATCCCAAATGAAGATTCATTCATTCCAAAAACTTCAGAGAGACCACAGATGTAAGGCCTAATTAAAACAAATGCACAAGTGAAGATGGCACTGTGATTTTTGGTTTAAAGATAAAAAAAAAATCTGCAAGTGATCAAAATACCAGCCAGTCCTATTCAAAGTCCTAGGTTTGTAAAACATACATTCAACTTTGCAAACGTCTAACTTTAAAAAAATAGAGCTATTCCACTGGAATGTCCTCATTTTGTAATGTACCAATTATGTGTTGTGTTTTTGAATCCACTCAAAGTTATCAGTAGGTAGTTTCATGTGAYTGTATAGTTCACTTCCATAATCATATCAAAAATAAGACGACAGCAGCACCCTTTTAGCAAGCATTAATTTTTAACATTCTTGCCTTTATAGCAGCACGTATGGTTTTGGGGAATGTTATCAAATAATCACTAAGTAAAAAAAAAAAAAGAAAYACACATACTCTGTGAAATTTATTACAGYGTTCTTTCCCTACACATGTTTTCAAAGTTAGGTAAGCACCTCTATTTTTTCTGCAGAACACAAAATTTAGAAACAAATGACATCCAAACCTATGACTACCTCAATAGGCTCCCTTTGTTGGTGACTCACAAGCCCTTTTGATTGCCAGTGTGAATTCTATTTTTTCCTCCCTCCAATCTCCTATTTGCATGTCAACTAAAACACAAGGTTCTCAAACTTCATCTATTAATTTGACTCAAAAGAAACAAGATAATAAAAGTAGTTAAGGCACAAATGTCTGATCTTCAACAGCAGGCAGAAGGTCACYGATTTGAAAGTAGGGTAGAATACAAATCCCCAGAAATATTTCTGGTTTCAGGGCACTGAAAATTCTTACCAGAATTCACAAAAGGTTTTTCAAGATTTTTTTTTTTTTTTTTACAAAGACACGGAAAACACTTTTCCCAAGAATGTCCACGAACACTAAACGAGGATGGATGTACATACAAAGACACACACTTTATGCACAATACACTTTAAACGTACTGCAGACAGACAAGGACCATGGAATGCAATGATGTCTAAGATGGCAGGTGAAATGAAGATGGCTGTTTTTCAGAGAGTCGTCATGAGTTTATCTTGGTACACCATGCTTTGGACTCCTCCTAAATTCTTCTGGTTCTGTTCCTGGATATACCGTAAATTGCTGTCCTCTCCACTTGTGGGGGGTTTCCAATAGGGCCTGTCATCATGATAGGGTGGCCTGTACCATTTGCACAGTTATTGGTTAGTGAGGAATGGAAGTCAACTTAGGAGTGCTACACAGTAACATGAGCTCATCCCGCAAGTGCTAAGCATGCACATGGAGCCTCGGGCAGCTACAGTACGGGAAGGAAACGGGGACAGACCCATAGGTCTGATGCAGAAGCAACTGGGAATCTTTTAGCTGATTTCAAAAGGCTTTCAATCAGAGCTCAATCATTAAAAACCCTCTCTGTTCAATGTTATAGACAAGCGTAGTGCATCAATGCTCCAGAATCCCAGCGGGGTGGTGGGGAAGGGGAGAGGAGGAAGCCATAGGAAAACTAAATATGTACAACAAACAAGTAAAATAAAACATATCATGCAAAAAGTTGAGCTCATAAAAGTATATCTTTAAAGTCTCAAAAGTTAAGAAAGGCAATCCTATTATGAATGAAAATTGCTCTTCTGTAGTTACTGCCATTGCTTTGGCACTGGTGCAGTTAATTACACTAAAGCAGTCTGTAAGTTACACAGTTGCATTTTCTTAAGATGAACATCCCCAGTCTACAGTTAGTACAGGTATTTCTCTGAGACTTACAAAAAGTACTACAAGGAAAATATCTTTTTCCTTACTTGTTCATTACATATTGCTGCTTTGAGGTACTAACTTCAACCATTCCTACAGTGCCCCCTCAGTCACTGCAGGGGAGCGGGGAACAAATAAAGATTTTGAACACTATGTAGAAAACCACAATATTTAAAATTACCTTATTATCAAATTGAAGCTCCAATTATTATATACACAGAAGAAATTTTTTTCTGTGAGGCTGGTGAGGCACCAAAACAGGTTGCACAGAGAAGCTGTGGATGCCCCATCCCTGGAAGTGTTCAAGGCCAGGTTGGATGGGGCTTTGGGCCACCTGGTCTAGTGAAAGCTGCCCCTGCCTATGGCAGGGCATTGGAACCAGATGATCTTTAAGGTCTCTTCCAACCCAAGACATTCTATGATTCTGATAAGTTTTTTATAGTAGCAGAAACACACACAAGGCTTAGATTTTGTCTTTTCTTGAAGACATTCTAAAGTTATATAATGACAACTGTTGATTGGAATTAATTTTTTCAGAAGGCTAAACATTAAGCTAACTGCAAACAAATAATTTCACTGAAAGAATTTTCTAAGAAAACTGAGACAAAATTCCACATACTATTTCACAAATTATTCAACAAAAGCTCCATATAGAACATGTATTGCACAGGTCATTTCATTTCAGCCCCTGCCCATTCTAGACTTTCATGCCCAGCAAAAAGAATTTTATGCATCTGTAGTTGTGATCTCAAGTTTGCAGTCGAATGAATTAAGCTTTTTCAAATCAAGCTATCCAAAATCTTAAATGTCGAATTCTCTCACTTTGACTCCAGGTTAGATTAACTCGAAACTTTTACTTCAACCACACATTTAAATGCTCCTACCTGAACACAACAAAAATTCTGAGCACCTTTTCTACCAAGCTTGTATGACTGAGCTTTTAAGTATGGGTTGCTTTTTTTTTTTAGCCAGACAAGCCTTGCTATAAAAAAGCCATTGTTCATATTTCAGTGACCTTAGTCTTTGCCCAGGCAGGAGAGGGGCTGAAGGGGGAGGTTGTCCTACACACACTACAATACATTGTTGTGCTTATTTCAATATCACTCTGCTCCAGGGTGAACTATTTGGCTTTAAAATGTCACAGACTAGTACCGTAAGTGATGAAATCTTTAGAAAAACTTCAGCAAAACCTCAAATGATTTATAAAATCATTAAGCTGTCCTGGCAACCACTCTTATTATAATGTGAAATTGTACATTTTAAAGCACTATAATAAACTGGATAAGCAAACCCTAAACCAGGAAGACTCCAGAACCTGAAGTATAGGCAAGGTTCATTATCCAACAAGTCTTCTGTTTCTAGCATAAATTTAGTATCTGCTTTACTGCTGTGTGCTAGGAATGTTGAGATGACAATGTCTATGTCTGCTTCTCTGCCTAGTATTTCTAATAACATACTTGCCTTTTTCTACATTCTCAGACTCAAACTCAGACCTAATTGTGTTTTCATTCATTTTAAGCTCAGCCTCGTTTCCAGAGCCTGCCCACACTAAACCCAAAATCTACCTACTCTAATGTAAGAATATAAATGTTAGAGAAAGAGAAATGAAGATTAGGGTATTGGTATTTTTCAGTGAAGACAGTAATTATTTGTCTAAAAAACTGAGTCGCCTAAAAAGGTTACTTTTTATTGGGATAAAATAGCAGCTGATTTTTATCACGAGTACACACAGACACATATTCACCAGCAGGTGCATTTCTCCACTGTGAATTTCACCAAGCTGGTTTTAATTGGACTGAATTTCTTCCAAAATTTCTTTTCACTCAATGTCTCTCATTACTAGCTACAAATAAAAAAGTATGCAAGGAGATAGCACAATAGCACATGCAGGAATGTTTTTGTGAAACAGTTCTCAAAAGCTCAGTGTTATAATTTCACTAATTATCTGTAAAGTGCTTGATAAATTTTTCCATATACTTGTCATTTTTCCACATACATTTCTGCAAAAGATAAAAACAGTGCTGCACTGMAAAAATCTCTTTACTAACAACTGAAGTTTATACTAAAATGAGTTTCTTCTTTGTCGTAGGAAATTAAATGCAAATAAATACTGATCAATTTGCAATTAGCTTTATTGAAGCTACTGAGCATCTTCCTATCCAACATACTCCCTACAGGAAATCGCAAAAGTTGTACTTCGAATTTTGAATTAGAAATAAACTACAAAAAAAATTAATCACGGAGATTAGGATATTCCAAAAAAAAACCTGAACAGAAGTTATTTAATAACTCTATTTCCCACACTTCTAACTTCTGTTTGTTTTTCATGTGCAGAGAATTGCACAATACAGCCACCAAAGCTTCATAGCAACTAAGATAAAGAAGGAAGTAACCATCTTTTTCTCACAAAGTGAAAATTGCTTACCTTACATTCACAGGTGTATGTGGATGCCAGTGTGGCTGAGCAGGATGTATATTAGGATGATACTGTGGCTGCAAGTGAAAACATTGAACCTGGTTAACGAAATCATATAAAAACTCCCTATTAACTTTTTTATTTTCCTGGGGCCATGAGGAATATGTTTCCAGTGAGCCCTAGAAACTCTACTGCTTCAGACCTTCTCCCATGTCATTGAGCACACACATGAAGTCCCTTGGTGATGAGCTTGCTCATTAGGATATTCTCATGGGAAAACGCAAAGAAAATTGCTCTTCTCTTTGACAGACAACCTGGCACATCTAGTGCTTTTTGTAGAAAGCACATCAAAAAATGTCAACTTTGATCAAAGGCAGAGAGTAAGAAAGGTTACTGTTATATTAACAGTCTTCAGAAGGTCACCTATTTTTGGTGACAGCATTTCTCTCTCATATCCACAAGATCTTGAAGAGAAACAGTGAAACAAAATCACTAGTGAGAGTTTTAATAAAAAGTGCTACAACTAAGTTCTCATGCACGTACAGAGTTTGGAAGAAAGCACAGCTTGCTTTCTCAGTACCACTGACTGTCAGTATCACAGACAAGAAACACATAATGTTTTCCCTGGAGTGTATAAAAAAAAACCCCAACAAGCATTTGACCAGCAATGAACTCCATAAGTGTTGTGATGAGAGAGATAATTGCAACTTTGAAATTGTCATGGATCATCCAAAGTGAGAGGCTGCTCTAGACAAAAAGCTTGCTCACAGAGCAGTCTCCTGGGGCCCATCACATTCACAGTCCCAAAGGCTTTAACCTTCACGAAAAGGAAAGGGAAGGGAAAGATGATGGCAAATGGAGCGTACTCAGCTTGCAGAGCATCCAAGAACACAGGGGAAAAAAGACAGGAGTCCCTCTGCTTTCCCCTTAACCCCAATGTGATGCTCTTTATTTCTGACACCTCAGAAAATCTCACCCCAGAGTAAGGAAAGGGGAGCAAACCAGCTGTACAAATTATAAAGAGCAAAAATATTTACCACTAAATATGAAAATGACAACATTTTCTGCTATAACTGTTATGCTCTTACCTGGTAGTTATGGACTTCAGGAGTATTTTTAGCACTAAGAGAGAAAAAAAATTCACTTTTATGTAGTGAATACATCTATGTCACAACGTTTTTTAGCTCAGGACAGTATTACAGGAAAGTAAAATTCATATTCTTAAAGACATCATTATTTTATTCAAGATATATACCACAGCAGTTAGCACGTGAAAAAGGGGTGTAAAATTTCTTAATTCACTTTACATTTAAAAAACAGGAACAAATTGTGCTTGATAAGCTAGCATAATAGCAGGGAGCAAAAAGGAAATCTTTTACTTTAGTCTGATTTCAAATACAAAAATTAAAAAAAAATAGATTAAACAATGGAAGCACTTAAATTCTCACAGACAGTCAGTCCCCAAGAAGAATCTGGTAGTGCATAATGAGACATGCCAAAGCAATTTATCCCACACCAGAGAATCTGTTTCTACAAATCCTAATGCAGGTATTGTCTTCAGAATCCTTTCAGCCCAACACCAGCAGTTGAGAGGTAGAGAGAACTTGGGCACTTACCACAGTTGTGCTGCTTTCACAGGATTGTTTGCTTAAAAAGAAACAAACATAAAACCTTAAGACAAGTGAAATATCAGCCATTTTTCAGCTCTTGTGATTGGGGTGTTACCCTACGGCTTAAGTGAATCCTCATACGGACATATTTGCACAAAAGTGTCTGAATTTCAAGTGCAGCCCCGTGCTTTCTAGCATTCCTGTTTGACATCTGGAGTATGAGGCAGACACGAACCTCCCTCCCCTGTGGTCCTGCAAGAGTAAAAGCCCTTCAGAGACAACAGCAGACAAGCATATTCTTCCCAAAGGTCACAAAGGGACTTTTGGGAGAGTATATTCTGCCTAACTGGAACTCTGCTTTTCTCATCTTACTGTAGTTACCATGTCAGTACCACTGAGTCCCTTGGAGATCAGAAACTACCCCTTGCAGAAATTTTAAGCACCTTATAGAAACCAGAGTATTCACAAAGCTGGTAATGGCCTGTGTCTTACTACAAGGAACAATGGTAGACAAAATAGCCTATTAGTTGGGAATCCTGGAAGGCACTGAGCAACCTTGAGCAACAAGGTCTTGGCTCGTGCTTCGGACAGGCTGGAAAGAATGGTGAAGAACGCAGCTGAATAACTGGGATGTATCATCTCTTTTTCACGACAGTGTGTGTTTCAAGAGCACTGAAAAACTTCTCAGTGATACAGTTAAAATCAAAGCATCTGTTGAATGCAGAAAGTGGATGACAAAGTTAATGAGATACTGCAGAAGTCTCAAAAGAGACAGAGCTAGGGCAGAATCCAACCCTTATAGGCTGAATTTAGGTACAGATCTTAATGATCAAGAGATGCATGAAAGACAACAATCTAAAGGGAGTTTTTGCATTAACTTAACAAGCATGCTGTTGAGATCTCTAGAGGGAGATCACCTGTGTAAGAAAGAAGTTCTGACTGGCTGCAATGGACGGAGAACATAATTGAGCATAAGCCACACTTTCTCTCTTCTCCCTCTAACTAACAGACATAAGTACAGAAGCACTGAGACACAAGGTGTGACCTGCAAGTCTGTCAGATCCTGTAATTGTAAGAATAAAATTGAAAGAATTCATTCTTCCACTTATAAAATCACCTACACTATATAGTTGACTTCCATGTATCACATAACAGCATCTCAAAAATTTAGTACATTTGCATTTCTGTTGAACAAACTCCTTCCATGTACTAAGGAAGGCAGCAGGGGAAAGAGTTACAGCCCCTAGAAAGCATCCATGTTTGTTACCCTTTTCCCCCCACCGCACATGAGAAATAAAAATGTCCCCATAATACTACTACAAGGACTGTTCATGGAACTGTGGTTTATATTCTGGGAATGCAAATGAGTGCAAAGACATTCTAAGGGAATGTCAGTTCACCCTGCTCTGTACAGCAACCGTGCTCCATACAGCAACTATACCTTCAGGCTCAAGCAATACAGAATTTAGATGGGGTTGTCTTTCAGTGCTCCTTCCTAGGTTTTTCTACATGGAACAAAAATCTCAGCTGAAGTTTTTAAGGACAAATTACAAAACCACAAGGGAAATCAATTCCTTGTCATTCCACTCAAATTCAGCACATCTCAACTCCCAGGGCAAGCCAGTTAAGGTCAGAGTCTGGATAGGTGAATAACATGTCATTACAGTTGGGAAAGCAGCAACAACTGCATAATGAGACTGCTCAATAACTCTAAAATGGTCTGGCTAGATAAGCAAGTCAGTGAGGCTTTTGGACACCACTCCACTCCACATAACAAATGCAGTTCTTCAAAGAAAACTTTACATGCCTTCCCTTACTGGGTTTTCTGCAACTTTTCTTTCCTCCCCAGTGGAGCTACAAAAGAAATCACAGGTACCTCCTCCACAGATGGGGGTGGAAGAATTAATTGTAGATAGACATTAAAAACAGAAGATGGAAACAATGAACTCTGGCAAAAAAAAAAACCCATGCACATTCTGATTTTTTAGGTGATCTGACATTTTTCTTTTTATAATGTGGTACAGATGTCATTATTGCAATACGACATTTATAAGAGTTAATGGGACACCTGCATGACCAGTGAAGACATGAAGCATGATTCAGTGAAGACATGAAATGTAAAAACACTTACCCTTAAAAGTTGAATGCCTTCGAGAAGGATACCTCTTGCTGGGCCTTCTTTCAAACGTGCTGGTTCTGCGTAACCTTGTCCCGTGTGTTGCTTGATATTCTGTCCTCCCACTTAAAATATAGAAATAAACAATGTAAACTACTGCCTTCTGCTGGAAGCCGTACCTGATCCTTTGTATAAAGATAAATATATTGCTGTTACTTCACTAAATACCTGAATCTGAAGCGTGATCCCAGCCTTATGAAGTCGGATCTACTAGATTTACTATTTGCTGGGGCTCGCAATCTGAAGAAAGCGTGGTGCTCCACTGCACACTTCCACAAATGTTTGCACGTTTTGGCACTGTCTAACCGGAAAACAAATGTGTGCTCTTGCTCTCTGCCCTAAATGCAGAAACAAAAGCTTTGGAAGTTGGCATGCATGATATTAGTTATTGTCCTTGGTAGGAGAAATACAGCCTGGGCCAACAGTGTGCTGAGCCTCCCTTGTGTTCTTACCAGCCTGAGCACACACCACACTTTGTTGGATCAGGCCCAAGTAAGGGAAAGAAGTTACCTGTTCATCATCTTCTACAACCACGAGCGTTAGTTTGCTCTTTTTAAAGTCCATTTTTGTAATTTTAGGCCTAAGCAGAAGAAGCAAAAAGAATAAAATTAAAAGAATATTAAAAGAATTTTAGTTCAACCACTATTTCACATTTGAGAGTGGTATGTCTAATCAGGCCAATCTACCTGCAGATTCTAAACCTTGTATATTCAATTACAAATTACAAAATACAGTCAAGATCCCATTATGTAAAGGAGAAAGATTTCAGCATTTTAACAGAAAGGAATATAACACAAAAGCAGATTACCAAAAGAATAAGCCTATTTTGTTGGCTCCTTCAAAGATCAATATGCCTGTTGGTGTCAGTCCAAGAGCATATTCACAACCATCTCTTCCCTGCAAGCAAGTACAGAATAAATAATCAATCTGCCACTAGCAGTGTAAATCTTATTACAGCAGTATTGCAAAATCCATAGGTCTTAAACTAAACAATAAGGTTTGCTTGTTTTTTTAACATTACAGAGCAGAAGAATATGTATCTGTATTGGGTGCAAACTGGCAAGTTTTGGCAACAGAAAGCCGCAGGGTGCCCTGTGTGGGAGGAGGTCATGTGATGCTCCAGGTGGCTCTGAGATCCATGGCGATGGACCCACACCAACACTGTATCCAGGGGAGCCCACATCTCAGCTCATCTGTGTTTAAGGGCAGGCAGTGCCTGCCAGGGGAAGGAGACACATCACGAAGAAACTGAGGGACATAGGAAAAGGTATGTGGAAAGGCACATTGTGGGGGTATGGAGAAGCACCCTTGCGAGGAGTGCTGCAGGTGGGAAGTATTTCTGAGGGAACATAGCCCACGGGGCAACCCCCACCGTAACAGGGACACCCCTCAGGGACTGACCCACACCAGGGCAGGGACCTCACGCTGATAAAATAGAACATCACATGGATCTTACCTTAACTACATGCATATCTACACCATACATTTCTAGCCATTTAGCTTTGTTCAAGTAGCACAATTCAGCCTGCGCCGGGCTCTTTCCCCTATGAACACAAAATTTATACCTCATGGTAAAAAATTTTTGTCCRCTTTAAATGTTTTAAAATTGATTCCCCTAACCCTTTTCTTTGGGCCCTCAAACTTAATGACACTAAGTGGTATTTCAGGCTTAGCTTATTCTTATAACCTCTTCCCTCCAAATGAAAATAAATCAGAAGGATGAAAACGGATAAAGGTTTAAAATTGCCAATAAGGATGAAAGTTCAGGTAACACAGCATCACTAAAATGTACCATACTTATTAACAAAAGACAGGCAAATGAGTTTGTTACCACCCTGAACATGAAATTTATCTTTGAATGAAAGAAGGAGAGAAAGAGAAAAATTTATTTCCAACATAAACAAGAAAAAGACCTGACTCCTTAAGTTATGACAAAATAATCTAACGAAAAACTAATAAAAAATTAAAACTCGCCCCACCAACCTTCCCTAAATTACCACTTGCCATTTCTAGGGAAGGAGAGGGCTCAAAGCCTTTTTACTATACTTCTCAACTGACAAACATAATCCCCATTTCACGCGTGTTAAAGGGATTTGACTTTGGAAGAGAAGAAAACCTGTTACTAGAGATCCCATTCCCACACAGGTACTCTACCTGCACTCTTTCCATTTCTGAAAAATGTCAAATTCCATTGCTTCAGTCTGGTTTGGTGCAAACCTGAATTCAGACACGAGCTCTGGTGTGTGCTCAGGGTGCTCACACTCTCCCAACTCAGCTGAAATCAATCAGTAGAGAAGTTAAAAATATAAAGGTCTTGGGATGACCAGAAACATTTAATTCCCTTATCTCTACAAAGACAAGGATAGTTTGCAAGTTTCTAACCATGTTGTAGGATGCACTTGTGCCAATGCTTTAAGTTAACACCCCATCCACCCACTCCTGGTCCCAGTAAATTCAAACCAGATTTTRCAGCAGAAGTCAGATAAATGCATTTGCAGGAGCAGTGTAAGGTTATGGTACAGAAGTCTGACATTCAGGAATGTTAGGACTGAACCAGCTTAACTAAAGCTGCTTCTCTGGATTTTAAAGCACTTAAAGGAAATAAAGTTTCTATTAAAAACAACCATCAATACGCTACTGTTTTAGAAGAGGTTACTTTGAAACTGCCTCTCATTGCATACTTTTCATTCCAAAACACTTCCCATTCTATTGCGTGCTTTGCTGTGTTACTGTTCGTGTCAAAACACGAAAGGAATACCTAGTCTCACGAAACCAGCGATAAAGCTGCGTGGTTTTTTAAATCACAGTAGTGGTGTAATATTCATATTAAGTAATTTTTAAGGAAAAAAATGCTGAAACATTAACATAATTAAGGTGTCACTTTCCACTTATATGCTTAGGCTCTGGTATTTTCTTTTCTAGGAGCAGAACACTTGCCAGCTCCACTGAGCTCAGCAGGAGACGCAAAGTGCTGAGCATTTCAGTGACTGACACCCTTAACTGCCTTGTGTCTGGGACAGCTTTGCTCCTGGAGCCTCCCAGCTACACAGAGAGGCTGCAACGTCACTGCCTCGGGACTGTGTGGAAAACATCAGTGGAAAACACGCTGTTCAGCAATATCACGTGCCACCTGACATATGATGTGATTCCCAACCAGGCCTTTGTCAGATGGTGCTTCTTAACTGTTTACTACTATTACTACTACTACCAAGATAAAAATGAAAATTAAAGCATAGAGGGAAACTAAATCCCTTGAAGAAAACAGTTTTACTGCTTCAGGGCGCTTTTACACTTAACAGTTGCAAAAATCAAATTCACACTCAGTCTTCAAAAATACCTAGCAGGATCCATCAGTAGATAGGAAGTTACATTCAAAATGCAATCTGTTGGCTGATAACACCTACTAGGTGATTTTGAGAACTTGAGCTTTGCTCAGACATTTAGCAATCCTGAGGATATTAAACAGATTGAGTTCATTGGTCTTCACTTCTAAGTACTGCCTCACACACATTTTTTCTCTCAACACTAATCTTCCATAGTGAGTTACAGTATTCTTATCTATATGCCTTTTTCTCTAACAGAGATATCTCAGCTCTGTGGCTGTTTCATCGCAGTTGGAAGCCTATCCAACACAGACATTGCCAAGAATTACTGGCAGTCCAGTTTCCAATACATAAGAGAGAGACACAGCAAACAGATTAGGAAGGAGGACTTCAAGGCGGGGGGGGAAGGAAGAATCTGAAGTCTGATGTGGTGCCAATCATCTAGGAAAAACATGGGCAATTTCTCTACTACCTGAGAGAGAAGGCAGGGAATGAAGGCTGAATGTGCTGTAAAGAGGATGTGTAAGGATGAGAAGAATCAGAGCTTGTAGGAAAAAAGACACACAGAGAAGCTAAGGCAGTAGTATCTGGTAGGAGAAAAATATCACCCTTGTTTCTCCATAGCTGCACTCACTGTTTATTCACTTCAAGGCAAACGAACTATGTAATCTTTTTGATCTCTAAGAAATAGGTCTTCAGAGTAAGAGTCAGTAAGAGTCTCTCCAGCTCCCTGCACAGGGTTAGAGGGCAGTGGAAGAAGGGGTAGACTCCACGTGAGGATGCTGTCACTGGTGTGGTGGAATTGCATTCCCTGAATGGCTCAGCAGCACTAATATTTTTCAACACAAGGGCATCTTTTCATCTGTGGTTTTATGACATGCTCCGGCATGCTCCTTCTCTGTCCTTTTTTGGGGTGGGGGAGGTGCATCAGGCATTACATAAGATGTTTATATACATTATCTGTCTTCTTCAACAGATAACTGCATAAACTGGGGGACTTTTTAAAAGCATGCTTCCTAGACAGTTTTTGAAAACTGCAAAAATATATTTATTTGCAAATGTATTGTTGATTCTTTTATACAGAGGGGAAAAAAGTTTGCAGTATCCCAGGAAGATATCTTATGATTAGAACTGAAAATCGGACAGCTGAGAAAACGTTTTCCTTTTCAGTTTAATTAGCAGCTTCAAAAGTATATCTGGTTAAACACTAAGGCCAGACAACACTAATGAGGTAGTTAAAAACTTATTGTAGCAGTGAAAATTCAAGTTTGATGAYAAGTATTCTGTAGATAATTCCTAAGTGACGCATACTATTTATGTATCTGCTTCACAACTTACACTATACTACAAACCAATGTTATTCGCTACAGAATTTCCTTCACAGGACTGGCAACAAATCAACACTTTATGTTTGAAAGATGATTCACACAAACCACCAACCTCGGAAACTACTATTTGAAACAAAGAATTACTGTGACAGAAAACTTCCTTGACAAAAAAAAAAATAAAGGTATGAAGTTTAAAGCCGATCTGTGAAAAGACTTTTCTTTCAGAAGGCTTAGAGTACTAATGCCTAAATAGCAAGTTATTTTCTTTGCTCTTAGGCAAGGCAAGACTGGATTTTACAGAGTAAATGTAACCTGCTGAGGAGGGAATAAGCGACATTTCTTTATACCTTTCTGCTTAATTACATTTCCAATGTCAATAAAATGTAACAAACTTTACATCAAAAATGCTCATTATTACATATGTCAGCAAAGAGAATGAATTAGTTGCAATAATGAAATAAATTTGGAGAAGCTCATTGTAATGAAGTCAAAATAGGGGAAAAGTGAAACTGAAAAAGAAGACAACAATAAACTATAAAAGTGTGTTCCCACAGACAGCATCAAGGAGTATTAGTTTTGGTACCTAGGTGGAGACATCATAAACATGATGGACACCTATTGTATTGCATTTACACAGTAATCACATGTGTCAGTTACTACCCAAAATCTTGAGGCATCAACCTATTATTCTTTGCTTGGTCCTCCTTGCTTAGACCAGAGGTGAGGTTACCGGAGTTTTTATCTGTGAAAATGTAAGCAACAAGTCAAATTCGGGCTCTGTATTTCCTCTGCCTCAAAATGACAAATGGGGTCTGCCTGCAGCAGTTCTTTGCACACCTGACAATCACAGCGGTGCCAGACTGGTGCAGCAAAATAACCCACTGCCTTAAGATTTACACTTGGCGCTGCTTGGAAATGAAAGCCCAGTTTTGCCTGTCAAGCCCCTCTAGGATCACTGCATTACTTCCACTACTGTATTAAACCAAGGGACTCTGCCTAAGCACCCCATGTGCCATGGCCCAACCACCAGTGAAACTGGAAGACAATATGCTTAAACGGTACAGCTCACTGCACCTTCTTTTAGAAAAAAATGAACTTGATTTGAACTTCATTACAAAAGTTTCCTTCCCATCTGCAAAACAAACAGCCTGGAATGGAACGGATATTTGTATTAAGAGGCTTGTGGCAATGAAAACCCCCCAACCATTGTCCTATAATAAAAGAAAGAAACCCTCTGTCCTGGACTTGTTTTTAACATATTGAAACCCTTGCTCCTGCCACAGAAGTAAACTTAGTTCTTACCTTCCCATGTAATTCTCTCCTCTCCAGTACCTGCCACTCCCTCYCTCCTGCCCCGTAACCATCTCATGTGTCACACACTGTGGAGGCTGCCTCTCCCCAGGCACCATCTAGGCAGCAGGAAGCCCATATTGACAGGCACYCACCTGCCACAAACTGTGTGCTGAAGGGCCAGCTGGCTCTTCAGGCTGAAGTGGTAACACTTGCACACACATCACAGCTTCTCCCTCAGTGGGGAAATATTTTGGGTCCTTCTTCCCCTGATCAGCCCTGGTTTTCCAAGAAACCTTTGTCTAGCCATGCTTTAGATTCTCCTTTCCCTTAGCAAGTGTGCTGGCATTGGCTAATGTAGTTCAGAAGATATGAATRGAGGAAAGTAAAGAAAGTAATCTCCCTAAAATTCTTCTTCTTGGGTCAAAGAATAGCATTTATATATGATCAGTGTGAACCATTAGTAACAAAGAAAAAGAAACCAGTAGGTGAGTTTTTTAACAAATTAAGACAAGTCACTTTCAAAAGATTGCATACCTTGAAGACACAGAGCTGCTAGTTCAACAGCAGTTTCATATGGGCATTTCAGTCTTAAAAACAAAACAAAAAAACCAAATTATAAAAATCATGTCTCTTGTCAATGAATTCCTCTTGCAATAAAGCTAAAAGGTAGCCTGATACGAAAAATGGACATTAACTTCCACAAACTACTAATGATATGAAATATGTAGAATCAATTTTTACTTGTATATGACTATTTTCTAAGTTGGTACATTCTAAAAAGCGTTAAACACGATACACTTCACCATAAACCAAGCTTGAACTAATAGAGAAAACACTAAACCAACTAAGAAACCATTTTTACTTCAACACTGTATTTTAGAGTACATGGGTTTGAGATTTTTGTTTCTGCAATTAAAAAAAAATTGAGCAGGTGTGAATTTGATGGTCAGGGTAAGACCACAAATATAAACACACAAAATATTTTTGCAGAGTTGACCTGAACAGAAAGTGTCGTACTTCAACTTTTTCATCCTCTATTTTACCATCATACTGAAAAAAAACAAGGCAAGCCCATGTTATATTTTCAAACGATAAAAACCAAGACAGTGTTTGCTCTCTTTGAACATTTCCATCACCTGGTTAATCCATCAAAATCTTTACCAATTCTATCAGTCATGATACACACTAARTCCCATATGTCTTTATTCTAAAGAAAAACAAAATGCATGTAGGACTGTAAATGATGTTTATAATCTCTGCATGAATACCACAAAGAATTAAAAAGATCACACAGTTAAAGTGAAATCTAAAATCACTAAGAGATTAACTATTATAAATTCTTTAAATCACAGCTGGAAGAGTAAAAAGGTACTTACTTCCCTGAAAGAATGTCTTGACGAAGCTGTAATACAAACAGGTACCTGACAAATAAAAATTCAGAAAGTCAAAAGTAATTATAGTGGCATCCTTCCAGCTCCACCAGCTGGAAAAACCTCCCAATTCACTGAGTTGTAACTACAATTTCATGAACTTGCTCTTGACTAAAAAAAAAGGCCTTTGGGATCATCCAGGTACACTCTGCAACCTTCAAAGCTCCCATAGCTTTCACTAAAATCAAAGAAAAGAATATTTTTTGCCCACTGGTTGTGTTCAGGACATTGTCCAAAGCCTTGCTGTTTAGGATGTACTTTGAGCATACACCACAGCAACCTAAATGTTACCGACACTCCAATGTTCTCCTAAACTTGGGTCTTAACCCAATCCAAGCAGGAATCAAACTACAGTATCTAGAAACCAAACACAGATAAAGGCATGTAGGCTTCAGGGCCGCCTTCTCAAACACAAATACAGAACATAAGAAAAGTCAAATTGGGCAAAAGAAAAGGTACATAATGAAATGTCACTTAAAAATAGCAGAAAAGTTCTGTATAAAAGAAACCTGAATTCCATAGAACCCACACATTTATTTAATAGGCCAAGTAGGAATTTACAGCCTTCAAACTGTTGTAGTATTTTAAGCTGTTGCTTTGCTAATGTTCAGTTCTAGGCATGCTTCACTGAAGCCACTCAGAGCTGGGCTCTAGGGCATGCACAAGTGCCCTGGGTCATGCAAGGGGTGTGTACAGGACAGGAAGGCACAGGCAGGCTCTGCACTGCCCTGGACACTGTGGGGTGAGGCTTGCAAAGATGAGTAACCCAAGAGAAGAAAGCATGAAGCACTACTAAGAGCCCAGTAAATGCAAACACAAAGCTCTTCTGTCTTTTAAAAGGATGCTAGGAAGACAAAGTGTTTTTCATCACAGAGGATGTGCAGTGAATGTGGTGAAGGACCAACAGTTGGAATCAGACAGAGAAACAGAAATGAGTAGGAAGATTAAGATTTCTCATGGTAACACTAGAGCAGAATCAGATTTATCCACATTAGTTCTTTGTCACACCTCTGATTCACATACTTGGCTAATACCTGACTTGCCAATCAAATCTGGGTATTTGCATGTGTAGATTAAGGGTAGACAAATATGCTTCTGTTCTTATTGATTTCCCAGATGATTCACAATCCCATGAACTCTTCTAGATTTGCAAGAAAAATCTGGGCAGTGCTCCTATCAGTGTCATGTGGCCTGTGCAGTGCTGCAGCCCTGCTCTGGTTTGTATGGCTTGCTCCTGCCTCCTTTTCTGTGTGCAGGCTGACAAGCATCGGCATATCAACTGTTGCTGCTCCAAATCAGCACAATACCTTAGAAAATTCTCCACAACACACATGTGCACGTTCCCCTGTTGTTTTTCTAACTAAACTAGCTAATCAGGTCGCACACAGATGACGTCTTCCAAAATGCACTGGATTTCAAATGTGTTTTCAAAGTGAAAAAAGGGCAGAGTGGGTGAAGGGTTTTAACACTTCCCATTACTGTGCTAATTATGAGAATGCGATGTTTGTAGCTTCACTAGAAATTGAAGTCGACTAGAAAGCAGATCTCCAGAAGGAATTTTGAACATCCCCCACCTGGGAAGTTCACAGTTACTGTTTATGATGGTTTTTCTTCCACTTGGAATGATTTTGAGTATATAGCTATTAATGTTCACTTTTTACTCAACATGCTACATGGAAAATATGATCCAACCAGCATAAAGACTCTTAAAAAAACTCCATAAATTAAAAAAATTAAAAATGTAAGAATTAAAAAATTCTTAAATTCAAAATTACTTTCCCCAACCAAAAACAAAAAAAGGAAAAAAAAGAAAAATGCACCTATTTGTTCACCACAAAATCAATTTCCAGCCTATTTTTATTTTTCTGACACAATTTCAGAATAGTCTTCTGTCAAGCTTATAATTAAAAGAAATTGTTCACGACACTGAATATTTAGCTGACTAAAGTGTTTTTCCTAATTAAAATAGTCTTCTGAAATGTCACCTTTCAGCAATAATTAGATCACAAGGCATCAGAGGTTAATACTTTCAGACAAAATGTCTTACTCGATCACAGCAATGATCACATAGCTCAGAAACCCAATCTCGCAGTGACTAGGATCATATGCTTCAGAGGATTAGGCAAGAAATCCTGTGGTAGACAGTAATGCAATAATTTGACCACAGGGGAAATGTAATACTTGTCAGACATGCACCCTGATGTATGAAGACTTACATCAATTTCCAGAAAACATATATTATTCCTACTGATTTAACTCCATTTTCTCCTTAGAAATGTTCATAAATCATCCAGATTTTTAGATTCTTTTAAGATCTTAAACTCAGCTACATAAGTGGCAGGGATTTCTATAAGTTAATTATACATTGTATAGGAATATGCCCTTTTATTGAGTTATCACTGCTGCACTAAACTGATGACAGATATTAAAGACTCTATGTCTATATCATAAGGTGGTGACAATTAGCTCTTTAATCTTCTCTCAAGCAGTGAAAAAAAACCATGGTCGACACAGCAGACAGCAAAGGAGAAAGTAATCATATGCCTGCAGGCATAAGTTTAATGTAAACATCACATGCACATGAACTACAACAATCAACCATCTTTAAACACCTTAGGCTGATTAGGAGTACACTGATTATTGCCAAGCAAATTAGAAGACACAGAAAGTGCCCTACAGCGAGAAACAGAACAAAAGAAAAGATAAAATAACATTAAGATAGATGACTACTATACAAAGAAGACACAAAGTAAGCAGATACAAGAGATAAGTAAACCCTTTCCTCCAGCTGCTCCTTTCCCAGTTTTCAGAACATCCTCTCAATCACACCAAGGTGCTACAGACCCACCAAGGTACAGGCCCCACAGAAAGCAGCCCACCAGACTGAAACAAAAGGACTTCCAGATATTTGTAGAGTGACTATACAATGCAGGCTATACACCTTTTGCTTCACAGAGAAACATGGGGAAGCAGAAGTGATTCAATCAACTGTTAAATAAGAACTCAAGCTGTCTATTGCCACAATTCTGTGGGTGGCCTTTGTACCATTGTTAAATCACACTCAAGTCTCAGAGGAAGAGGAACAAAGCAGGGCACTGGCATTTTAGCAGGACATAATGGAAAACCCTCTCAGAGGATGGCAGATATCAAGAGCAGGTGTCTCCCAGCTGCAGCTCTCCCCACCCAACACTGCTTTTCTTTGCCAACTTCAAAGCACCAAAACACAGCATCGCCTACACACCAACACACTTGGAGAGGCCCGTGAATACTTTCTGGAAGCAAATAAAAAGGATTCTGTTTCTCTGACAGTAGGAAAACACCAAAGGTGGCAGACAAAATGACCACTCTTAATAAGAACGCTCRAATCACCTGCTTACAGTACCCCCATGTACCTTAGATGTCTTATTTACCCCTCTGCCAGTCACCCAGTCAGCCATGCACAGCTCCTACCTTGTAAACTCTTCGTGAAGGTTGTTCGGTTCTGACGAATAGTACTTAATTCGAAAATGCAGCGTGTACGGAGGTCCAACTGTACATGTGGAGATTTTAAAYGGGGAGAAAAGGTTTATACTAGTTGCAGTTCTGCTAAGGCAGAACAGTTGCCACCACCCCACAATCCAAAGAAACASCAAATTAATCAGATTTCTCAAATTCTACAAAAAAAATATTTCATGTTTTATAAAATTTAAAAATGCATGCAATAAACAACAAAAAAATAGATGATTACCATACTTTATGATACTCATTGATTCGCATTTATCAAGGCAATAGTCCATTTGGCAAACACATTTTTGTCCAAAGAGCTGTGCCCCACAGCACGCTGTGAATGACAGCAAGTTCCAGGTACACTGCCTGCTGCTGGGCCCAAGGGGAGATGGTGATGCTCYTTCTTACCAGGCACAAACACTACTCCCAAAAAAATCCCAATCAAAAACCCCACCTACCCCAYGGATCGCCTTTCGATTTAAACACATGAATGAGAAAAGATTGTGTTTTCTCATGTAGAAGGTGAATGCTACACCTGACTTTCCATGTAACACAGATAATAAAGAGTTATCCAGCTACCATGAGACTGTGACCAATGCATCCTTATTTGCCCAGGCCTCATCTTCCAGACCTGCTGCCTGCTGATACAGTAACTGCAGAAAAAATTACTTTTCCTCACTCTTCTAAGATCTTCTGTAACACCACATCAACACAGTATACATGTGCCTGTTAATGACCCTTCTACTAAAAGACATGCAGCTAAAATTCCAATAACTAGAGCTTTGATTCTGTCTCCACGTATGGCTCCTGCAAGTCAGGTTATAACACCCCGGGCTCACAGTCAGGCACCACTGGCAGGGTCTGCACAGGTGAGATAATGACTTGGAAAAGAGAGCAGTGAGCAACATCCATCATGAAAGAGGAACTCTTCACAAAGCGTCCGCTGAATACAAGGTAAAGAAAAGCATCCTGTTGTGAGACAGACCTTTACAACACCCAACAAATTGCYTCCTTCTTCAGCATTCCTCAGAGCCCAGATTTCTTTTTAAAACAGGCCATTCACAGATTAAACACAGTCAAAACCGTGCAACTAAGCTGTTGAAGGTGTTACAGAATCACTCATTTTCCACGGGAGAAGGACAAAGCCATCACAGAAAGTGATGTGATGAAAAGGTGAGAGAAAACCAACCACCAAAAACCTTACCCATAGCAGCTATCTTTACCATGGATTCTAGCAGGCTGACACCCACACACCATGGAGTGACAGCAAACTACCCTAAAGGCCTTTGAAGAACTCCACCATTTAGAAAAATCATCTAGATATTTGGATACTTATCAGAAAGAAAGGCAAAGCACCACTGACACGAAATCAAGATCCATCTCTGTGAGGTCCTGCAAGGGGGCCAACAATTTCCTTGAAAACACTACATTTAAATCTCACAGAAGTAATGTTTCCAGTTCACCTATGACTGTTGCCAACTGCAGCACTGTAATAAAACATGCTAATGCCAGTGCTGTACTGTACCCAAGCCTGCAACCAGATTATAGAAATCCAGGAGCTACTTCCCTGCCTTAGCCAATTTCCACAGAAAACTCAGTGGCCAAATCCAACCCCTCCATCCAAAACTACCTTTGATGAAACAGCAGCTATTTCAAAACTATATTTGACAAAACAGCAGGTATTTCTACTAGTTTTACTGCTAATATAATAAAAAAAAAATTAAATGTTAACCATTACACAATGAAATATTTTCCATTCGCTCTCTGAAAAAAAGGCAAGAAATCTGTTGTGGATCAGAAGCAGTGACAGGAACTGTGATCYGTGTCCAGGCAACCTAATTTCACAGATCAGACTGAAATTACCTGGCAACCTACTCTGTCTCAGACAAACAGCACATGTTTAACAAGGGCTATYGAAGGCTGGGCTACTGCTTAATAAGTGCTCTTGCATTTAGACACAATGTAGTCACCTAATTACCCATTAAATTGAAACTATTTCCCAAGAAATATTTATTCCATTAAAAGCCATATTTAAACATTCTCAACCATGTTCTAATACACTAAGTTCAAATTCTTTAGGAAGTAACAAAATAAACAGGCAGAGATATAGTACTTACTTTTTATTTGCTTCTTAATGAATTTTGAATGGTCCAACCAGTGCTAAAAGAAGAAAATCCACAATTAAAAGCAGTTCCATTTCAAGATTTTGTTGACTCAACGAACAAATTACAATGAAATTCAACAGATAAAAATCTCTTATAAGGAAATATTGCCATATTTATTTTCTAAACTTCTGCACATTGGTGAAAGTGTTTATTGGCACATTTAAGAACTTCCCTTCTTCCACATAGGAAAGCTTGATTTATAAATTCATCAGTACTGCCAGGGAAGTCACTCTTCCAGAGAAGAAACCTCAAAATCCAAGGCCTCAAAGCAGTGATGCTTTGAGAAAGCACCCTTTTGTTCCAAATCCTTGAGTTTCAGTCTSCTTTCAACCTGTTTGATGGAGACCCTCCAGATCCTGCACTATCCTGCCTTCCACTGCTCCCCAGCCAAGTTTTTTCAAAGTAAGGGTAAAGACTTAACCCCCACCAAAAGCATTTGGGAAACACTGATGTATACCCCACCCCCTCCTTTTCAAACTAAGGCAAAAGATCTGGAATAGATGCAGCGATGATGAAAAAAACCAGCAAAGTTTAAGCACTCTTGTCAACGTAAGTTGCATCTACATAAGAGCAGCAATAAACACAATCTGGTGTAAATTTAGCTTAAATCTTTGACTGTCTCTGCTCAATGTCCTACACAAGGCTGCAATTTGAAGCAGCTCCATGTAAATGCTTCTGTTGTACAAGGTGATGAAAGAGTTTTGGATTTCCTTGAAAAAAATGTTTTTCTATCTTTATATATATTTTAAAATTATAAACTAGGTACTATGAAACAAAATCTTAGGGAAAAAAAAACCCTCTTCTTTCTTTCCTATTAAAGCATTCATGTTTTCAGAGAAAGAATTATCTCTCAATGACTACTTATCATTCCACTAACACCATGCTACATTTATTTACCATGGCTAAATAAATGTGAAAAATTATTTGTTGGATAGTAATACTGGTATTTATTTATAAAGTATGTCCTAAACCAAGGCAAAAATTTGTTTATTGCAGGTATAGATGTGTATAGATCAAAAGTCTGATAACTTACGACCATTAAGGTAAATAAATCTCACAAAAGAGGTAGAAAGAGAAAGAGAAATGGAACAATTATTCTGAAGGTGATTTTATTTGCAGGAGACTTGCAAGACTCCCTTAGGTGAAGCTGCCAAGGAATCCATTCTTATAATCTCAGAAATCTCTTCCAGAATGGAAATAAAACATTACAGTAGCTCATACAAATACATTCCTTAGAGTTGCAAGTAATTTACTGTKTCTCTACTTTGCTCTCTTATGAAAAATTACAGCTTTGTGAAACCTCAAATTTTTGATAAGGAAAAAAATAACAACATTGAAACTTTGTTGTGGTTTTTTTTTTTTTTTTTTTAACTGAAATTATACAAGTCTGTTACTTTCACAGCTCCAGGGAAGATTAATTTTTTATTCTTCAAATACCTAGCTACAAAAATGTCTCTCTGTTCAATATTTATTTTGGCTAAAGGAAAACCACTCAAAGACAAATATAATGATTCCATTAAGAGAAAAGTTTGGCTTCATGTTGAATAAAACCCAACATAAAAAACATCTATAATAGATGCAAAAAATCCTCCAATAACATTTCATCTGTGACTCCTGTGAGCACCATGTTCTGGAACAAGCACTGCACAACCTGAACTATGATAATTCCCAATGAAATAACAKCTGATAGTCCCTTTTGTGGAATGTGGTGTTCGAGGTACATTAAAGCTCAAGTAAGAGCTAGTTTCAAACTTATTATTTGCAAGTGGAAATACTTCAAATAAGGGTTAAAAGAAATAACTAACAAGTCTCCAGGAACTACTTGTGCAGACCATCAAAAGAGACTATAGTCTAGAAAGAAAACTATCATCACTCTTTGTACCTAAGCAGTCAGARGCAGACTGCTCCAGGAGATAAAGCACAGCAAGCATTAAAGTCATCTGTTCAGAAGCGACAGTGAGCTGCTGTTTTACCCCTGTCCCACACTGCACATCATGGCTGTGCATGATGTTCCACCACACAGACCACAAAAACAAATACAGCGGTAAGATGTGGACTGACAGTATTACTGGCCCAGAGTCCTGAGGCCTGGAAGCTTTCATACAGATTTGTGAACCAACACCAATTTCAAAGTCAGATATTTTGTGCAATTTCTGTGAAAATCAGGCTGAATTTCAACACTTCTTTGCCTCAGATAATGTCAGAAGGCTTCTTCGCACTGTGTATCACACCAGCTTTCCAAATGTCCCTCTGAGCTGAAAAAAAGTCATAGCATTCTAGCTAAAGCCCAAAATAGGTTTGGGCTTGGCTAYATACTGCTTGCTGACTCAATAACAGGGAAGTGAAAGCAATGAATTCTGAAGTCTCACTAGGAAGCTGAATAAAACCAGAGGAGCCTGGCTCTCTCAGCACCTAAGACTGTAGCTCTGCCTATCTTGTGCTCTGGCTAAACAACTGYACATCATTTCAGGATCTGGACTCAAAGAAACTTAACTATGGATCTCACTGTGTAGGACCAAGACTGACCACACTCATTTCAACTATACACTACCACATTCCCCATATCCTGTTTGGAATCAGAAGTATCAGCACACAGCAAGGAGGAAGAAAGGCATTAATTGCTCTAGGACTGTGTTATGACAGAAGACAGTGTCTGAACTGCTTATCCACAGTAGGGGAAGAAAACCCAAACCTGATCAAACTGCAGGTAATCAAGATTCTATGATTATGCTAGAACAGAGCAAGTTCAATTGGAAGGGACCTACAATGACCACCTAGTCCCACTGCCTGACCAGTGGCATTTTTAAGGGCATTGTACAAATGCCTTGAGGCACCAATCACCTATACAGAAAGCCTGTTCCAATGTTTGACAACCCTCTCACTAAAGGCATGCTTCCCAATGTGCCGTCTAGACCTCCCCTGGTGCAGCTTTGAACCATTCCCATGCATCCTGTCACTGTATAGCAGGGAGAAGAGCTCAACACCTCCCTCTCCACTTCCCATCAGCAGCTGTAGAGACCACCGACATCCCTCCTTTAATTCTGTCAGGTAAACTGGAAGGTCAAATGCTGGATTAATTTCCATATATATTCCTCTTTAATCTCAGTAAAATTTCTTTGCTCTACCAAATGAATCGTGTTTCCTATGGTATTAGCTGACATAACACAGTAGCCATTGACTGGTTTGGAAACTGGCACATATCAGTTCCACATGAAAGAAACACCATTTAAAAAAAAAATAATTTAAAATACTGGAAGCATGTATTTATGTCAGCATGCTCTCCTGTTGATCACTCACTTTTTCTACATGAAGACGAAAAAATAAGTACCTCAACGTTTCCTAAGTGGTAGCAGCCAATATTTTCCTCAAAATAGACATGCAGCAAGGGAAAGATATATTTGTGTTGAGATATATTGTGTTGAGATGTAGCAGATAAACTACAGCTGCTAGAGCAGTCTACATAAGGACCACAGTGAGTGCCAAATGAAGACTGAAAGGAGGATTACCACAGGTCGACACAAACCCATCACACACCTGAGCTCTGCAAATTCCACCGCCTCTCTACTTGCTTCCTAAAAGAATGAAAATTCCTTGTCTTGATTTATACAGCCCTCAAAGGTGACCTGAAAAGGAAAAAAATTGAATTTGACCCTTTTTGCTTTGCTTTCTTTGCTAGTTTAATATGCATGAAGAGCATCTTGAATAGACTGTTCTCCCTTATGCTTATTTAGATATTCAACTATCAGTAAGAGGAAGCCCACTTCTACTGGAAGGTTTATTTGCTCTCTGAAAAATATTGCTTAAATGCTTTCTTAAGCTGTACCTGGCAGTACAAGAGGGAGAAACATGCTCAATGCTCAAGTTCAGAAAAGAAGGTGTACTAAACAAAACCTGGCACCTTTAAAACCCAATGTTAATTATCCTTTCAACTGTCTTCTTGCTTTCTGGTTTCCTAGGCACCTGAATCCTACCAACCTGTCTGCCATCACCCACATGACCTTCTAAAGCAGAGGGGTTAAAAATGTATGTCTCACATAGGAGGAAGGAATCACCAAAAAAAACCAAGTCAGTAAAAACTCCACSCACCAAACCACAGTTTGGGGATTTCTCTACACTTACAGAATTAAAAAGAAGCAAAGGAGCAAAAGCCCTTTCCTCTTTCCTTTTGCAGGTCACCTTTTCAACATTATTATGGTAGAAACAGAAAACCAAAGGAGAACTGGGGCCACATAGAAACTCAGGGAGCACACAAACATATACTTAGAACAGGATAAACTCCCAAGAGTTTACAACTTAAAACAATGAGATATTGTTTCTCATGTTCCTCTGATCTGTCCTAGGAAGTTATGCTCCTCTTGAAAATGAAGGCTCACCTGACTGGGGACTTCAGCTGCCTACCGAAACGCTGTAAAGAAGACGAAGACTGACACTTCTCAGAGGTAGTCCATCCAGAAGGATGAGTGGCACCAGACCCAGGGGAAATCCCAGCTAGACAGAAAGACTGTCACCATGAGGTTGCTCAGACAAAGCACAGGTGCCCAGAAGGACTGTGGAGCCACCATCCTTGAGGGTATCACACACGACTGAACAAAGCCCTGAGAAACCAGATACAACTGAAGCTGCTATGAGGAGCTTGGATATAAACACCTCCTTCAACAGACAAGACTTTGCAGGCATCTTTCAGGATGCTGCTCTACAATCTCACCTACCCAACTTGGGAAAAAAAAAAAGTGAATGCAACAATGCTAACTCCAGAACCCCGAGGGCACTGGTAGGCCTTCATGGCTCTTTACCAGCTCCATCTGAGACCTCCAACCACATACTGTGTGGCATTCATGGAAGTCTGACCTGTCCCAGTCTGAGTCAGCACAGAGCCATCTCGGAAGCATCCTGATAAATGATGGGGTTTAACTGTAGACCAGATAAACTAACCATGAATAATGGACAGATATATGGACATCCTTCAAGACCATTACCCTAATTGATACACATGCGATAACCAAAGAATATTTTGCTTCACAGACCTGATGTGACAGAAGTAAACCACAGAATTGTATAAAAATTATATTAAAAACTTGCCTTGTCTAGTATATTTCTCATTAGATTTACTCTACAGACAATGAAAGCTGTTACCACTTCAGATCAATTCTAGCAATTAAAAGCAAGTTACTTTGAATTTTGATGCCTATGTCCAAACATTCAGAAATAAACTGAAGGGATTTGTAACAAGTAGGCAACAAACCTGACTAAATCTGTGGAACAAAACTGAGAAAACCACTTCAGCTTATGCTCCAACCATGCACAAAGACAAAAGAAAACAGCAAAAACTGTTTGCTGTCCTGGATAGTCTTCCTTACACTTAGGAGAGAGGTGCAGAAGCATCACTGACAGCATCACAACCCTGTATGGCTGCTTCTTAAGTTTGTGTCAGAAAAATGCCCTCCTGAAACAGCAAGTACTACTGGGAGACTAAAAACTGGAGGTGCTCTGGGAATTGTTAGTGTTTTGGAGTCTTCCACCAAGTGTTTATAGACCACAACAGAGTCTTGGACAGCCACAGCTGGAAGTTTCACATTCATCAGGTCTTCTGCATTGCTGTGGCGTCAGTCACATTGCCTTTGCCCAATTACTGAACTTCTTATCACTGCCACTATCAGAAACTGAAGCATCAAGTGCTACAGGATATTCTACAGCTTTTGGGACCCTCCACCTATGACTGGTATTTGTTGCTCTTGGCTACAATCCACAGACATACATCCCACAACAACCACAGTCCCAAAGTGCTCATCATCCAGAGGAACAAGAGAGACTCAGGGAGGGGAAACTGAGTCTCACATGAATTTCACAGCTCATTTATGGGGAAATAGTATGTTTCTACCTGTAGCAGAAAAGGAAACACTTGGCATTCCCAAAATATTTACCAGTCTCCCTTCTTTCCCCCATCCAGTGTATTGAACAATAAGGCTTGTCCCTATTTTCTTCTGTCTAATGAACACTTGTCAAAGTATTAAGAAGTATAAAAGGCAAAAGACTCCCAGGTATCACACTACGAGGCTAATTGACTGATTTGAACTGCTCATTTTTCCACATCCCTCCTATCTTCAGAATTCACAGCAGTAATATCAAAAGCAAGCAGTTGAAAAAACTTGATCAATGAGCCCTTAAAAGAAAATTCCGATGCAGCAGAGGCAGTCATGAAGCACCAAGTCCCTACAAGTCCCAGACGCAATACCTGCTGAAAAATCTAGGAATCTAGTTCTTGATGTGTAGAGGAAACAGTAAATACATTGAGTGCATACACACATCCTCAAAATGGCTCAACTAGCTGCAGAGCACAGCTGGGAAAGGTTGTCCCATATGGACCTTCTTTAAGCCAAAGGGTCTTTGTGACATTAGAGATCAGACATAAAGGACTTAAACAAATTAAAGGATCACTGAAAGAGACACGTGTGAGAAAAGTGGCACTGCTTCCATGCAAGGATTCCCAAGGATTACAGCAGCTCATTTGCACAAAAAAAAAAAAAAAAGAATAATTCAAAGATTTAACTTAAAACACTTCCTCCTTGATTACTCTGTAATTGTTCTGTGAACAGAAACAAAACCATGAGGGAAACAAGCAAATTCCAAGCTAATAAACATGGGCAATCCTTCTGTTATGAATTCCTATAAAACAGAGGAGGGTCTGGGAGGGTATCCATGTTTTGGTATCACAGGACAGAAAACAGGAACAAAGAATGCAACTGCAGAAATGGAGATATTTTGAGAGAACCCTATAATACAGAGCTCAGAAGGAGCTGTTAACCACAGAAACCCTTTTTCTTATGATGATTTGGAATAAGAGACAAAGAAAGGACACTCATGGCCAGAAAATGAATAAACATTCAGTACCACAGCCAAAAATAAATGTCAAGTAGCCAAACCAACCACAGAATATGTTGCATGTAACCAGTGTCTGCAAAGATCAATTAAAAACTTCCTCATGGCAACTGAACTTCAGTAGTATGGTCTCACAAGATTTTATTATTGCTATTCCCAACCTCAACTAAAGCTTTCAAGACTTCCTGCTTTGCTAGAAAACACACACTGTAGTGAAAGTAACTAAAAACCCAATAAGCTTTACATTTTCTCTAAACACTCCAGAGACCTCCTACATCAGAGTGACACTTTTCAGTCACCACAAATACCACATCTCTGTTGAAGATCTGGAACAGTTAGCCGGTCAAGAAATTATTTTGTTGTATTAGAGTATTTCTACTTCTGGAGTTAACAGCAAATAACTCAAAAAAATACAACAGTACACTACATCTACATCCTCCTATTCATGGATGTCTTCAAAGAGCACAATATACAAACTAATGCAGAGTCCACTGAATAGGCTTTACAGTATTTTCTGCATTACTGCTGACACCCTGCTTTTACAGTTTTATGGGAATTTTGTATTAAAAATAAGCTGTTCAAACAATTAAAGTTTTTCTCTTTCAAAGCAGATAAGCTCTAATCATGATTTTGTTTTCTAAATCACAGCTATCAACACTGCTTGTCCCAACTCTTTGGCAAAGTTACAAGACTGCAGGAAACACAGTGCACTCAAAAGCTGCTGGCCTTGGAGCACACAGAAGCAATCTCCACTATTCAAAGACTATTTTGTGCTCTCTTATTTATGATGGTGGCTTAAAGATGTTTAGGACTTAACAATACATACTAAAGACAAAGGCTAAGAGCCTCAAGGGGCTTACACAACTTTAATCTCCCAGTCCCCCACTTCCATTGTGTGGCTGGGCTGGCACTAAGCAGAAGCCCATGGAGGCAATGCATTAATTGCTATGCAAACGAAAAGAGCAGGTCACAAGTTCAAGACCAAGGAAGGCTGTTAAAGCACTTACCCTTTTGGCACAGGGTGCTGGGCAAGATAAAAGCTTGTGCCTGGAAGTTCTCTAAACTCTACTCTCTGCCCAGCTTGAGCCAGACCGAAAAAAAAGAGCCAAGTAAGAGCTTTGGCCTTGCACTTCAGTGAAGGTACAGAACTTTGCCCTCAACACTCCTCTTAACTCAGGAAACCATATCCCTACCACAAAAGCCCTGCCACCAGTGTTGGCTTTTTTAGGCCCCCCCAGCAGCTGCCCACAGCCCTTATCCCTCTTGTAACTGTAGATGCCATCATTTACTTCCCTCCCTAATACAGAACAAAGAAATAGCCCACAAAGAAAGCTAAAACACTTGCATGTATTGGCACATTTTGCCCTGAACACCAGTGATAGAGCTACCTACAGAAGATATAGCTGCTCACATCTGCTTCATCTTTCTTTCCAGTCAAAAGAGCCCTTCAGTTTTGCAAACATAAAAGAAAATGAACCTTCTCAGCTTCCTCAGCCAGGCTTTCGGCTTCTGATCTGCCTTCTTTCTTGCTAAGAAAAGGTATTTTGCTCTCCCTTTCTGCTTCCCTTCTTTCAAAACTTTATTGAACTCCTTGCTAGGTAACTATTTATAGCTATCAAACTTCCAGTTAGATGATCTGACAATCAGTGATGATATAATGTGTTTTTCCTGTTGTGAGCAGGCTCTGCTCTATTAGCTTGTGTCCTTATAATCAGGTCCACCATAAAAGTACGCACAATTTATGTAATATAAATTTCAACAGGAATACACACACTAAACTGCCTAAAAATCCCAACCCATTTTGGACATACTTCATTGAAAGCATCAGTCTCCAGTGATAAATACGTATCCTTAAATTCACTGAGACATCAGGATAATGTTTAAATAGATTAATACCACTTGTCCCCAAAACCAGATTCCCTTCATCCAGTATCAAGTCATTATAATACCTGGATAGGTTTCCTGTTTGTTGTTTAAAGTCATTGGTAAAACACAGATGATAGTGCAGCTGCTAAAACACTGACCCATCCTTGGACCCAAGCTTGTTAGAGCATAAAGATGAGAATTTTGGGATGATAAACTCAGAACCTACATTTCCCAAGATGTCAATACTGCAGTTACATTTTCCCATTATTTTATTCTAATATCCCAGAGTAGACATCTTTTGTTTCTTCATGGAAAAAACATTTACATACTGACCAGAGAGCACTAGAAGAAACACTTATTTTCCAAGTCTGCATATTCTCCATCCACAATGCAGGTTTTTGTCAAACTGCCTGTTCACACAGAGCGAACAGACAAAGGCAAAGATTAAATATATAGCAATACAGTGTAACCACAAGGCTGTAGTCTTTTAACCCTGTCTTATTAATACACCTATCTATTTGCATCTGTAAATACGGGGGGATTTAATTTATTTATTTTAGCTGTAGATGCTGGAGGTCATTATATAAGGGAGAGAAGGAAAACGTTTAGCTAAAATTTTTTGCTATTGCAGATGAACCTAAGCCTACAAAACACCGTAACCTATGCATGGAACAGCAGAGAGAGAGAGGACCTACAAGAAACCCTTGCTTGCAAAACTTTTTGAATACCATGAGCCTACTAAACATAAAGCACATTTTTCTTTACCCATATTTATTGCCTTTTTACTGAAGTGCAAGCAAGTCACATGCATGTCACATAAAGTGACACAAAACACATTTAGAGGATGTGGCTTTATGTACAAGACCCAAACATGGTATCACCCATTTCAGCAATACGTCCCCCAATGCCCACATCTGTCCATGGAACTATATCAGCAATATGTTTATAACAGGCAATACAAACTACTGCAAAACACCAAAAACAACTGAAGTTATACTTACTGTAATTTGGGAAGCATCCATGAATTGTAGGCCAAAGTAATCAGTTTCCACAAGGTCCAAATGATACACAATCTGGTCAAACAACTCCTGTCCCTTTGCATTTTTCTGTAACAGAAAATAAAATAATTTTTTTTTTTTAACTGGTCAGCGTAGGTTTGTTTGGATGTGTTTAAGTTCAAATGGGTGAGAAGAGATACACAAAGGAAAATAATATCTAAATATCAATTCTACTTATTCTGAAGAATTGCATTGACATATCTTGTTATTTTCCTCAGGAAATATAAAGTGACATGCTGTTCTTGTTCATCTGTTGCTATTCCAACAGCCTCAGATTTCACTCTCAGAGAAAACTTTCGAAATTTGTCGTAACTCAAAATTTACAAGAGAAAGGAAAGGCTTATGTCCTACAAGTGTCCTAAGTCACAGAGCCATCATTTTGTACCCTAGGAAGTCAGATTCTCCAGGAAAAGCTTGCTTGACACACTGCCTGAAAACTGCTGGCTACCAACAGCAACTGCAGTTGTGCAGTGCCATACCACCACTGCAGCTGCAAGATAAATTCTGGACAGCCTGAATACTTGGAGAGCACTGTGAATAAAATTAATAGGATATGATAAGAATCCTTCATTCATGCTGCCAATTGCCATCATATTTACAGCCTTTAAATGAAGAAACAAAAAAGGGCCAAAAAAGCTGTAATTCTCACTTGGCATGCCATCTGAAACACACAGGCATGGAAATAAAACTAACAACTAAAACCGCAACTATGGGCTAAAGGTACCTGTAGAAAAGTTAGTGGATCTTAAAGGTAGGTTGCATTGGCCTGTGTACTTGTTTTGAGATAAAAGCAAGAATTTAGATACCAGTTCTTTGACACTAGAAAAGCAAAGCTTGGAGATTACAGGTGGGTAGGAGGAAGAGGCAATAACAAACCAATTTTTTATTCAAATCCTGTTGAGTTATTTGGGGAAGGAAGTTTTCAAGTTCTTGAGCAAAAATGCCCCTTTGCTAAAAATACAAGAGACGATCATAAATCTGAGTAAGAGACTGAAGCTACAGCTACACTTTATACAGGGGAGTACCRATCTGGATCTACTTTTCTGACTGCTGTCCCTCTAACACCTTTAAGGAATTTTTTTTTCAATTTTTTATTTTTTAAAACTCTAACGTATTGGGCATTTCCACTTCACCCTAAAATGTAGCAAACTTGACAGATTTAAGCATTCAGTTCCTTTGGTTTGGCCTTCTGCACAAAATCAGGATCAATCATAATATGTAGAACTCCTGTTCAGGATTCCAAGCTGTCTAAAATCAGTTTTCTCCAGCAATAGACAAGATGAAGAGTTACACCTCTATTTTTCCAAGAAGGTCAAGCAAACTTAGGTATAGGTAGCAAATTTTATTTAAGTTGCATTTTTTGTGATTTTGGTTTTTTTTACTAACAAAGCAGAAGCACAGAAATTGGATCGTATCAATTTCAAGAGCAGCATTAGGAGCTCCATTAAAACAAGGTGCATAAAAACTTAAAACCAACATTAAATTATCATTGTGAGATACTGTTTCATTATTTTGGGGGGGCAAGGATAATAGACATTCTCAACTGAAGCTCAACATTCTATTGAAAGCAGATGAGAATACAATGGCTTCTTAAAACAGTACATAGCTAAGAAACCATCATCTTTACTTGTACAATAATTTCTATAAACCAAACAAAAAGTATGCAGAATATATTTTCTCATATGGAGCAAAACCAGCCCTTGTTAAAAGAAGTCAGACCAAAGCACAACAAAGTTTTAGCAGATTGTGCTTAAATGAGGGAGGAGAAAACCCTCAAAAGCAATAAAAAGAGAAACGTCAGAACACGAAAAAAAACTACACATCTAGTAAAAATGCACTTGGTGCCCTAGGATTACTCTGCTCATGGTTGCTTGTTTTATGGCATTAACTACCAGTATATGTTTATCTTGCAGTGCCGCACACCCAATAGAAACCAGAGAGAGCACACTCCACCTTCTGTACCCAAACAGTAGTTAATGTTTAACATGTGTTACATGGAGAATAGCTCTGCACTGCACGGCTGGACCATAAAATGCGGTATTACATACACAGCTTACAGGAGATTGTAACATTCAACTTGTCACTAAATGAGCTTTCCCAGCAACTCATATCACTTAGACGGTAAAGCTGCTGCAGCCAACAAATTTTGCTGACAAAAAACTTTCTTTGAGATGTTACACTACAGAGGGAGATAAAAGCAACTAATTCCCTTCCTCTACTAACAGTAAAGGATGACCTGTTCTTGTTTATTCTGGCTCTTCACTGACTGACAATCTAGGGAGTCAGATTGTGGACTGATAAATTGGTACCTGTGCACTGCATGAAGTGGGTGGAATAGGCAAAATAGAAGGCTTTTTCCGTAGGCATCACATATCCATGACAGTGGTCTCTAATGGAAAATTACAATAAACTTTCGATTTTAACCATCTTTTTCTCTCCTCCTTCTAGATGAAACACAAGCTAAAAAAATGTTTCTCCTTTCAAAACCCGGCATCACATAAAAACTAGGAAAATTATTTCATACAATAAAATTTTCATGGTAGATCTAATCATATGGAATTTAATAGAGCACACTTTCCCTACAGACCTTTGACTTGTGCATTATTTGTGAATATACATCTGAAAAATCATAATAAAAATATCTTACAGTCCTAGCTTGCTAGATAGATGGTTCAGAACTATCAGATGTAAAAGGCCTGCATAACTTACATCTCAAAAAATGAAGTACATGGCAACAAACGGAATGCATAAAGTATTATACAGAGTTACTACTTTGTTGTTATGAAAGTTACTATAATTGGGAGCAGTGATGGAATGAAAGTTGAAAAACCTTGTTTTGGGTTTTTGTTTGTTTTTGTTGTGGCTTTTTTGTCTTTGCTTTTTGTTTTGGTGGCTTTTTTTTTTTGTTTGTGAATTTTTTGTTTGTTTTGGGGTTTTTGTTTTGTTTTGAAACAACAATTAAAGCACTGCCAGTTTCTGGTGGAGTGTTCCTTGGAACTCAGAAGAACTTGTGTGAGCACCTCACAGGCAAGCACTGTGAGGGCATGCATGAAACGTCCAGCTTACAAACAAAACTATATCTGCATCCTAAGGTAAAACTGAATTAGCATGAGGCACACACTGGAAGAAACACAAGGACTGAATTACACTTGCAGACTGAGAACCTCCCTGATAATCAGCAACCACTGAGAGAAACATTAAAAAAAAAGTGTTTCTCATGTCAGTCATCCCTGGCTTGTCTGACAGTCATGCCAGTTTTGTCCACTCTGTATCATGGAAGCCCTTCTCAAATAAACGCCCATCATATCTTCTTTGGGACCATGAATCACATTCAGAGAGAATTCTTACGTTAAATGAGGGCTCACTGCAAATCCTATGAGGACTCCAAAAGGAATGGGAACAAAGCACCTTGCACAGCCACAGTGACAGCTGCATGGCCCACATTTCAAGTAGGCTACATTTTTGGCTGCCAGAGACTTCCCAGTCTCGGGGAATCTATAGAAATTCTTGTCAGCTAAAACATGACAAAACAAAGATTAACTTCTCCAATTAGAAACTCTTTCAGACTTGACATGGAAATAGGCAAGATGTTTTAACATGCTTTTGGTAGATATGAAGGAAAGGGAAAATTCATCAGCCAGGGACATTTTACACCAACTGGCCCTGTCTAAACAAGCTGATTAGTGTTGATTTTAGCTGTTCCAGAGCTCTTTGAAAGTTTTTTGCCAAAGGGCATGAAAAGTGGACATACAAGCCAGAAAAGTCCCATTTTAGTGCAGATACAGTGCAAGGATGCTGATCACTCTCAGAGAATATACAAGGAAAGCTGGAGAGCTTCTGTCCACGCTTTCCCCAAAATCAAGGGCAGTTACTTGAACCCAAGATGGGAGGCTGAAATTGTGGAATCATATTAGAAAGCTCAGACTACAGAACTACAAACAAACTATTAACAGATCTCAGAAATAGCTCAGGAAAACAACCTGTCAAATAGGCCAAGAGGTACATGAAATAGTCTGCAAGCTGACAAAATGACAACCAAAAATAAGGAAAATAGGCTATTACCAAGAGAAAAGTCAAAGCCAATTAACTTTCCAATCAAAGCCAATGTGTCCCAAACTGAATAGTGAGTAGCCGCGGCAATGAGTAGGTAGGGCAGATTTAGTTTCTTTTTCAAAAGAAAGCACAGGATTATGTATTCTGCAATATGTCAGGTATTTTTGCTGAGTGGGCTGCATCTCATGGTCACTAACTCCAGGTTTGAGCCTCTAGAAAGTTCTTAAAGGCACATTTGTAGCTAGCAAGTCTCACCTCCACAGGCCTGATACTGCCCTGCTCTGATGGCACCAGCATTTCCTCTCCTTGGCATCTCCTGAAATAGAGTAGCTCAGTATGTTCTGCTCAGTCCTCTCACACCTGAACTGTTATTAACTCAATTTGCAAACCTCCAGCTCATTTTCAAACCTAAGGCTTTATCTGTTGGCCACGTTGCTTAGCAGTGAGAATTCGCTTTGCCTTTTAACAGTCACTGGCAGTGTCGTCTCCCAGTGTTTCAGACAGGCTAAACACGCATAAAAGCCATCTGTGCTTCTAATTAGCCCCGACTCCTGGTGCTCAGTTATCATCTGTCCTTTAACTTGCTTTCTTCTAGATAGTCAAGCCCTCAGTTTCTCAAACACATTCAGCTGTACTGAAAGCAAGCAGTAGTTCCATAATTTTAAGCACAAAAATGCAACTCTTCTACATTCTTACCAATCTATGGTATCTAGCAGCTTCAGCATGCATTTAAAGTCACGGCTGGGCTTGCAAAAGCTGCACTGAMAACCACATTATCCATCCCAGCACTGCTGTTACAGGTACATCTTATCAAAGATGGCAGATTGTTTCCAAATCCCAGTTTCCATGCTGCCATCCAGAGACGACACTCTGRCAGAGGGCATGCTGCAAACCAGCCATGACCTTGGTGCCTGTCCCACCTTCCTCCACGGGCCTAATGAGCAGATTCATAAGACTGCGGAGAGAGCTGCACTTTTTTGTGCTTGAAATTATGCAAATACTACTTTCCTATCATAAACTCAGTGTTAATTGAAGAAAAGCAAGTTCTTTCTTAACACTTCATACTTCCACGAGGCTGGCCAACTTGCTCAAGCTACATGAAGATGTCAGGTTTTTTTCTTACCAGCCAGCCATTGACTTGTTCTGGCTACAAGCTCGCTTGAAAACGTGACACTGTTTAAATAACCATTAAGCCTCTCACCCTGTCATGGCAATAACACCAGTACTGCTTCAGAGCCTGCTACTGCATGCAAATGATGTTTAAATGTAGTACAGACCATAGAAACAAGCAGCTCTGCTGAATGTGCCCAGAAGAAAATGCAACTGATGACGCATGTGAACTTTTATCTGAAGGAGAACAAAATTCATTTTTGCTCCTTTGAGAAATTAGCTGAAAACAAGAGCCAAAATCTCCTTAACTTCCCCCTGCATAAAAAACTCAAACCAACAAGAAATTCCAAATGCATACACACACCACCAAACCCTCAGCCCTTCATCAGAAGACAAAAACATCCCATGAATGGTATTTACTTATTATAACCTTGAAAGAACAAACATTTTTCTCCCAGTCATTTCTGTCAAGGCCCCAAACTAAAATTGCTACTTCCTGAGCAAAAGCAGCTTATAAGCAAAGTTAAAGAACCCCTCAAAAAATGACAAAACACCTAAGTAAAATAAACCCAAAAAACCCACAAACAATAAACCAAAGCAACAAACCAAGCTGCTTCCTTCAAATTTCTCTGAAAGCCTATGATAAAAGAGGAAGTCTCAAAAACTAGGACTCTCACAAGTCACATCCCACCAAGGGGACAGAGGGAACCTCAGATAAGGAAACAGCAAATTACCATTTAAGAACATTCTCTCTGTGGGCAGACTGGCTCACAACAGTGCAAGTGAGCTGGCTTCCTGTGACCAAGATGCCAAAGAGAATTTGTAGACAGTCATTAAGAAAAAAAAATCCCCAAACAGTGGGTACAGTAAATCTCCCTATTGCTGCACAGCAGCATTTCTCAGCGGCAGACAGACTTTCATCTCTCCAGCAGCTACTGTCAAGAAGAATCAGTGTTCAGTGGAGAAGAAGCCTGAACAAGAACAAATAAATAGATCACCATATTTTATATGTACCAAGTTCTCTACATAAACCCAAATGGCACTGGACTTCTAGTCATACCACAATACCTTTACCATGCAAGCTTGACACTGGCCAAGTCTCTTGCATCAGCTTATGCTTTCTACCCATTATGTAAGGGCAGTTATTTGTCCATAAAAAAAACTAAAAAAAAGAAAAAAATAAWTAAATTAAAAGACCCAACAACAACAACAAAAAACCCAAAAACAAATAAACAAAAGCAAACAAAACCAAGAAATCCAAAACACAAATAATTAAGGGTAGGGAAGAATAATATGCTATTTTCGAGCTCTGCAATAGGAATGAAGAAAAGATTTTTAATTGTTCAAACAGTACAAACTCACTGGGATGAAGCAAGGATTAAATTGGCAGCACGGCATTATAGAGAATACACAGAAAGTAGATCAGAGAGGGAATTACCTTAGATGAAAACAATCTCTAAAGAGTCCAAATCCATGCCAAGTAACCCACTGGAAAGATGTCCTATGTACAGTAACACAAACATAAAACAGACTCAGGAAAGTCAGGTGAGATTTGAAAGGTGAGTATAGGGTTTCCTTTGCTTTTGCCAGTTCACACATCCCTGCTTCCAGTCACTTCTTTCCCCACCTCTCAGTCACATTTTGTCCCTTCCTCAAGTGGACAAGCACAACAACAAGTGAACCAAATTTATAAAATGACCTGAACAACACTAACTTTTTCTGAAAGCTGGTTTTTCACAGTTGTTTTCAAAACAGGCACTTTCACTAGCTGAGTTTTATGGTACAGCCCTTCAAAGACTCATTACAGTAGCATATCCAGARGCTCAGAAGTCCATTTTGCTGCTGAAAAAGAGAGAAAGAACCTATCATGTCTCAATACCTACATTATCTGGAAGGGAGAATTTCACCACTTGCTTAGTTTTGTTCAGAGAAGCCAGGGCTGTCCCAGGCTGGACACAGCTGGTTTCAGCCATCTCCACAGCAGACCCACTAGCCACTGGTAGTGGGGGGTAGGAAGTGGGTCCTGAAGTCAGGAGTGAAGGAGTGGATTTGAGTTAGGGAAAGAATTACCTTTATCTCTACCCGCGAGCCTTTTTGTTCCCATTTTTTCTCYGTATTTTCTTCCCCATGCTGCAGACCTGAATGAGGGGGCTGGGTAGGGAGCCTGGTTGATGGCTAAAGCTAACCCAGTGCAGTGGGGAAATCCTTGTGCAAGGCAATTTCACATTTCAATCAGTCATCTGAAGGGCATGTTGTCCYTGAAAAGCCTTTAATCCCTCCAAAAGTCACGTGAAGGGCGAGCAGGTACTACCCTGGTGTGTGCCCTATAAGTGCAATTACTATTGGCAACATTATTGCCAGCAGTGACATTTTTATTTTATTGGACTCAGATGAAGGTGAGGTTCTGCTCATTGTTCCTATCACCTACATGCACTACTGGCAACACAGACCTCTTCCCAAGAGAAAAGCACTGTCAACACTTCTAAATGGGATTCCCAGGCAACAGATAAAAACAACCCTCAGCCACAGAACTAATCAGTAAAAAAAAAAAATCCTTACTTGTAACTTTATGTTCTAGAAGTCTGGCTTGATTTCTGTTATTTCAGACACAGGTTATCCCACTGCATTTGTATACTCAGAAGCACAATAAAAAAGTGGGTTATTTGTATGGAAAGAAGATTCTTCTTCACCCCTAGAATGCCAGCTCCCTCTCCTGACCCACTTGAAATATTACATGCCCCTCAGGTTCCAACACAAAGCTGAGGAAACACGAAGCAGCTAGGATCAGAAGAACAAAAACCTATGTTGAGGCTTCTTAATTTACATGATTTCACTCAAAATGTAATTTACAGTTCTGAATTTCCAGAGGAAGAAGTAGAATTTGATAAAGCTAAGCTATGGGTGTTGAAGTGGAAGCCACCTCAAGGAGAGGATACCATCAAACACCACACATCACGTTATGCTTTAGGCTTCCCTTGCCCATTGCCCTCCTGCACAAACCACAGTGGGATAGAGGTGACATTTTGCTGGAGAGCTAGAGAAAATTCTAGGTCATGACTTCAAACTGTATTTTGAGAAATAACATGCAATACTGGCATAAGATAAATCAACATAAAAAAGAGCAAGGAGAAAGAGGCAAGAGCTATCAGAAGAGAATCCCAGGACAGTTTAGCAAAGACTCTCCACTTTCTTATGCTAATGGCAGTACCAAAGTTTCAAATGACATCTTTGCCTTCTTATACACCTGCATTTGAATGCTATATGAGTAGAAATAGTTTTAAACAGATGCAATCGTGCAAACAAAATTTTCCATACAGACACATCCTTCATATACAATTCACATGTATGTGTGCCTGACTCAACTCTTTCCAATTTTTTTAACTTATTTCTAAGTAGGACACTTTTATGACTGTCTACAATAAAGCAGTTTACCAGCAGGGCTCTGTTGGCAACCTCGCTTCAGCATAAATGTAACTCAGACCAGCAGTAGTGCCCAGTCAGACACCCACACGCAACACAAGTAGTTGTACTTTACATTGATTAAGGCTGCAGGATTCTGGCTCTCCCAGCGGGACAAGTCACAGGTTCTGCTCCTGACTCTTACCCAAGAGGTTTGTCAGGGCATCTGAACAAGTTCTTGTAAAGAACTGGATACAGAGGGGAGTTACATCAGTTCAACATCGCTACTGCTTCAAGCTAACAGCGCTTTCCAACCCCCTCCCCACAYGAACGCTCACTTATGGACCACACTGCACAGCCTGGCATGGGCCTGGAATGCCCAAAGCTGCTTCTCAAACACTGGTATTGGGGCAAGGAGGAGGCCACAAAGCTGTGGTGTGGCTGACAGGCAAACGTAGGACAGTTGCTCTAAGACCTGGCATCTTACACAACCCCTTATAGATCGTCGCTTTTGAGTGTATAAAACAGAATGCCCACCACCTGCTGATTCGTAAAAGCAAAAAGGTGCAGATTCCTTTAGTAATACACATCATATATGCTACACGAATCTACTTTTATCTGTGTCTGGATAAAACAAAAAGTTCTTCAGAACCACTCTTCTCCTCCAGCATAAAATTGCACACTGTTCATGCCCACATAATTAACATAAAATTATTTTTATGTCTGAGTTTTTTAACTTAAATAATACATACTATTTGTGGCAATTTTCATAGCAGAAAATTAATTCCACATGATGTTAACATTAGAATTAATTACCTATATTAATTGCCTTATAATGTGCTAAACTTGCCATATAAATAATATTTATTATTAATCACCCTGACAGTTACGGTCAGTAAAAGAAGTTCAAACAYGTCAAACAGAAGCAGTGACCAAAACGGAGTTTAGAACTTGAGGACAAAGTCTAATGAGGGCTTTTCCTCAGAACCTCTATGGATTTAAAATGCAAAGAAACTCTTTTTGAATTTATTTATTCAGACAGCCAACTGACTTCAGCACTCTTCACTCTTTGTTCTTTCATACATGAAGTCATAGGATAGGACCTCTCCAAAGAATCAACCCCAATTATTTGCTTCTCTCTGAAGAGAAACAGAAATTCAGAGATTCAGAAAAGTCAGTAAAACCTCTTAAATTGCAGGTTTATAATCAGCAGCTTTAAAACCAGAGGAAGACCAGGGAAGTTTGCCACTAAAAATATTTCATTTAGTGGACAGCCAGGAAGACATAATTCTTTTTAAATACAAACATAATTAGCCAAGTATATACAATTAACGACAATCACTACAAGTTACATTTCTTTCTAGAAAGACATAATATGCAAGAGGAAAAGCCATGTGGTTTTTATTAAAAAACCTCATTAGAAAAATTATAAAAAATTAGAATAAACAGTTATATTAGAATATAACAGTTCAAATGCTACTGCTCATTTAAAACTAATGGCAGACCCAGGTTTATTGTAAAGAAGTTTACCACTCCAATCTTCTCACTCTTGCAAAGGAATTACATGAGACCAAATAACTTCTCATCATGCTATAGAATTTAACTTCTTGCTCTCTTGTAAATATTCAGATCTGAAGGACRAATGAACACCTTATAGCACTGAAATAGACACAGCAGCACAATATTCTGTTTATCTTCATTCTAAAGAATGAACAAGGACTCGTGTCTGGGTTTTTTTTAATGAATAAATTTAGAAGTCCTGGGTGTTAACATGAGGAGCAGAAAGACTGGGGTTTAGCCAAAAATGATTTTGTTATATTTCATGCCAACCAACAGATCATCCRATCCTGATAGGTAAGAGGCTAAGAAGATAAAAGCTGTGATTACCAAAACCTCTGACCCCAGTCAGTATGTAGAAAAGCACAGTATTGATCAGAATCTGGAAAAGTGATGTTTTCAAAAAAGACAGAAAAGAAAAACCACCAATCTGCACAAGTATCAGTCTTCTTCCCTGTCAGATTCCCTGCATGCTGCAATTTTTGCTGCCTATTTGGAGGGAGTATTGTGTGCCAGCACTTCCTCTGGATGTAGTTTAAAAGATAGCCTTCAGAATTTTTAACGGAAAAATACAGATGAAAATATGTGATCAATGGTACATGCTACATGTACGTACATTCAAAAGACATGACTAGCAATATTAGAAAGCTGCCCCACATATGGTTAGATTTGAAAATCCATTTGCAGGAGGCTGCAGTTTTTAGTAGTTTGCAGGAAGGTTTAAGTTTTGTCCTTCGCTTTGGGGGTTGGCTGCCCYGCCTCCTCCATGACCTTAAGCGGATTCCACTCACTTACATGTCAAGGGAAATAGAACAGAATCCAAAAAACTATAACGGAAATTAAACCCAAGCACCATAATGGAGTAAAAAAATAAAGTATCAGCTTTTTAGCTGGCTAATTATACTTGTGTGCTAACAACACCTCATTAGGAGCTTGCATGTTCTATTCAGCCCACCACACAAACATAGGGAAACTCTGCTATTGCCACAGTGACTGCCAGAGATTCAGTACAACTCATTAAACTGGTGACACTCCCAGGTTACGGTGACGGGTTAATGGGGCATTCCTTGTGGCTGGCTCTTTTCACCTGGGCATTTTACCTCAACAGAAGTTTTGCTACGCTTGACAACTTTCGCAAAAATTCTTTTTCTCAGAGTCTGAATCTCAAGAAAGATCAGACCAAACACTCCAAATTGGCCAGTCACACATGGCTGAACTGCTACCACCTCAGCTGTATAAAATAACAACTTGATTTTTAAGTGAAACCTTTTTTTTTTTTAAATTCAGGGAAACACATGGCAATAATGCCTTACTCACAGTATGGGTACATCAAAAATCCATATCTGAAAGTCACTGTAACATGAAGTCACTTCACAGAATAGGTTGTAGTTGGAGGGATAATGAACTACTTAGAAATGAAACCACTCTTGGTGGCTCCAGCAAAGACTGTACCAACAGTTCTTTGCAGTTGCAAGACAATCTCTGTGCAGACTTTAGCAAAAACCTTCATTTATAAAGCAAACAAAATTGGTAGGCTCTTTGTCTCTGAAAAATCTTATTTCACAATGAAAGCAAACACAAGAGCAGAGAACTCCCACAAACTCACAATACTCCAATTAAATATCCAACAAAACCTAAACCACCAGCATTAATACCGAGTGCTCTTACGGCCTGAAAAGTCACTAARTCACCGGAGGATCAGATTTTGCTGTCCTAAATTCCCTATTCTACCACTAATCATAGAATCATAGCATACCAGTTTGGGAGAGGCCTCAAGGATCATCTGGTCCAATCTTTTTTGGCAAAAGCACAGTCTAGACAAGATGGCCCAGCACCTCGTCCACGTCATTCTTGAAAGTGTCCAATGCTGGAGAATCCATCACTTTCCTGGAGAGATTATTAATATAAACAATGTTTCTCATGTCCAGACTTAGTGACTTGGACAGAGTCAAGTGCAAACTCAGGTTCTTCTGTTGGAGCAAAGTTCTGCAAGCCAAACTCTGACTGTAGGGACAATTTTGCTGCCTGATGGCTTTTAAATGACACCAACAACTCAGACGACTTCAAAGTCATACRTATGCAGCCAGCAGAGCCTTTAACTGCAACCAAATACAACAGCACACTGATGACGCAGGAAGAACAAGTGTCAACTCACTTGTTCRGCTGCGTCGATTCCAAAAGAGACAGCATGCCATGGAGTTTACTCAGGCTGAGCAACAAAGCACATATGACTGTTGATACAGCCAGAGAGTCTGTAGATTAAGAGAGACTCATCTTTCATCCCACTGTATAGAAAATACCGTATGTTGGGGGAAAACAAGCAATTTAGATGAAGAGAGTGATAAGCTGAATGCTCACTCACCAATCACRCACACTGAAGATCTTTAATTATGCCTTTTTATAATCTCGGGTGAAAGACCAACAAAAGTTGTTTATCTTGATTGTTGGGTTTTCAACATGGTCTCCCACAACATCCTCACATCCACACTGGGGCATTACAGTCTAAATAGGTGGATTATTGATGTCTGGATGACTGGGCTCAAAGGGAAGTGATTAGTGGTTTGAACGCTACCTGGAGACCTGCTGTAAGGGGAATTCCCTCAGGGATCTATCCTGGAAGCTAATCTTGTTTAACACCTGCATCTACCATATGGAGGGAGAGATGGAACACATCTTCATTGATTTTTCGGAAGACACCAAGCTGGGGTGTGCAGGTGACCTGTGTGAAGGCAGTACACAGGGACACTGACAAGCTAGAGATGAGGAAAGAGCTACAATGGTGTTACAAGGTTAGACCATACCATCAKGTTGAGAGAAGTGAAGAAAGATCACTACTATGATGGGCAAAATGGACTCAACTTGGAGAAGATTGATTTAACTCATTGCCAATTAGTAACAGTAGGATAGTGAGACATAAAACCAGGACTAAACACACTTCCCCCCGCCACCCCTTCTTCCCAGGCTCARCTTCACTCCAGAYTCTTCTACCTCCTCCCTCACTGAGTAGCACCTGGGAAAAAAGGTAGCATCTCTTCACTGCTCCTTCCTCCTCATGCTGTTCCCGTGCTTCAGGATAGGGTCCAACCCTGTGGGATAGAGTCCCAGCTTCTCCAGGGTGCATCATTCTCATGGTCTGCAGTTCTTCAGGACCATTTGTATTGGATTTGCATGGCAAGGTTTGGGTAGCAGCGGGGCTGTAGAAATGGCTTCTGTGAAAAGATGCCAGAAGCTGTCCTCACATCAGATGGAGCCGTTTCCAGCAGGTTCTAAGATGAAGTTGCCATTGGCTAAACCTGAGTCCATCAGCAATGTTGTAGCACCTCTGTGATAACATATTTAAGAAGGTGAAAAAAGCTCTGCACAGCAGCTGTGAGAGGAGTAAGAAAAATATGAAGGAAACAGCCCTGCAGACACCAAGGTCACCGGAGAAGAAAGGGCAGGAGGTGCATCAGGTGCCAGAGCACAGATTCCCCTTGACGTCACTGTCTTGACGTATCTTGAGGTATCTAGGCTCCTCATACCTCACTTACAGATTACTAGGCCTTCATTATGAAGTTCAAAACAGCCAGTGTTCGGGGGGAGGGTAGAGAGTCTTACTGTCCTAGCTCAAGACAAGGTTATCTTAGATCTGCCATACTCATCGTTACTGAAAGGCAATACTCTCTACTGACAATAYGGACCACTGAACTCATGTCCTCAATGAGTGATAAAAACTCTTTCAGTCTCTGAGAACTAGGTTGTCTCCTTTGTCTGTCTCTGTCAACCTCCCTCCCCACTCCCAACTTTCAGAGGAGGAAATGATTCTACCCTTCTTATTCAATTACTTTGGGCACTGAATTAAAAGACAACCTTTTTTATATATGTAATATATTTACTGATACAAACACAATCAACCAACAAAATAGAGGTTATTTTGATGTGAGAGCATCCCTCTTTCTGCTCAGACATTCCAGGGAAAGGCAAATACCAAGACTCCACAGGCCACAGGGAGTCAGCGGRGATCACACACCTGCCTGCAAGCAACGCCAAATGCTTTCCAGCTTCATTTTCACAACAGCCAGGGGCTGTGAAATCTCGTGTTGGAAACCGTCCTTCTTCAGCCTGCATTATTCTCTCACTCCCAGTGAATTCATTTTCCCCAGTGAATCATGAAGACACAAAATTTACAAACTACAATATGACAAATATTTAACAGTTTGAAACATTTTTAAAGCTTTATGTTATTTTAAATGTAAACATAGGTTTTGATTTATTATCTCCCAATCCATGTGAGTCATAAATGTTCCCACTTTCCCCCACCCCCTAATTTAAGCTCCCTGCAAATGAACAGACATAAGATTGACAGTTTGTTGGTAACAAGCCTTTCCTGATGTTGTGTATAACTCATACTGAATTAATCCATTTTGTTTACATGCAGCACTTAGAAGCAAAGCATTTTCTCAAGTTATGTTCCAGTTGTCTTCTAGTTTTCATCACTGTTAAAGCTGCTGGCTGTTTTGAGTTTTCAGGACATGAACTAGGGTGAGTATTAAATCGTAAGAATTTGCTGAAGAACAAGGATAATGGTAAATATCAAACTCAAACAATTGTCTTCGTTATTCTACTCTGAAGCACCCACTTAGTCAAGTATAACTGCATGAAAAATGGAAGCCTAACTCCTCGAAAACAAGCATTTAAAAAAAAAAAAAATCCATTGGTGTAATACATCTGGTTCCCAAGACCAAATAAACAATTTCCAGAAATATGCATGTCTAACCAATTTGTTTTAATCCAATACAGTCAATGCTTAAAACATCCTCTTCCAGAGAGCCACCAGTTGTCTTCAAGACCCTGGAAAGGATATATGGATGAAGGAATGAGTTATAGCTTGTTTACCATCTGGATACAGGCGGATGCTTTCATGGTCAGTAAGGAAACTTGACACTCCACTTCCCTCATGGAGAGGTTGTGCCATAAGCAATTTATTCTGGAGTAACTTCTGCACCTCAGTAAGCTGAGCACCCATTTCAGAACAGGAGGTCTGCAAGGTAACCACAGCAGAACAACTCCGCTAGAACTACTATGGCTAAGTTCCTTATAGTGTTAAGTCTTAATACTAAAAAACTAGGTTAAACACATCATTTTCCACTGCATAGTGAGACTGACTCAGCAAAGACTAAAAAGGGCTTAAAAGGCATACCAAAGACATTGCTTGAAATACAAAAAAAAAAMCCTAAAAAACTCCCAGACAACTATAAACAGTTTTGAGCATAACCCATCAAGATGAATAAAAACTCAGTGTAGCGGTGTTTTTCACTAGTAACTCTTGCATCGTAATTAGAGATGAGGATTTACAAAACTTACAAAAATTGCAGACATCTTCCTCACTCTGGAAGATATCAGCAGGTGTACTGCACTATTTATAAAGCTTCACCAGGAAACTAGAAGTGCCTTATTTACATGTCAGAACAAGCTGGCGCACATGTAACACTACGTAATGGAACAGACATCACATACCATATTTTTATCACGCACTAAAATCACATCTTAATTTTTCTCAACAGTTTTAGATGGCATCTGTATTTTTGTACTTAGTAATAGCCCAGCTATAGATCCTGTACTCTTTTTCCAGCATCTCTATAAACTGATGAAATCTTACTTTGATGTTTTCAGACAGGGCAGGGGTTAGTGGAGCCAAGTAATATTTTGTTCATATAATATTACAATATTAATACAAAAGGAGTTATTTTGTCTGTATTAAAACATTGTAGGCAGATCAGCTAGCTGACCAAGAAAGTATGCAATACCAGGAGTGCACACCTAACATTTCATATGTTACTGATCCAGAAATGGAAGGATCAAAGTCATTGCAGTAAAGCAGAGGAGAAAGACTTGAACTTAAAGAAGAGATGGCTGCAACTTTGTGCAACATTGAAGAGTGCAATAAGACAGCAATAAAACCAAAAAGAAGGGAACAAGAACCACAGAAGTGGGTGTAAATTCTGAAATATATGAGATGTAATTGAAGAATTCAACCTTGGGAAGAGACAATGTGGATGGAGAAAGACAGGAAACCAGCTGGTCATCTTCTACTAGCCTGGAACTCATAAAGATTGCCAGCACTAATACAACAACAAACACTTTTTCTTTTAGCTGGTATACATACTGAGTCTTACAAGACCTATTTAAGTTCATAAATTTATCTTGTTGCATGATCCTGCAATGCCCAGTACAACCATGCCTTAATTGTGCCTGGTTGGGCACCATTAACATTATCTAGATGCCCATCTTTAGGCCTTGTACTTGAGCTCTAAGTCTTGTAAAGAGACATTCTGTTTACTTTTTGCCCAACACAGCTATTTTAAGTTTAAGCTACTTAAGAAGAACTTCTTTAATTACAAAAACAAATGTAAAAAACAAATCTGGAGGCATCAGAGGGGGAGTGGACGGCATTAGAAAAATTAAGCAGGACAGACATTTACAAACAAATTTTCCAAAACCAACAAAATTCTTGCATGTGTAAATAATTGTACTAGAGGACTGACTGAAATACAAGAATCAAGGTACAGGAGAGAAAAGAATTGGGCAATCAGTTGGCAGAGGCCCTGCATCAACAGCCTATACTCAAAGGATTGCCCAAGCAACACATTGCCCAGATAAACAGCTCCACAAAATTGTGCAACAAACTCTGAAGTCTCAGTGTCTCAAATTAAGAGAAAGGAAGCACAGCTCTCACACAACCCACTACCACGCCACAGCTTTCAAACACAAACTCATGAGCAACTCACTCGGATTTTATGCTTCTGGTTCACCACATCAGCCCACCACAGAAAAGCTAGACTTTAAGATTATTATAAATATACTATCGGTTCCAGACAACAGTATCAAGTGTAGAGGTATGGCATCCTACTTCTGAAAGGTAACAATTAAGCAGCAACGATGATGAAGGTACAGGGATAAGCAGTGTTGTCTTAGTGAGAATAGAGGATTATTTCATATTAAACATATTAAGCACATAGAGACTTGGACCATGTTGCTGCAGCAAGTCAACRTTTATACTCGCAGAGTAAACTCAGTCTCCTGGTGTGAATATACCTAGTTTTTACTAACTCTTGAAGCGACAGACAGGGGTTACTAAACACACTCTAAGAATTCACAAGCTCTCTACTGCTTTCAAGTTTCTTGCTTCCTACTATGCTGAGCTTGAATTGCCATCCATCAGTGACAGAGAAAGCCCTTGTGGCAGAGATGATGATTTAGTGAAATATAAGGAGCTTGAGAGAAAACTGCTTCCAACGAACTGCCAGCTCCCCCAAATAATCAAATGTGTGCATGGGTGCTCGTATGAAGCTACCCATGCAGACTTAAGATCCCACTTTCTCAGCCCCATTTCAGTCAAGAGGCTGATTGGAAGCAAACAAGCCTACAAGGATACTAAGGGTTCCCCAAAAGCATTATTAGAATTCCATTACTAGGAGGGAATGTCTCATCATTATGGTAAAGATAAAAACAAAAACCAACAAAACTTGCCTAGTAGAACTCTGCCTAGACTCCACTCCCTTGACAGGAAGAAAAGCCAGACTGCAATCTCGAAGCCTGAAATATTACCACATTCCCCTAGGACAAAGCCCAAAAGACTACTGGTGCCAACGCTGAACAAAGCATTCTTGTTTAAAGGGACACAACTGTGGCTCCTTTCTTTTCCCATCTCTCCCCATACACACTGGAGGTACATTTATTAACTGCAAAACTTGCTCCTAGGGCATGTTAAAGCATCTCCACTTAATTCAGAGAGGTTTCACATCTATTCATACACAGTCTCAAGAGAAAGAAAAAAACCAAAACGAGATAATGTAAAACTATGAAAGGGCAGGAGGATCCAATACATCCCTTGTCTTGTATATTTAAACACAATAAGGATAGATGGATGGACAAATAGAACAGTCAACTCCTGAAAACTTTTATGGGTAGAGATCTCATGGCTTCTCCGGATAATCTGTGCTAGTGCTACACTACCTTCCCAGTGGAGTAATTTTTCATAATGTTCAGTGTGAACCTCTCAAGCTGAAAAAAAGTCTTTGGTCTTGTTACATTATCTGTCGCTACCAAGACAAGCTTGGCTCCATCATCTTTGTAACTGCCCTTCAAACAGTTGCAGACTGCTATTAGTTTACACCAGACAAGGCTCACTCCCCTCAGCCTTGCCTTGCAGGTCATGCAGACCACGCTGACAATCATCCACTGAAACATTTCCAGTTTCTTGACGTTCATTTTACTAGTGAGCCCAAAAGGAATGTTCCTGGTATAGGCTCATGAGTGCCAAGTAAAGAGCAACAATAATTTCCCATAATCTGCCAGCTACACTCCTAATGTAACACAGTACCAGATTTATCGACAATGACAGCACATTACTGGTTCACATTTAACTTGCTTTCAACCATTATCCCYAGTTCTTTTAAGCGAAGATGTCACTTGGCCCATCAGTTCCCAGCTATACTGATTCATGGTATTGTTCTGCCTCGGGTGCACAACTTTGCACTGTGTTCTACTTCATGAAGCCTTTGATGGCCCAAGCCTTAAGTCGCTCAAGATCCCTTGGGATTTATGTTTTGCCATATGTCATGTCAGCCACTCCCACTAATTTAGTGTAATTTGGAAATAYATGTCATCATCCAAATCACTAGTTATTGAAAAATATGGACCCCAGAACCAACCCTTGGCATACTGCACTCAGCCAGCTGCCAGCTGGATGATGAGCTATTGATAACAGTCCAGCTGATTTTCAACCCATTAAGCAGCTTGTTCATCCAGCCCATACTTCCTTAAACCTCTAAATGTGAATGCAGTTGCAGGCTTTATTCAAGACCTCAGTAACTTCAAAAGGTAATATATCCACTGTTCCGTCATTCATATAGACAGCCTTTTTGCCACAGAAGGCAATGAGATTGGGTAAGCACACTTATTAAATGCACACTAGTAAGTATTAAATTCTTGACCATGTATTTGGAAACTTAACCTATGTAGAAATAAGCCATGATCCTGCCAGGGATGGTAAAAAGGCTGACAAGCCTATCACTTTCAGAGTTTTGCCCTACTTTTTTGCAGATGAGTATAGGATTAGTCTTTTTCTGCAACTTTTCCTTTTTCTACTAGTATACCTGTGGAAGTACCTCTTCTTGCTGGTCCATGTTTCCACTTATATGGCCCTTTTCTGCGGTTTTGTTCATCAAGAAGCCTCTTCTTTAGCCAAGTGGGATTTTCTGTTTGAAGTACTGATACGCCTGGAAAATGAGATGGTGTTTTCTTGAGCTGTCCAACAGCACAGATTTTTAAATTTCCTTTATTGAGCCCTTTATTGAAACACTTCCCCCAGGGATTCTAATTTGGCAAATTCTCAGATAAGCCATAGTCCAGTCCACAGGCCTGATTTTACTGGTAAGCTTTCCAGCTTTCTCCAAATCCTGAACTCAGTCATCTTATGATCACTCAAGATCCACCAGACCCTTCCATCTTTGTCGTCAAATAGGTCAAACAGAACATTAGCCCCRTCTGCTAGGAATTCATCAGCTACACCTTCTAGGAACCTCCAGCATTGTCTGCCCCAAGTTTTGAGGCCTTCTTAGCAAATGTCTGGATGGCTGAAAGCCTCTGTGACAACAATGGACAGGAAACCTCTAGCTGTTTTTAGAAAGCATTAACCACAGTACTATAGGCCACACAAAGCAGAGGATGGAGAAAAATGCTAGCATGCATTTACCAAGGATAAATCCTGCTTGATCAATGCAATTAACCACTATGATGAATTGACTACAACTGTGAATGAGAAGAGAGCAATCAAAGTTGCTTCCTTTGATTACAGAACTTTCAACATCATCTCTCACAGCACCCTCGAATCCAGGCTGGTGTATCGTTAGTTAACACATCTAGACTCTAAGTGGGGGGAACACTGGCTGGATCACTTGGCTCAAAAGGCAGCAGTCATTAATCCATACTATACCCGGAGGGCAGTTACAAGTAGAGTTCCTCAACTAGAATGCATCCTCAGTTTTTGGAACACAGTGAGCTGAGGGGTCTCACTCTCACTCAAGTGCAGGGTGGCCATCCAAAGCAATCTACTCAGGCTGGCAGAACGGGCCAACAGGAACACTCCTCATGAAATTCAAATCTGGGTAAATACAAAGTTCTGCGCTTGGGACAGACTAACCCCCTACAGTGGTACAGGCTGGGGTCTGATTAGCTGGGAGCAGCTCAGCTGAAAAGGACCTGAGGCTCCCAGACAAACCAGGAGCATGCCCTGGTAACAAGGAAGGCAACAAACACACCGGACTGTAGCAACAGAAGCAGTACAGGCAGACTGAGTGAACTCACTATTCCTCTTTACTCGATGCTTGTTGCATCGCATCTGGGAGAACGTATCCAGTTTTGGGACAAGTACCAGAATGACACTGATAACTGCAGTAGGTTCTGCAAAGGGCAGCACCTTCCCTCTGAAGAAAGGCTGAAGGAGCTGGGACTGTTTAGCCTAGAGGAAAGAAGGGTTTGGAACACACAAGAGCGATCTCCTGATACTCAGGCAGAAGTAACTGCAAAGACAGACAGAGCCAGGCTCTTTGCTGAGATGCATGGTAAGAGAACAAGACACAAATCAAAATAGAAAAGGTTCCAATGAGATATCCTAAAACCCTTCTCACTAGATTGCCCAGAGAAGTTGTAGCATCTCCATCACTCTAAGTTTTCAAGACAAGACAATGCCCTCAGTCAGAATTCAAATAAATTTTAAAAAAAAGCCTAAATTCAGTTTTGATCCTGCTTTGAGTAAGAGTTTGGACCCTCATTCCAACCCACATGACTATGAGCTAAAAGCACCTAGAAAATTCTCTAGCAACAAGAATATTCTCTAGTTCTAAGCATTTTTCTGTTTAAGTTTCTATGAAGAGAAAAGCTTTGGAGAGCAACTTTCCCTCTTTATATACCATATCATTTTTTTTTTTCCACTGGAGAAATCCAATTGGTTTTGTAACTTCAGGCTTTTACAATTCAGTAGCTTTCAAAGTATCAACTTATGACACTTCATTATGGCCTCTAACTTAACATGACACCAAAAAAAATCTGAATTCAAAGAGGGAAGGAAAACACCCCTCCACATTAAGATACTTCAAGGTTTTTCTGTGGCAAAATCAGAATAAGTATCTATGTTTGCTGATAAAAGAAGGCATTTGAAGGTATTTCTAACATTTTAAAAGTACTTCTGTATTGAAAAGTACAGAAGCAACAGTCAGTATATTGCAACACAATACACACGAGAACACAGACCACAGTATCTCTCCATGCTTAAGAGAGGGGTGAGCACTCTTTCAATTCATGATCCTTTCTGACAAGAGTAGAAAGGCTAATAAAAATACTGCACTGACCAGAGGTCAATAGAACAATGCTCAGAGATTTCTGCAGTAGATGGCATTTTCTAGTGGAAAGAAGAAATAGCCTTTTCCGCAGAAGGTGGAATAACTGATTTCAAAATAACAATGAACACGGACTGTCCGCAAATCATGAAGCATCTGCTTCTGTCTCTGCTTCTGTCCAGAAGGGGCCAAGGTAGGAATCTTTCTGCTCTGTTACAGAAGGAGGGATCTACATGCAGTTAGACCTCAGCAACACAAGCCTAAAAAATGCCAGCTGGCTTACTCCTTGCAGAGATGCAGATTGCTCTAGGACCCTGAGCCTGCACAGCCCCACTGTCAAGCAGGCTGCAGTCAGAAAGAAGCTTTGCACTGGTAATGTCAACTAATTTCCCATGTGCCATTTTTTCCAAAATTTCTACCATTAAAATGGAAAAGTCATTTATTTATTTCCTTTTGTCAACATATACCAGAGAAGCAAAGCTGCTTTCATAACCAATTATCATATGAGAAAAGTTACCACTGAAGCAGAAAACAGCAATATCCAAAATAAATCCTCATAACACAGTGGCACCTCGATGAGATAAATATAAAGGGAAAAACTTCCAAAATATAAAATGGTCCACTTCAAGACAGCAGTTTAAGTAAGCCCTTCCAAACTATTGGATTATATCTCTACTAACTACTAGGCAAGCAAATCTACATAAAAATAACCAAAGAAAAAAATCCCTCTGTTACACAATTCAGATTCACATTCCGTTAGAACAAAGGTCCTGGAAAATATTTTTCAAATTTGTGTATTTATTCTCAGTATACCTTAGAGGGTAGTTGATTTATCTAGAAAATATTAAAGCAAATAGTAGGAAGTCAAATGCATTTACAAGCTAGGACCCTATTTATATACTACTTCTTCCATCCTACTACTTAAATAAAARGCCAAAAACTCTTGTGCTACTTTCTCCAGTTTGCGGCTTCTATCAAAATAGGAGAGGACTGCCCTCTTTCCACAGTTAGAATGTGCTGTTTTTCCAAATTCTCAGTATTTACAGTTTCAATGTAAACTACTTGGCTTCYCTTCACAGTAAAAGTTCATAAGAGTGTTGCACTACTTTGTTGGTTTTTTCTTTCCCTCAGACAAGGGCATTTCAAGTATTTTCACAGGACATATTATATTCAAGATTTCCACAGGGATCCAGGTCTCTCACTTAAGAGTCAAAGTACAGAAGATGTATCTTGAGAGGAGGATTAAGATGGATGTCACATCATGGCAAATCCTGTCCTTTTTATTCCTGCAGAGCAATGAACCCAAAGATTGAAAGGAAAGCTACAGGGGAAGTATCAGCCCATCTTAATGGGTTCTCAACAAAAATTTTCCTAAATACACTCATAAACAACTTAGAGAAATGTAATCTAAAGTACAATGATGTGGGGACTCACCTCCTTGATCAACTGTACTCACAAGACAGCAGCTAAATAACCAGCAGAAGGACATTTTAAGTGATTTCCTGGATCTGATTCTTTTCAACAGTTTTAATTATTGGCTTGGATGACAGAACATGTATGCTTTTATAATTTACAGATGTTATCAAGATGTAGGTCAAATAACTTAGGTCAAAATGTCCAAAATAAACAGTTTTGTACCAAGATTTTTCTTAAAGATTACACTAAAAAAAAAAATCAAAGCAGCACTAAGTTGATGATGCTTTCATCAACTAAAAGAGTTTCAACATTAAAAAAAAATACATCAGATATAAGATACTATACAAAGAAGATAAAATCAAGGAAGCAGTATAGCAGAGGAGAATGGGGTCCTCACAGTGGGTTAAAAACTGCATGCAGTCAATACTAGACTGTTGCCCAAAAAAGCAGGTCTAGTTTCTAGCAGGAGTATTATTCTCCTGGGAGCATTATCAGTGAGGTCTCCGGAAAGCAATTACAGTTCCTCAGTGCTAAAAACAAATCACAACTGAAATCCTATACTCTGTTTGGGGCACCAAACCGCTGACAGGAGAAGAGAAAGCACCCAAGAGAGAACTGCAAAGACAATGGTTTTAGCAAATGTGGCTTATATAGAACAAAACAAAACAAGGCTGTTTGAATATTTGTCTCAAAAATGCTACCATCTAAGAACACACAGCCCAATCACAACAGTGTCTACATATACTACTTCAATACATCCAAGTATTTTATGAAGAGGACAGCAATCAGTGATATTCTGTATGGAACAGGAAAGTTTCAACTTGCAGCTGAGCTTATCTGGACGAGAAAAAAGTTTTAATAGTTAGAACACTAAAACAAAGGAGCAAGATACCCAAGGATGTTGTGGTATCTCTTGCCTTTTATGCTTTGCAAGAACAAGACTGACAAATAGTCCAAAGAGACTTGATTCTGCCCCAGTATCCTGGACAAACGAACAATATCACTTGCATTTCTGTGGTCCAAAATGACTTTGCAGTATGAAGTCCATGACATCTTCAGAGTAAGTTTGGTCTTTAATCTAACAACTGCCCATGTTAGGAACAGAAATTAGAACAGTTGAGATTGGAAGGGACCTCTGGAAGTCTGGTACAGTTACYCTGCTCAAATAGGGCCAACTATAGAACACTGTCCTGGACTGTGCCCAGACTGCTTCTCCATCCATGGATGGAGACTCCATGACCTTTCTGAACAACCTGTTCCAGTGCTTGGTCAACCTCATAGAAAAAAAACTTTCTGATGTTCAGATGGAGCCTCCTGTGTTTCGGTTTGTGCCCATTACATCTGGTCCTGTCACTGGGTGCCACTGAAGAGAGTTTGGCTCTGTCTTCTTTGCACCCACCCTTCAGGTTGTTAGGCACATTGGCAAAATATGTGTGTCACCCGTGTATCTCCCCACCCACCCTACGAGTCTTTTCCTGCACAGGCTAAACAGTCCCAGCTCTCTCAGCCTTTCCTCCTGTAAAATACTCCAGTCTCTTAATCACCTTAGCAGCCCTTCATTCAACTCGCTCTGTTATCTCTGTGTCTCTCCCATACTGGGGAGCTCAGAACTGGACCCAGCACTCCAGGTGTGGCATCACCAGTGCAGAGCAGAGGAGAGGTTCACCACGGTCGACCTGCTGCCAACACTCCATTCAGCACGGTGCAGGATGCCATTCGCCTCCGCTGTGGCAAAGGCACACTGCTGGCTCGGGTTCCACTTGCTGTCCACCAGGACCCCCAGGACCTTTTCTGCAAAGCTGCTTTCCAGCAGTTTTCCTCCCACCCAGCATCTGCTGATGCCGGGGTTTGTTCCTCCCTTGGTGCAGGACTTGGCACTTGCCTTTGCTAAGGGACAGGAACAGGAAAGTAAGGCTTTATATCCTTCCTTTCAAGACTGACAAGAGCAACCTGTTTCCCAATTATCTTATTTTATACTCTGTCTATTCCCTATTTTCTTCCATATTTTCTCATCTTCGACCAAATCTCTCTTCTGTTCCCTGCAGCATTTCGATAACTATTCAGAGCTATAAACTCCTTACAGATCACATTGGCCTTGCTACTACTTACACTTCAAGATCTTGTCAAGCCTGTTCTTCAAGGCACACACACCTTCAAGCTAAACGAAATATATTTAAATGAAGTCTGAAATTACTGCTTGATAAACAGCACTGCACATGTACAGTGTCTCAGATGTGACTCATCCCTAGCAGGGGCTAATATATATGCATGCCAAGATCAAACAGAACAAAACAAATGCCATCAAGATTAAAAAGAAACGCACATACACAGAGGTTTGTATTTACAAGGCAGCGCAAAGGAGTGTGTGCCCAACTGAAACGAAGTGAAATTCAGGCACACAGCACCACCCTCCAAGGCACATAACCTTCAGCTATACTTCACGTTCAAATGAAGAACAAATAAATTTAAAAAACCCAACAACAATCAAAGCAGTAACCAACAGAAATAACTCAGCGCTGGGAGGCAGACTTCCCTAGATTTTGCTATTGCTTCAGTCCCTTGTTTCTTCAATTTGTTAAACAGCTGTCTGTGAAGTTTTGAGACGTAAACAATGGGCAGAGGTCCATATGCTTTAAATTAAGCCTTCACAAAGTCCAAGTAATTTCACTGGAAACACAGTTTATAAAAAGCTGTATTTGTTCCCCATATTATTGCTAGTAATAGTGTTCTTTACTCTGGGTCACTCTACGTGTCTGCCTGCTTCCAAGTACRGAACAAACTCTCAGTTACCACTCTGCTGTTTCAACACCCAAAACTCAGATGGAGAGATGGTTTGTAATGATTCTTTCTACGTAAGTTTCTCCTATGTATTATTTGCAACAAGCAAGCTATGACTGGTAGAAGCTTGCTTTATTCCAGGTTATTTAATAGTACTGAGTTCATATTTCCTCCAACATATGAGGAACACTTCTTGATAATACACATCAGATAATCCAGGAACGTGGGTTCAGCTTTCACCTGAAGCACTGCTGCTTTATTGCAAGCAATTAGGCTGGTTTCTACATACTCAAAATGCTTTAATTTACCAGAACTTCTAAATTCTCTGCTATCTGGGATTTTCACATCTTTACTGGCAGAAACRTATTCCATACCTATTAGGTTTGTTTTTGGGAAAAACATATTTAATGTCATTGTTCCTACAGCTCTGTCTCAGTAATCCATTCTCACATACGAAAGCAAAAAAACCAAACCAAAACAAAAGAACYTGTTGTGATTTCTTTTTTTTTTTTWATGTTATCATCTTTCAGGAAAATATTTACTGTATTCAGAAAATCCAACTGACATGTAAAGATTTCTGTGGAATAACATTAAGAGTCCTTCATTCTAAGGACCTTTACATTCTCCTTAACATCTTAGAGCAGAAGTACAACAAAATTTCATCAAATTTGAGTTTTCTTCAAAATTATGTAAGAAAAAAAAGCAATCCCTCTTAGCATGTGCRTCATTTAAGACTAGAAAAGAGAACGATCAGGGACCAAAACAGATGCCACTAGTAAAAGCTGTAGYATAAATGTCTTTTTCAAATTGCACACACATACACAAGAACAAACAACATTCCAGCCTCATTCACGTTTAAATTAAGATTCAGAATACCTAAGGGCTGCTGTGAAAGCATCTGTTAATTCAGCCTTTTTTTGAGGGGAGGAAGGGGTAAGACACAATCTCTCATTTATTTAAGCAGCTATTCCGAGAAAACTGATTATCTCTTCAAGGGAATGTTAATTTTTCTACCTTTTCATTCAGCAACTGAATAACAAGTCATACATACCTGTAATACAAAAGATTGAGGTATGCACTCAAAAAAAAGAAAAAAACCAAGACCAAAACATTTTTGGATGCTTTCAGCAAAATTTTCTTCATATGGCAATAGATTAAAATGAGACAGAAGTGTTTGTACTACTAGCTCCTTTAAGTAGATCACAACACAAGTGCACAGCAAACATACAGGAGCTTTGTCAGAGTACAACAGAAGTAGAACACCACTAGAAATCTGTGCCTTAGCTTGAAAAAGAGCAAAATCTACCCTGAAGTGCATATGCCGGTTCTGAAACCCCATCTGATTATCACAGGCAAGCACGGTAACKGTGTAAATTATAAAAGTTCTTGACAAAGGTCTTTTGTGATGACCAGACAGGGTTGTAAAGACATCTGCAACCAACACAATAATTTGTGTAGGTAGTATTGCTGATTTTCTTCTTTTCCTCTCCCTAGGAGATATTATATATGGCATGTTATACAGGTACTGTAACTATACAGTTAACCAGAAAATAAAATTAAGTCTACAGCAGAATTAGCATAAAAATCATTATGTGCTTCTGTTATCTTCTGGATGGCTAATTACCATACAATAGATTACATTATGGCAAGAAAAGGCTTATACCAGAGGTCAGAATTGTGAAATTTAGCTGCAATTTCTATGTTTATCAGAAGGTAGGCAGGAGACAAGGGAATGAAACCCTCATTTTGGTTTCAGYGCCCAGAAACATTCCTCTGTTCTGAGCTTGTGCTCTGCCGTCTCTTGCTCTTGGAAAGGGCCGAATTTGGTCCCAGTTTGTACAAAGGAAAAAGCTCTCCAGCATTACCTCTCTTTAAAGCTCTTTTTGAACCTAAATGATTTTATGATTCAGTAATTGGGTCTCTATAAAGAAAACATATCTCTGTGAATTCCAGATCTCCCAGGAAAGCACCTCGGACTTTTCAGAGTGTATCCAACTGGCACTGTCCATGGAGACTGCTTACCTGTGCATAGACTCTAGAACTTCCCAGTCACCCCAGACATGTGTAGTTTCTATACAAAGCCAGCTTAGGCTCTGCTGTCCCGCTTCCCTTGCTAATATCTCATTCTCAGCATCAACAGTGCTGAAGAAACAGGGGCTGAGGAGGAATGCAAGTCAAGTAAGACTTGCCCAGAGCCTGAACAACCACGGGTTGTGTAAGATCTGCTCCCTCATTCCCTCACATTCTGCCCGCTCTCATCTCACTTGTGGCAACAAATAGTAAATCTCAAAGACGGCAAGATAAGAATCTGAGTCTTAGCTACCTTTAGCCACCTAAATAAGAACAAAAGAACCGGGCTCCTGATGAATTATTTCAGGGAAAGGAACACCCAGGATGAAGAAGCAGTCCTGCAGACATCCAATACACAAATACTTTTTCACCCAGACAGAAGCTGCCAGGACTTCTTTTTTGAAGGGGAAAAGAGCATCTCTTGTTAGCTAGAGGTCTCCRTGGGCAAACCAGGAACAAAGTCCTCATTTTTCCCCACCAACAAAACTAATGGACCTAAAGATCTTCCAGGCATAAAAGTGACTTGAGGAAAAGTAAGTACAACTAACATTCTGGTTTAACTGAAAAACYCAACATGCTAAGCAACTGGAGTGGGAAAAGGCGAAGGACCACGGCAACACCTTACCTCAAGTTAACCAAAGCAGACAGAGCTGGGCTGTCCCAGGTATTCAGACTGAATTGTTTCAGGAGGTAAAGCTTCAAGAAAGAGCATCTGAAGACAGTACATTAGCAGGGCTCAAAAATGGCTTATGATACAGGCTGTAAAACCGAAAAGGCAAAATTGCTGAAGACACAGGAACTAGGGCTAACACAAAACACACTACCAGAAATTTTTTAATAATGAAATGTAAGAGATGATCTCAGGTGAAAAACACCAACTTTTATCAGTAAAGCAATCTTGCAAAAAGTTTCTGGTGCATGGTGGACCAGTCTTGGTCTATTCCCTCAAAAAAAAGCAGTTTCTAAAACGGAAGACAGCAAATCTGAGGGGTATCTAAATGCTGTTGACTGCTAGATTTGCACTGATCCTCTACTCTGTCAAATCCCTAACCTGCAAACCATACTTAAAAAGAAGCAAGCATAGAGAAGATAGAGACAAAAAAGGTAGTCTGAAGCTCAACACCYGCTTCAAAACATGATATTTTCCATATAGAAAAACACATCTACACCAAATCTGAACTATGAAAGACTAATTCATYATAGCTGGCTGCATATAATCTGCCAAGAGTGTCTACCAGATCAGTGTTTGCTCTGGGCAGGTGAAAGGCCTATTGAGATATTACTGTTTGCATTGCCTACTTGTCTCCTGACAAGGGTGGAGCACTGGAATAAGCAGGTCCCAGCTTGTTGGCACCACAATAAACTGAGGAATACTCATCTTACTCTGGTTCTGCCCAAAAAACTGTAGTTGTGCCTTCCTGAGTTTTGAGTACAGTGTTGTGGAGACAAATGGCTCTCTGGGACCAAGAACTAGAAGGAAATAGGACCTCAAACACAGTTTCAAGGAGGGAAATGCAAGGAAATACAGGCTACAGACATGATGCTACTGGACGAAAAGAATACRATCTCAGTATGCCCAAAGTGTACATCATAAAAAAATGGATCCATGCAGGTAAATATACCCAGCTACAAATTACTACAATTCACTGACATTAGCAGTGACATACTTTCAGCACAAGCCCCTATTTAAATAAGTACTAAGASAGTTCACATTTAGTATCAAGACTGATTGTATGTCACCATATCACCTTGCTTAGAGCCCTTAATTAAGGGGACACACTACAACTTTTCCTTAAGTGCTGTTCTACCCCCCACCTCCTTACCTCACACCCACAGGGAAAATAAAATCATCATGCAACAGTTAAACACCCTTCCAGTGTCATAGGCACCTATCTTACCTTTTTCAGTATGAATGAACACTGGCCTTATATTCATTTCTAAGGCTCATTTACAATACAGCTGGATCAGTTCTTTCCTAGTTCATTTGCTTTGAATAGGAGCTTCATTCTCAATTCAAATGACAAATCACTCCAGCAACCACACATACACATGGCTTCCTCAAGCCTGGCATTTTTTAGGTTTAATGAAGCCTTTTAAATGACTGTTGTTTAAATTACTATGTAACGATATATACATGTTAATTACTTTGGAAGACCCGTGCAAAGTAGATAAGTGTTCAACTTTAATACATAAATATTGCAGCCAAGGATGTTTTAGATATTGAATAGAGTTCATATTGTTGATTCATTTAATCYTTGATGCATTTTTCTGGCAAAAAGCTTCTAATAACATGAACTAAAAGAACATAATCCTTTAAACATCAGGAATAATACCAACTCTGTTGACCTGAATCTGTTCCCATCAACTTCCTTTATCTGAAAATTGGCACTCATGSTAAATGGACAACATAAATAACAGCATTTAATGATTGGTGTTTTCTGGATAAGCTCCTCTACTTTTCCAAATTACTCTAGGAGAGTCGTATTTTTTAAATAATGATCTTTTTCAGATATTACACCCTACTAAATACTTTCTTCTTGCTCATTTTGAGCTGCCAGAACTCCTAATTTCAGAAGAAAGATGGCACAGTCATCTCAGTTTCTCAACATAATAACATCATAATCTGTACTTTATCTTTGCTAGACTTTCAAATTGTACATAGTGCTTGTAAAACATTTATTACTATAAATAACATTTAGTGCGGGAGGGAGGAAGGAAGAAGAATTTGGATTGGAGTATGTTACACATGTGCACCTTGCCTACATTTGTCATTAGCAAAGTGCATACACATTCAGTGTGTTTAGTCAGGAAGCAAGAGCCCTGCTCCATTCTGTGACACTGGCAGACATGCAGAGGTGATGACTATCAACAAAGAGAGCTTGTGATCTGGAGCGGTTCAAGGTGTGCACATGATGTAGCCAACAACAAAGTCACATTCTTACTGCGTTTGCCCTTCCTCTCACTTTTACTGCTCTTTTATTCATGTGACATTTTAAATTAACACAAGGTTCTCAACCTTTACACCACACCTTCCACAGCAGAGGCTTTAGTCTCATTAGTTTCCAGAAACCTTATGTTAACCCTGATTTTAAAAACTAATGTCAGCATAAAAATTTTGAGAAAAAAAAATTCAGCACTAGAATATTCAAGCATGACAGTTAAACTTAATTTATATAAGATCTTTCAGCTCTCTGCAACAAACTCTGTAATAACCAGATATCATTTGACCATAGAAGATGATTATCCCAATGACAACAGACAAGTTTTCCCCTGTTCTATCAAGGAATCTTTTTCTTCAGGAATACAAGTCTCTTTACCCACAAAACTTTTCTTTCTTTCTCCACTTCTCAAACTAAACAAATAAATCCTCAATGCTGGAAGAACAAAGGCAACAGATATTTTTTTTCTTTTCTCAATAAACTCATTATTTATCTTCCCAAGTTCAGCTTTGCTTTTACATCAAGATGGCAGTTTTCCCAAGACTGTGCTAAGTACTGGTGCCAGTTTATTTATCTACTGATTTGTAAGTGTTTATCACTCTGTATATCTTCAGGTCCCAGAGCCGTACTTGGATTTTCCTTTGCCCAAAGCAAGTGCAGAGTGAACCAACATACAATTAAGATAGCAAGTCAGGAAACAATCATCAAAAATTCATGTGAAGAGCACAACAGCTTCAGGAAGCAAAACTCAAAAATTGTTAAGTGTCATGAGTTTKGTTTGTCACCACAGCCCATCCCCAAATGAGTCATGGTTACACAAAACAGAGATCATTAGATAGTCACAAAGCATACATAATGAAGTTTTCTTGAACAACTAGGTCCACTTCAGCATTATTAGAGCAAACCCACCAAATTACTGCATTCTATGAGCATAAGATCACTGAGGAATGGAGTAGATTTTTTCAAATATACCAAGCGTTTATGTATTTAATAAAAACATAACCCTTTCCCAATTCCCATCATCTCATATTTGCACCTATTTCTATGCAAGTTAGCAAACACTTTCAAATTATGAAAGGTGAGGAAAAACCCATACTTGACAATCTTAGGTTGATTCTTTTTTCCTTAAAGCGTATAGCAAACTGAAGACGTTTTTTGTCAAAACTGTTGTGTGAGCATGCAAATTCAACATGTCAAAAAGAAGAATGACTATGCTGAGTTGCATGGTTTGTTACATTCTATCTTCCTATTATAAACAAATTATGATAAATCACACAAACTTGCAATAGTTAATGCAATTTCTGCCTTTAACACAAAAATATAAGAGCTCATCATTGTTTAGAAAAATGSACTTTGAATGGATTGCTATAAGCTCTTCAGTTTCTAACCTCAGTATTTTGCCATTAATCTTTTCATGTGTTAATGCTTAACATTCCATTTAACTAAATCCAAATATCACTAAGGTTATAAAAATCAGTTTAACCCATCTTTTGACTGTTATTTTTTTACTGAGCCAGAAGACATGGTCTTATTCACTAGAAGGCCTAAGCAGAACAACTTGTAAAACCTTTCCACCCAGGTTAAACAAACTCTGCCCACTGACGAACCAAGCTCCAGAGCATCATAAAGGTCTCTACGACTTGACTGTCTCAGGAATACTTTATTTGCCAAGTCTGTATAGAAGCCAGTTTACAACATTTCTCCTCACCTAATCAAAACAAATACAATAGTCCTACTTCGCTTATTGTCTAAAATTACATTAGCAGTCTGAGGTTGGCAGCATCATTCTCCTGCCTTTATTCTTAAGAGACACTTTTATAGACGACAGCCATCAGTTATGTCTTTCAAAGAAATGAGATTTCCTCCACTGGTTTACTTTTTGAAGGAGACAGACTCCTCAAAAACAAAATTCTAGATATAGTTAAGAAACAAGCAGTACAGACTTATCCAACACACTGTCATCAAGTACCAAAACCACGCTTCATATCATAATAAACAAGTTCTAGCCTTGAAACATTTCTAACAAAATATGAACTTCAAGACAAGACATMAAGAGAAAAGAGTAGGCTTCTGCAGATGTGAGAAGATAATCACTGTTTGGCCAACTCATGCCCCACAGCACTTATGCAAGCATATATGCTGTCCACTAGGCCGAAGAACAATATGCTGTGAGCTTGGCACACCAGAACAGAGTATTTCAGATTCAGAGAATGAAACAAAGTGCACAGAAATGGCTCGAGAAGGACAATCACTGGACGAGACAAGTTATTTCTGTTAAAGGCATACTAAGACAAAAATTCAGCTACAGCACCAGCCACATTCATGTACAGTCTTGGATATATCAGCCAAYACAAGCAGAGTCTGATGGGAAAGGATTATCATGCTAAAATAGATGCCTTCAGTGTCAGCAGCATAAAGTCTGGAGAAAGCTGCAGTGATCACTGGGCAGATTCTTAGATGTTTACATATCAGAAGAGTAGGACATCCATGTCTTTTAAATATCAGGATCATGTGAGATCAGGAATATGTGGTAAAAAAACCAAACCAGAGATGACACTAAGAAAATTGTGAGTCTAGCAGTTCAGAGTGAAAACAATATAACAGACGTCTGCCAATTTATAAGCACACACCTATTTCATTGTGACTGGCAAAATTGTAAAGAAAGTATATTAGAGCATTCTAGATGATGCACAAGATAAAAGTATGGCATTTAAACTTAGCCTATGTTGATTTTACCGACAGTGAACTAACAATTTGTGTGTTTAGACAAGTCATAAACTTATATAAGAAAAGGAGTCTAACAGACAACATGTTCAAAGTCTCAAGTTCTATTGCAAGTTAGTTTCCTCTCCCTTTCAGAATCAGCAGAAATGTTGAACAAAAGTCTCAAAGAAATCAGAGGACTTAACACCATAAATTTGGAATTGCCTCACCAACCTCACTCTTCCACCCCATTAGTCTAAAGCACTTGGACTGGGGGAACTCCAAATTTTATCCAGCAATTTGAACAGTTCATGACAAATGCTTGTTTTTCTGTAATTTCAAGTGTATAAAAGGCACTAATATATAATTAGAATACCTATAATCTATCTAGATTAGCTGTAGCACAGACAGATTTGTATTTCAGCAAATTATCAGATTTGTCTATGCTTTATTACTGTTCTTGACCAAATTCTTCACTGCCAGTTTCATGCAAAAAGATACGTTTTTAATTCAGGCTTTTTGTGTGTTCCACAAGGAAAGCTGATATCTTCTACCCTACAAGGTTATCACAAGACAGTCACCTCAATTCAATAAAGACTGTCAAAGCAAAAGGAACTTTGTACTGTAACATTGCAATACCTTTAGTCAACCTCCAGTATTTGTGTAAGGTGAAATTCTGCTTCTAGAACAAAGTCCAGATAAAAAGGCACTACAGCTAAACTGATTTTCTCAATGTCACATAGTCAAGGGGCTTTGCATCTACAGACTATGTCTTAAGTTTCCAGACTTTAACAATCCAATTTCTCTCTCTGGCAGTATTTCAGATCCCATTTTGCCCAGTATAAAACTCAAAAATTTATTCCCAAAATACAATCACAGTAGTTTACAGGGACTTTCTAGACAAAAATTCCTACAGAGGAATACTGTGGATGCACAAACAGCAATCCAGAAGCATACCAAGAAGTCTGACAGGGCAACCTGGCTGCAGCTGTTGACTAGATTGGTACGCTAGAAAGCCCACATGCTCCCATGACTCTGCTAGAGATCACCATTTCCCCCACACCACCACACATACACTTTTATCTCAGTCACTGCAGCTCAGTGTCTCAGGGTTTAAACTCGTATCTGGTTATTCAGCAGACCCTTCTGTCAGTTTAGTCACAGAGTGAGACAGCTAAAGGCAATAATGTCTTAGGCAATCTCCGGTAATCTTTTTTGCAGCAGTTTACCAAAGGTTCAAGTCTCCTGTCCAGAYGGGGATAACAGACATTGTCACCTTACTACCCAGACAGTATAACACCTCCAAAGATGCTTTGGAAGTATCGCAAGAGGAGTAGCAAATGCCTGCACCTTAAAATAAATAAATAATAATTTTTAAAAATCAAATATTAATTTGGAAACCTTTACCCACAAACACTAAAAATGGCACTTCTCAGCTCTGGTCAGCAAGCATTCACCCTTTCAGTTTCCCAGACCAGGAATAAGTTGATCTCCCTCACCMTGAAGCTGCAGCACAACATCCCTGACCGTAAATGGATGCAGGCATGCATGTATACAAAGACGCACCAGATGGCCTGGGAACTCTGTTTTCTTAGGCATTTTGAAAACAGGATTTATCCCACAAGCCATCAAAAGAACACAACTAGTTAGTCATAAAAAAGAAAATCCTGAAGCAAGACTTTGCTTCTGTGGTTTTCCCCTTAAAAAAAAAAAAAGGTATGTTTATTCAAATGTTTAAAATAGTTGTCGTTCTAGTTGAAACCTGTCTTTCTATTGTAACTTGTGCATTTGGAGCTAAAAGCATATTTTCCATTGGAACATTTTCAGCATGATTCAGAAACATCCAGTTATTCTTTCAAGACAAATAATCTTCCACCTGCTTCTTAAAAACTCATTGATTTAGATCATGCTCTTAAACAGAACTTCCTTCCATAAATGCGGAAATTTAATAGGTAAACCTTAAAAGGTTAATTTGGAAAATGTAACAGGAAGTCAAATTCATCCACAGTTTACTTTCCAAGTGGGAGACTAAGCTAAAAGTAATTGAGGTATTAGAAATGGAAAGATAAAAAATTTTAATTGACATTTATTCACAATCATGAATTACTGAATTTGTACCAGCAGCAAGACCCATTTCTGGAATATCTACAAATAAAGATTTATAATTAAAGTCAGAACACTTGAATTGTACRGATTCCTGATAGACTAAGAATCCAGGCTCTGCACAATGCAGCGGTCATTTTCCCTGAACAGCATAGCTGCCTTTCAGCTCACTTGCAGTCAGCCTTAAAGGGGTAAGGGATGCACTCCATCACAGGATATCCACATCAAGTAACAACCCTAACACCACCTTTTCAGCCCTGGTTCAATTTGAAACTCCACAGGTGAAACCTAGACAAAGGTGACCTTCCCTAAAATTCCTACTATCTTTCTAAATTCAGTATCAGCTTTGTTATTCCTATCAACCCTGGCTCCCTGTTAGATTCCAAAAATAAAAACTAGAGACAGCTGGGTCCAGTCAGCAATGAATTAAATAACAGCAGCATAAATTATACCACTCATCATGATCTCAAACATAAAACAAGTCTAACTTCTTCCTCCATAAGACTACACTTAYTTGTGTGTAGTCTCCACTATTTAATTGGAGCAATAAGAAACCTTAGACAAATTTCTGCAAGATCTGACTTTGGAGCAGATGAGCTCTTGCAGATCTAGCTTGAGCTATTTGGTACGATTTCTGTCACTGAACAGCATAGCTGCAGCAACTGAGCATTTATTTCTTGCCCAGTTCATACTAATCTGTCTTACTTTGGTGGGGCAGACCAGAAGCACTCACATGACCAAGCTTTGAGAGCACCAAGTACATGAATCAAACCATTCCTAAAGTGATTATTTATAGCCTCAAGGCCCTACTCAACAACACGGGCTGTTGAAGAACTTCTGCCTTAAAGAGCTCCTGTGCCCTCTGTCAGGTTTTTCCCTACTGCTTAGCCCCTTACTTATGCCATACTTTTAACAAATTTATGACACTCAATGCTGCAAATGCCTTTTTTTTTTTTTTTAAATACAGTGAAACATCCCGGGATCTGATCCCTGACCCGGCTTTCAGCAAATCCCCACAAACAGCTGGAAGGGCTGGTATCTGTCTACAGCACCAGGATGGGATGAGAAGCCAAGAACTCCTTCAACTTAAACTGACCACAAAACACCCATACTCTCAAAACACAGCTGACGAGCCTGACAGAAGCAAGCATAAGCATTCCTGAAATAGATGTGTGTAGTTCAYAAGAGGCAGGTTTTTAAAAAAGATTAATCACGAAGGGAAAGGAGGAACGCAGCCAGCAAAAAGCACTGTCAGTGCAACCCTGAAGTGTTCTGCTCACAGTCACTTACCAGTTTTCTCTGGGAAGGAACTAATAAAATTACTCCTGCTGAACAAAATTGGCACAGTAGCAGTAGATGATGGGTCTTGTTGGTTGTACAAAGTGACTTGCATCTCTTGGGGATGCAGAACTGCATCAACACACTGTGGCTGAATTCAGTGAAATCACAGGTCACACAGAGAGGAACTTAAATTTCACTCGCTCTCACTAGGTCAAAGACAGTGCCCTGGCTTTCAGCAGTACTTCAAGAACCTTGGTGTAACAACAGAAAAACAATGGACCATGAGCTCTCAGTGTAATGTTACAGCCAAGAAAACAAACACAAACCATGAGCGCTTAACAAGGGAACATTAGGTAAGAAGCAATGCCAGTTCATATAATGTCCAGCAAACCATTATAACAACACTGCTGTGTGCAGCTCAAACGTCTGCACACTACTCACAGTCAGAAAAAAGCTACAAACAATATTTTTGAGCCTGAAAAGCATCTGTAAATAAATTGTTTTTATCTACTTAGACACAGACAAGACTAAGAGATGGCTTGCGTATGAATTTCACGTACCTTCATGTGGAGAATATTTTTCTCCATAGTTCCACAACTTTTTGTTGCCTGCGTGCTCAAGTACCAAGACAGGGGTTAACAGGGACCATAAAAATATCAAATACAATAAAAGACTTATGATTATGCTGACAAGTCCACATGCAACATGAAAAAGTAATTGCTTCTCATTAAAGACTCTTAAAGGCAGTTAAACTAATGAGATCCAAGGAGACCACTGATGGTAAAAAAGTGACAGGCTGAAAACATGTTCCTAGAAGAGGTTCTAGAGACTSATCAGGGAAGGGGAACAGATTAAGTGTTCACAATGACCCTTTCAGACCTGAAACAAATCTACAGTTCAGAACCTATTTATTTACAAGCCATCCATATGACTCTCTCCAACAYAAAGAGTGACAGAACAAATGATGTCTAGGGAGACTAGTCGGTTGAGTTCCATTTAACATCATCCCAACAGCCTTAACAAAAGATGTTAAAAGGAGGAACAAATGGGAAGAGAGACAGCTGAAACATCAGCTAGCCACTAACCTAAATTAAATTTTCTTAGTTAGCAAAAGCAGTAGCTCTGTCAGAAGTGGCAATGAAACTTCCAGGTTTTTTGCAGGGGTGGGGTGGACATAAAAGCAGGTAACAATAATAAGTGATTTTCTGCACATATTTCATTCTAACAGTTCCTTTTAAAAAGTAAATGCTTGTAAAAACAAGAAGTTCTGTTAGTATAGATAAGGTTGTATTCATTTAGTCAGGCCATAACAAAACTCTCTTCCTCCCCATTCCAGGAAAAAGTACAAAAAGAAAATATGCATTATAAATCCTAGGTACCTCAAACATCAATTCCATTCCTTACTGCCACCAGGAACCAGAAGCCTCACAATAGCTTTTGAGATACAAAAGCCACTTTAAGTAAGACCATAAATTCATTTAGTTCTGCAACCAAAGCTGCAGGCTTGTCTGTGGTGCCATTTCTGCATTTATAACATATCCTTTAGTGATAAAACCACCTCAAGTTAATTAGCACTGCAGGCTATGTCCATGTACAAGACAGAAACAGAAGTATACCCCAAAGCACATATTTTCTCATTGTAGAACCACAAAGTTATTAAGGTTGGAAAAGACCTCTAAGACCATTGAGTCCAAACACTAACCTACCACTTCCAGGTCCACCACTAAAACACATATCTAAGCATCCYATCCACACATTTTTCTGAACACTTCCTGAGATGGTGATTCCACCACTTCCCCAGGCAGCCTGTTCCAATGCTTGACAACCCTTTCAGTGAAGAAATTTTTCCTAACACCGAATCTAAACCTCTCCTGGCACAACTTAAGGTCATTTCCTGTTGTTCTATCACTTGTTACCTGGGAGAAGAGACCAACTCCCACCTGTCTACAACCTCCTTTCAGGCAGTTATAGAGAGCAGTGAGGTCCCCCGAGTCTCCTAGAACACCAGCCCTACACCCAGCCTCCCACTCCCTGGTTTGCCTCTCAAAGAGCTTCCATTACCATCTGTGCAGAGGCAGAGATTACCCAAGTTTGGCATTTCACAGAAGACACTTTCCAAGCAAAGCAGACAACAGCCTCAGAAGAATAAAAAGTGGTCACATCTTGTCCCTCTGGAACTGCACTGAAATCATCTTTTGCTTTCAGAGACATTTTTTCAGCACCACAAACTAGAGCTGGATCCCACAGAGTCAGTCAACTATCTGCTGTTTGTTTCCAATGAGCACTTTCACATCAAATACAAGACAACAGAAACCAAAGAACTTCATCCTTCACCCCACCTGTATCAGTTCTGTAATGCAGACAGACTATTACACCATTTAACAAACTAGTACCAAAAAAATCTGTAGCTTTCTAACACTCTAAACAAAAACTGAGAGAAAAGCTTTCTTCCTACATATAGGGTCTTGGAGTGTAATCCAAAACTTAGGCAAGGAAAGCRTGCAGTGCTGTTCTGAGAGCTGCTGCCTGTAGGGAGAGCTCCTCAGGCCTGAGGCTTTTCACAGGATCTGTATTTGCTGGCTCCCACAAGTCATTTAATGCTGCCCTAGTCTTGACAGCATTATCTTGTTAACGAGGTTAGTGCATATACAATAAGCAGGAATTCATAATCTTTAAGTATTTCCCTATCTCACTCACAACCTAACCATTCGTTTGCCCTGTAGCTGGCAAAAAACAGCTTTTCCAAACACCTTGCTGAAGATTTTGCTATTATGTAAAAGCTCTATCTGCCTTCAGTTAAGAAGTAACTTTCGATTTCAGTAAATTGTAAGAGGTCTTGCTGAATGCCAAAGAAACAAAGTTTATTTTGAGGGCTATCCTTCAAGCCAGCACTTGCACTGCAGCTTGCCCACTCTCAACAGCTCCTGAAAGTCACAGTGAGCTCACACAGATGTGTCACATAGAGGTTCTTCAGACTATTTTCTCTTCCTAGAAAGCTTCCAGCACTCAGCTTACTGAAACAGCTGGGAAAGTTCTCCCCTCCTGGCACTACACAAATGTTGAGAAACTGGCAGCTTTTTCAGGGAAAAATCTGCTTTCTGAAACAAAATTTTGATGAATAGTATTTTCTACTTACAAAAGACCACATCTTTCTGCTCTGTTTGACAATTTTTCAAGATTCTGGTCATACTGGAAAGGTTATCAGATGATCTGCTTTGCTCCATCAAAGTGAGATGAAATTCTTCAAGAAAAAACGATYCTATCAGTAGCTAATACATGCAGGGGGATGAAATCATGGGCCCCTTTCCTGACCATAACAATGTTGTTAAAGCAAAACATTTGCTGAAACAGATGAACTTTTTCTTTTACAAAATACATTTTATGATCAAATCAGAAACCAAAATATGCTGGGTGTTTAATGTGAAAATACATCAAAATCCAAGCACATGAACTGTAAAATGAGAATATCTGCTGGCAAATTTCGATAGCAGCAAAGAAAACCCACTTGTTTTTGTTTCACAGCRCTGAATTTTTCTATTCCCACTCCCTTCTGAGAAATGCAGTCATCAACTTAGGCCTATTTTTTTGCTAATACACAGACAAACGCTCCAACTCCTTCCTCATTTTTTCTATCTTTAAAGTAAACATCTTTACTTTCTAAAGCCAGAAATGACACATCAGATAAGTTTTACTACATGATAAATTTATAAYGCAGATAGTGCATCAACATGCTACACAGGAAAAAAACAATCATAAGCAGTATCAACAAAAGAGGGGATGGCTCAGAGAATTTAAGTGAAAACATGAAGGCAGGGGGTAAATAACCTCTTCTTGTTTCCCATTTGGAATTTAAGAATACTACATAAAATATTTGTTGTTGAGATTATTTCCTCATAGAMTGAACTCACAAAATACACTATACACCTTCCAGGAACTAAAACCCATCAATTAAAAAAAATTTCCCCTCCAAGTGCCTACTGTTTGCAACAAACAGTTTGAGTTTTGATGTCCCAAAGGCTCACCGATTTTCACACCTAAAAACAAGGGTTTGATTTCCTATTTCATAAGTTTTGCAACAGTTCATTGAACAGAGAAAAGCCAACTGTGAAATACCATTGTACAAGAGGAAGGGAATGAAGGGAGACAGAGCACACATACAGGCTGATAACAGCTTAAGCAATCAGCTTAAAGGAGAAAAGGAAAAGTGCTACAGTCAACATTTAATGGCTCCACTGGTCTCTGTAAAAGGCATCAGCGATCTCTGCTGTCTTAGTAAGCAAGTTCTCCTATTAAAAAGAAAATCCATTAAAATTAACATCTTCTAATTAACTGCAAGTCAAGAACAAAACTCCACCGTGCTGCTGAGAGCTGCGTGTGGAATTGATTGTGCCAGCGAGACACTGGGCACACGTGGAGCCAGCCTGCAGCCGGGTGTTCCCAGCCCCAGCTCACAATATGGCCTTGGAGAACGACACTCGTGGGCAGACTCGAGACAGAGACCGTCGGAGCAGTCACAGAGCAGGGCTGGAAAATCTCCTCAGGAAAAGGGGATGGCAGTCACAAAAAGAGAAACATCCTGCCACCCTCTCCTGATTGCTGAAAGCAGGGAGAGAAAGTAAATCAAAGCCAGTAACACGAAATAGCTGGAAGCGGGAGGAAAAGAAATTAAGTCTTTTGCACAACAAAGTTACACTATTAAACCAGCTCCTTCCTCCACAGAGCTACAGCAGGATGTCTGAATTCACATCAATTTACATCGGCATCCAAAGACCACAACATGAGAGAAAAGTGGATACTGCCCACTGGACTTGCAGGGCGCTGCCCTTCCTAGCAATACGACCTACTTTGAAGAATACCACCACTCTTCACTTATTTGCTTAATTCAAACAGATAACAGACTCATCATTCATCATCTCTCAAAGCAAAGCGCTCATGGAAGGTTCATTATTCGGGAAGAATTTCTACTCAGTAAGTAGCTTGAATATAAAACCTACATACTGAGGATCAGCATCTCTACTGAATAGTGATCTTTGTTGCAACACAGTGATTGCACAGAGTACTGGTGTGTTCAGACCTGCTTACAAAAATGGAAGTTCTTGAGCTTGGTCTTTTTACATAAATGTAAGCTGTTAATTTAAAATCATACCATTATCACGGGTCCAGGAATCACTAACAAGGTATGAAACAGATTTATTTAAATAACAGAAATCAGCCTTGACCAATTCCGGATGGAAATAAGGGAGAAGAAGGAAAAACTTCATAGGACTGCTTTTTTTCTTAGAAAATTTGGAAAATATTCACTTGCACAGTTAAATCAGGTAACATTTGGACTTTATACCAGCAAGAGAGATGTGATGCAGTTAGCCTGTTTATCTTATTTATCAGTATTAAAATGAGAATTTGTTCACAGCCTAGGCTAATTTTAAAGCTTAACACAGACAACTGAAATTTTTTATCATCTAATACATAACCTACAAGACCTCGCATAGTGAAACGTAAACAATAAGAAACTTTAAACTTCAAAGTGGAAGCAGTGTGCTTGTTTAGTCTCAGTTTAGGCCAAAAAAGAAACAGGTGTTTTCCCAGCCAAGACTGGTAAACTGCAAAAATCCTCTCAAGCCTACATTTATTTTAGATGTATATATAAAATATACCAATGAAAATAATACATACAATTACTAGTGCTGCAAAGAACTACTGTGAAAAACATTATTTTCAAACAGCCACAAAAGAATTAATCCTTGGATAAGTTATCCTTCAAAATAATATTGCAGTCTACAATAATTTAATTACAGGTTACAATCCCTAAGTGATAACACTGTGCTCTTCTACTGTATTTTCAACTGTATTTGATACCACTATCTTCATATAAATTGAAGTTCTTCAAAAGAAAGGACCAGCATTCTCCACGTATTTGTAGAGTTATTTGCTGTATTTCACAAACATTAAGCTGGCTCATCTATTATGATTTCCAGTCTATTCACTATACAAACTGTACCACGTGTATTGAAATAATGAAATACAGAATAAAGTCAATGTGTTTGTCAGCATACTTACAGAAGAAAAGGAAAGAAAAAAAAAAAAGACAACATTTGGTATTTGTTTGGATAAACTATCTGTGGTTCCATAACAACAAGGAAGGCAAACAATCTGAATCTGTACACATCAAAAACAAACAGCCAACATAAATTAACTCTTAATATTTTTCATACTTCATAGCTGGAGTCTGAGTCTGGAACTTCAACAAATATTTCAAAATAATCTCATCACAATATAGCTAATGGTCCAGGACACATTTAAATAGATGCATAGAAATAAATGGAAATAGTAAGTCAAATGAGGAGCAGATGGTCACTCTAAACACTTCATTACCCCCCAACCCTTTTATTTCTAATGCAGAAAGAATAAAAGAACATTTACCATAGTCTGCATTGGAAAACAAGTACTAAAAAAACCCTCTGTGTTTCTCAAGTATTTAAAACACTAACCCAGAAACACTGTACATACTGTTAACAGCTGTTGAGTTCATCCTTCTAGCAAAAAAAGAAATTATTTGTACTTATCCTTACATTTACTTTGTAAAGGGCCTACAAACTCAATGATGTATATGTTCTCCCTTCTTCTCTCCACCCCCTTTCCGCATCATTTCAGTTTTCAGGTCCATTTTTGTTGTCTTATATGAAATCATGCATTTTTAAAGTGTGGAGGTTTAAGCTTTGAATTAAGTATTTCACAGATAGCTACCAATGTTTCCCTAATGTCAGCCCTACAAATGGGAATGTTCACAACGAGCAGTCCTCACCTGCACCATTTGTGCTCTGGCAGACAGGACACTTACACGCGTCAAGCTGTCAGAGTGAGCTGCTCAGCCAGCCACAGACTCCTGGCCACAGCCAGGAAATTGAATTTTCCTGAGGAAGGAACAGGACTGTTTCAATTTTCTGACAATTGCAGAAAACCACAGAAATTTTCTAAACTAGTAAGAGGGAATGGGACAGAGAACTATGCTCGTGGTCCAAACCAGAAGGAAGCAGACCTCTAGTGCTCTTTAAAGTGCCTCCCAGAAGAGATCCTTCACAGCTTGTGTAGCTAGCTGCTCTTGGGATGAAAATAAAGCTGCTTTTACAGATTGRGAAAACAGAGTGGGGTAAAGGAAAACCCACAAAACCAGAAGAAATCTGTTCTTATCAAAAATAACATTCATTAGGTGTCATGCTAGTAATACAGATGATACACACACAGAAAAAGCATAGAGAATTACTCAAGGAAGAGACCGCAAAGGAGAACGGTGGGTTGAAACGGCTGGGAAGTTGAAAACAGAAGCCCTGAATTGCAAAATGGACTTAGGCTTGAAGAAAGTGAGACACTGAGCAAAGCCAGCCTCTCAGAGAAAGTGACATGAAGAAAGGTATTAACAGAGACACTACAAGTAGGAGCACAAGGAAGTGCATGAAGACAAAAAGCATGGGCAGAGAAGCAGAAGTAAAGATAGCTGTCCCTTTTCTGTTTCAGAAAAGAAACAGATGAACAATACATCCCATACTTCATATATAATTTCTAGTGTCTTCAACTTTTCAGCCTTTTTCTTTCTGTACCATCTTCTGCAATCCAAAAAAAYCTGCTTGCTCTTATACATAGGCTGCACTTCCAAAGTCTCTTTGCTCCTATTTCTTGCCCCGTAGGAACTTTTTACATGCCCAGATTTTCTTTTTCCTCTTCAGGACTACTACTAAGAGCCTGAAGCAACAGGTTTGCCACCCAGCAATCTAGTCTAGAACACAACCACTGGAACAAAAACCTTATCTTCTCCCCATCTCTCCAAACACATAAGCTCTCCMTCAGAGAATTAGTACCAGGTGCTCATATTTTTGTATATTCATTACACTACTCTCATCACTGGCTCTCTCCCCCTCATTGGTTGTCAACTCCTTGCAGCAGCACTCCCATCATCCTGTCTATCTGTATTGCACTGAAAAATTGTATTGGTTTTCATTAATAACTAATGGAACACACAAGCAGAATTTATCTAACACRTGCCAAAACAAAACGCTGCTTTTTGTCTCCCTTTTCTACTACGTACTGTTGCAATGTCTTTTATCTGCTGTAGATTTATTGGGGATGTTTGGCAAGCACATCAAGGGCCAAAAACTCCCTCTTCTCTCTCAACAGCCTAACATCGTGTATTTCTGAAGCACAGCTGCAGTCAGGCATGCACACCCCATCTCATTTCTGTCTCTCTGGGGCTGTGCATGTTCCTGATTTGGTATGTGATTCTACTATGAATGCCTTTCACACACCTTCAGTATACACAGCAATGCATCAAGGCATATGGATCAGGGGTAACACAATTAAAGGCTATTATCAGAAGACAACACATGAGTTCTAGCTACAGCTGCTTAATCAGAGCTGTAAGGTAATGAAAAGGCATTTCAACATCAACTGAATAAGCAAAAGTACCCAACCCCTTCTACCAACAGAGCTTGATCAGTTTATAAAGGGGATTACTGGTGCTGGTGCTCACAGGAGCTCATGAATGTGAGAGGCCTTTCCCTCTCCCCTGCTGCAAATATGATTTTAACATTTTCTAGCAAGTACTCTAATTTTATGTTGTTGAAAAGGTAACTTCTGCATAAAGAAGGCATATTACCAATTTCATAAGTCATAAAAGCTTTAAAGAATTTATTAAAAATCCCATTACCCATGTGATGTAATATATCTGTTGAAGGGAGGTGTAGCATGTGTAACTCCTTAGTTAGGAGACTCCAGAGCATGACCTGAATCTAAGTGTCTACATGCACAGTAGTGCATTTCTCTGGAGTTCATATTCATGAAACATTATTTGGAAATATGTGTGATGTSAAAGAAAGAAAGAAAAAAAGGAGTTGCACTCCTCTCCTGATATTTATAACTTTATCAAGTCAAATACACTAATCAATAATTATAAGATAGAGATGGCTGGTCAAGAGTCAATTTAACATTTATGTTTGATGTAAGCATAGAGGCCAGACAGCAATTTTTGCTATGTTCATGTTACTCCAACAAGAAAAGAATACAACACATATCAGAGATTAGAAAACAGTATCAAAGTACATTTACTATTCCTATCCTGAAGTGTTTCCATAGCAGCCAAAACAATTATTAAAACAGATACACCAAAAGRAAGGCAAAGAAATAATACAAAAGCTATCCATCTGAAAATAATTCATAGATTTGAAGAGTTATATTTGACTTTTTCATTAATTTAATCATTAAATATGACATACTTTCTAATACATCACACAAGTCTTCGTAATGATGTTCACAGCAGCAGAGGAATTTATCAGAGCAAGAAGATTTTTAAAAAGAAGTATTTATGACAGATAACATGTTGACTGCTGTGGATTCACATCACAGAAAATGTAAGGTATCCTATATCTGCTTTGCAGGATGAAGATTTTCATAGTGGAGGAAGCTTACCATTTGCTCCTTTTATCCCACTTAAGACTACAGAAACCCAAGAACACTCTACACGTGTTCATGCTCCTCCTGCCCTCCCACAATTTATCACACAACGCTGTTTTCAGCAGCATTAAAAAAAGCTACCTTAATTCCTGCTACTCTGGACAGTCCCATTGAGTAGCCATCTTTCATATCTGCCCTTTAAGCTTTCATAACATGGACCTAATTAAAAATCAAAGACTCAGTTTTTAGAAATGTCAGCAATAATGCTTTAGAGTTAAGAAAAATTTGGCTTTTTGGCTTTATCTGCGAGCCATCTATAGACTGTTCCATCAAAGTATTAACCAGCAGGCACCACCACTGCTGCCTAAATGTCAATGCTCTTTCCTTGCATTCTTTCTGTAAGAACATAGCATCATCTATAACCAGTTCTTCTTTCATTAAAGTCACGAGTCCTCCAGAAAAACAGAGGCAAGATTGTTTCGACAACAGTGASCAAGCGGCCTTCCATTTACCTACAGCCGAGTTACAACCTCTGAACAGCTAACAGCCTCCAGTGTAAGACAGGATGCAACRCAAAAGACACTAAACAGGTTCCCAAAGGTAAAAAGAAATACACAGATAGCTGTATGTGAGGGAGGAGGGATGGTTTCTAATGTAAGTGTTTTCCTCCTTGCGTCAATTCTCATCTCTAGATTTCAGATGTGCAGACACGTGGTGTCAGGTCAAGAAGAAGTAATGACACCATTTATGTTCCCCTTCCCATGGGAAATCGCCCCACAGCAACAGAACTGGTCAACTGCCACTCACTCCTATATAACAGATCCAATCTTAATAGCATCTCACATTCAATACAGGGCCCTGAGGAGCTTGTGGGTTTAAAAAGCCATCCAGTGCATTATTCTGTTTAGAAAGAACACTTTCAAAGCACATGATTCTTGCCTTAAGAGTGAAGAAAAAAGCCAGCACCATTAAGCAATCCTTGAAATTTCATGCAAGAAGCTGAGTACAGAAGCCATTATCCAGGGGTATCTGCAGTGCTCAGAATAATTTTATGTTGACATTTGTGTGGGGGCAGCTGGGTATGAAACAAGTTGGTGAAAGCCACAGAACACCTACAAGTGAAAGAGTACACAGCACATGGAAGGGCAGGCTAGCAGATGCGGTAGTCCAAGGGCAGAGCACATGCAGTAAAAAGAATAAAGTGCAAATGCCCAGAGAAAGAGGGCGTGGAAGCACAGATAAAGAAGAAGGGTGACTCTAGTCCCAATATTGCTATACAGCCTAGAGGAGAACGACCTAAGGAAGAACTTGGAGATCAGGGTAGAGCTCTGCTTCTGTTACCACCAGGAACTGACAAGAACTTACAAGATGTGTACTTTCTGATACAGACACTATCACATAATTTATAACATTAACCACAAATGTACTTATCCATTTACTGATGTAGGATTTATTTTGCCAACACCACCATCAGCCCCCACATACAAGAAAACACTGCAGCTGAACCTCATACATTTAACTTGGACAAAAGTTTCAGCTTTATTTGAATATTAAAAAACCCACAAAATAATAACTGAAAAAAACTGAACCTTTTCTCTATGCATGTAGCTAGTTTTCCTTCAGTCATGTCTTTTCTCTCATTCCTCCACACAAGCAAATAAACCCTGTAGTCTTCTAAATCCAATAAACCTTTCAATTACTTCTAAACAAAGTCTTAGAGACAGCCTAAAAAGCTGTAGTTCTAAGGGTATTGTGTTCTAATATCAACAAGTTCCTTTTTCAACCAGAAAGGCAACAGGGGTGTAATGTCAGCACGTAGTAAAAAGAGCACATTTCAGAGATGGCAGTCTCTCCTGAAGTAAGTGCTTGCAAACACAATCAGCAGTGAAATCCTGTGCAATCATCTCCATACTTGACTCCATGAGTAAGCTGCTCACTGGTGATGAAGCCCACACTCCCTCCTTTTTATTAAATTTGAGCTGAAATGAAAGAAACCACCATACGCTATTTTTTTTTAAGAGATGCTACTCAATTCATTCAGCTAACCAGTCCCGTACCTCAGCTTCTGAGTATTAAAGCACGTTCTGTTTCACGCCCTAATCCCATAAAATCTAGACCTGCAAAGCTCAGAGAAACTTTACTGATCAACTTCTATAAATGGTGCAACGCCTCTTTCAGTTTTTCTAACTCTCAGTGTGGGTGTTACTTTCTGTGAAAGAAAGGGAAAAAACATGAGGAACAGATATGTAATTCAACGGAACAATTTTTAATCGTCAAAACAGTGACAGCTATTACATGCTCCAAAGTCCTTCATCAGTCTAGGGATTTGGGTGGGAAAAAAAATGCCAACTTCTTACTCTGTCTTTGGACAAATGAGCTACAACCACCACACGTGCAGCTCACATTCTGAGAACACTGGCAAGTCTAGGCTTCATTTGGAGGTCAGTTCAAGCCAGAATGCTCCACAGCTTCTTTACTGGGCCAAGCAGATAGTTCCATATATTTTCAGCACTCAAGGACTAAGAGTGTCATTACCTCACTTTCTGATGCTACAAAACCTCAGACCATCTTGAACAGGCTCTACAGCACAAGCTGACCTTTGATAAATCAGAGTATAACCTTAAACAAAATATTTACTGAGCTTATTGACATAGACCTCTATAAGTAAACCCTTAGCATGCTGATAACAACCATCAAGTCTACTTTATAAAAGATTTGTGCAGAGATGCTAGGAGGAATGCAGCAAATTGTGAAGAAGATGTGAGGAAATATATTAGCATTTCAAATATCTAGAAATGTGCGATGTAGTCTGTAAGGCAAGGGAGGCCTGATAATGCTGCAGCAAGTATCTCTAGGTGGCTCCGTTCACATACTTCTGTATTCACTTGTAAGAGTCTTAACCTCTTCTGTTTCTTTTAAGGAGAAACAATAGGGTTGCCAAATTCCATGTTTTAGTGAAGTGATGCCAATATATACAGATGATTATTAATATGAAAGGCACCTAACAGGAGTCTAAAGGTACTCTGAAAAAAACTCTCTTTTACAATGCYGGAGATTAAAGCAGTGCACAATTTCTCAGGTTGTTACATTCCCTATTACTAAGTTCCCCCACCTGTTTTTGGAAACGAAGCTTAATGGCTGGTGACTATTTGGGTTGAAATGGAAAGAAGATTAAATGTTTTTCAAACGTAATAAACTTCCATACCATTTCATGTGAAACCTGGGTTTCAAGAGGGAGAGAAAAGGTCAGCAAAAAAGGATGGGTGTTTAGTATTAAGCAGCTGCGAGGAACGAAAAAACCAAAACTGCAAATTAGCTGCAATGTGCAGCTGCCTTTAAGAGAGAGAAAAGGACACACAACGGGCTCTGGGGATGCTGAAACACCTCCAAACGCGGCCCAACCTCACCAAACCGGCACAAACAACACACGCACAGCCCCGCAGGCCGGCACCGTCCCTTCCTCATTCCTCCTGCACAGCGGCGGGAGGGCAGAAAGTTCAGCGCCGGCACCGTCCACGCACCCGCGAGCCGGGCCGGGCTGCGCACCCGGGCGTGCCCCGGAGCCGCCCGGGCTTACCCTGACCCCGGCCCCGCACTCGGGCGCCACGGGACGGGGGGAGCGCCTCGGAGGCGCCCTTCAGCCGGCCCCGCAAGGGGGGCAGTGGAAAACAAGAACTAAGAAGGAGAAGGAGGAGGCGACCCCCGGAGACCCCCGACACGGCGCGGGCAGCGCGGCCTCGGCTCGTTCTCCCCGCGGCGCCACAGGTGTTGCGGGGCGGCGGGCTGCGAGCCGGAGGGCAGCGAGGCCAAAGGCACCGCTTCCCCGCAGAGGCTTCAGTCCTCCCTCCAGCGCTTCGCGATGCCCCCCACGGCCGGCGGGCCCGGCGGGCGGGGTCAGCGGGCAGCCCCCCCGCAACAGCCGGGGAGACGCGCAGGTAGCGCCCGCACCGCGGGGACGGCCCCTCCCGGGAGAGGCGCCGCGGAAGGCAGCGCTGTAAGGGGCTGCTTTTTGGCTGCGCAGAGGAGGAGGAGAGCGGGTGCCCACGTCCCCGCTGGCTTCGGGGAGAGGGAAGAAGGGCGCAGACGGCTCCCGSCGGCAGGACGGGGGCGGGCGGCGGTCATGGCGGGGAGCCGCGCCGCGCACCTGGCAGCAGGTGCATGCAGGCGGGGACGGCGGCGAGGGCGCCCGCGGAGCGAAGGACGAAACTAGCGAGGCTTTCCCGGAGAACGGCGCCTGTTGTGCGGCYGGGGGGGGGCACTCGCAGGTGCCCGTCGCCAGGGACGGGGGGACGATGCAGAGGAGGGGAGAGGGTAGCTGCAGGCGCCGTTTTGCAGGCGGGGGAGGGAAGCGCACGCTACTCACCGGCAGCTCCACGTTGACTTCGGTCCCGTCCAGGAGAAGGACGCGGCACTGCAGCACCGGCTTGCTGCCGCCGGCCGCCGGGATGTGGACGGGCGCTCCGGCGCTGTGCACGACCCCTCCGGGGTGCGGCGAGGAGGGGAAGCCTCCCGAGCCGACGGCGGCGGCGGCCGCTCCTCGCAGCCCCCCGTCCCGCTCGTCTCCCTCGCAGCCGAGCCCACCTCGCCCGGCTCCGCGCCCGTAGCGCTGCATCGACCGCCGGCCAAAGGTCCTGCGCAGGAACCGCAGCATCCTGGGGGCGCCCTGCCCGGCCGCGCACACCCCCGAGCCCGCAGCTCCGCGCCCGGCCCCGCGGCGCCTCCCAGAGCAACGCAGCAGCGCCGCCCGCCGGGAGCCGGCCCGCGCCGGGCGCCGGCCGCACCGCCCCGGCCGCCCGCTCCGCCCTCTGCAGCGCCGCCCGGCAGCGGCACGGCACGGCACGGCACGGCACGGCGGGGCGGGGCGGGGCGGGCGCGGCCCCTCCTGCCGCGCACCGGGGCGCGGGGCCGGCGCGGCGGGCAGGGGGAGCTGCTGAGGCGGGCGGCGGGCGGACACCTGCGGGGGAGGCCGGGGCGAGCGCCCCGCAGCGCAGCGTGGGCGAGAGCTGGGCTGAGCTGCTCCGCCAGAAACTGCCCCGGCGGCCGGGACGGTCGCGCCCGCCGGTGGGGCGGCGTCTGCGCGACGGCAGCCCCTCGCCACCGCCCCCGGGCCGGGGAGGGGAGAGGAGCGGCGGGGGCGCGGAGCCTCTGTGCCCTCGATGGGCGGCCCGTGCCTCGCTCCGCTCCGCTCTCTCTGCGCTGCCCCCGCCCCGCGTCCCCTCCCCGCGCCCGTCTGCCGCTTCCGCCCCTTCGGACGGGCGGGAGAGGGGACGGGGGAAGTTATTTGCGAAATAAAAAAAAGACAAGGGGGGGATGGAGAACTGGGCGCAGGTAGAAGGACGGGTCTCGCCTGTGCCGAGGGTGGCCGGAGCGGCGGATCCCGCCGGGAGGAGGAGGAGGACACCGCACCGCCTCTCCCTCCGCCGCCTACATCCCTTGTGCTCAGACACGTCTGCCCGGTGCGTGGGAATGCCCCCGCATTTGCCTTTGCGATCAACGCGGTCTGGTGGTTTAAGGAAACCGCTGTGAGGACTTGGTCCCGTGGAAAAAGCAGAGCCTCCAGACTGTGCCGGGGTTTCGTTCCCTATCGCTTCTGTAGCTGTGAGAAAGGAGTATGGGTTTATTTATCTGTCACAGCAAATCCATAGGTACAAATACTCTCACGGTCGCTCTGCCAAAAAGTTAAATATTTATGTATTCTGGCTCGAGTGGGAGCATTTTTGCTGAATTGCTACATGTAAAATGCTGGACGTGAATCATGTCTCACAGAAACAATCAGTGAGACTAATTCTGTCGCCCTATGGTCAGATGTGATCTGAGGAGTTTGAACTGAAATAATTTGCTGCTTCTAAAGTGTAGGGGTTTTTTTCTTCTGTGGATTTATTTCTCTTAACCCTACTTCCAGGCCCGTTTACACAAGCATTGTCCTATTAGGTATTCAGAAAGCCTGCCAAAATGTCTCAGCTTGTCATTTTTTTATTGAGACTTGATAGTATTAGRTAACTGCCTGCTGCTTCTGCATCCTTTTCCATGTTCCTTCAATGCCCTGGATCAGATCTTGAAGTGTCTCATCAGCCAAGACCGTCACTAAACTGCATGATCTTTGGCAGAGATCTACCTGCAGCCCTTCCACGCTTTATGGCTGCATAAAAGAGCTTTTATAGAAACAGAGTGGTAAGGTGCTAATCTTTGCCTGCTAATGTTCACAATCAGGAGTAGACACTTATTAGAGATTATGGGTTTTTTTCCAATTTTTTTTGCTCACATGAGGAGCAGAATTTTAATTTTCTGTCAGATCTTGAATGGTGCAGCATACCTTGGGGTTCTTTCACTGCTTTGAACACTGTGAAGATATCCCAGTCCCATAAAGCTCGTTTGCATACCACAAGCAGCACAAATTATCTTTAGGGTTGGAAATTCACCAGAAATACTCTTGTCTCTTGAGGGAGCTACAGCAATTCTGGTGCAAAGGAGAGTGGGATGGAAGAGGGGTCTTGCATCACGTGGGACTGGACTGGCAGAAAACTGAGCAACTCTTTGTCATGCTAAAAATCTTTGCTCTGAGGCTGTGAGACTTCAGCCCTTTTTCAACTTCTGTCATGGAAACAGAAGGTATTTTAAACAAGTATTTTAAAATGCATAAACCTAGGCTTGCTTTTAGCAGCACACATGATACAGGCCAATGGCCATACCCTAGAGGCAGTCCTGTATTTGCAGAACTGCCATAGAGATGCTGAGGTCCCATTAAATCTCATGTTAAGAAATACAAGGTAATGCTCACAGTAAAGGATCTTTTAGAAGGAGGTGGTGGTGGGAGGAAATAAAGCTGGTTCCTTAGTACCCAGCCTCTCTTGGAGTAAAACAATTCCACCGTTATTTTGTCTCATGTTACCAGCAGAGCTATCTTTAGCCCTGAAACAAAAACCTTGAGCAACTGTGGTACTGAGGATGCCTTGATACAAGATGAGAAGTATTTAAACTAGCATTTATATTCAGATTTGTACTTGTATGTTCCACCCATCTACATCCTCTCTCCGTTTTCAGATGGGCAAGCCCTGATGGGATTCGGTTTGCTGACACCTGTCCTGCAGTCCCTACTCAGCGTGCCTGCTCTTTGCTTGCTTTCCAGTAAGAGACACAAGCCGAAACTACCATGGTCCTCATCTATACTGTAGTTAAGGGCATTACTTTTAAATCTTTGTCAAAATAGCCCTCCACTGCAACAGCCACTTCCCATGGAGTACTCTAGTCTCCGCTGGGAGCCGAGATTTTACCACTGCCGCGGAAAAGGTGGTGACCTAGGCAAACCATGTGTACTAACCCATACTGAAGTTCTGGTAGCAATCCCTGCAAGTAACCGGTCTTACCAATGGCTTTGCCACAGTGCTAAGCAGTGTGTAAATGGGAGAGCATTTATCAAAATCCTTACTGACGTCGGCATACCAGCAGCAAGATGGGGAATCTCTAAGCATTGGAGACCCTGTTGCTGGTCACAGCTAAATAACTACATAAAAGTTTGATAGGCACTTTACTCTTGCTCTTTCATTCAGAGTTTTGGTTTTGTGCAAATCTTGTCTGGAAGCTTTTGGAAAGCATGGAGGCCACCATGTGATGGGGATGGGGAGCAAGCCACCGACACTTCTGTGAAGAGACTTCTCCTGCACGGGGCAGGCACGTGCTGCCTGGACATCAGAGACCTCTTTCTTGTTTTACTTTCTGTCGCTGCAATCACATTTATGGATTTTTCCTGGCCTGCCAGACTTTCACTCTGTGCAAAGGAGTGTTCTAAATTTAATTTGCATGCAGCTAGAGTTTATTTTTCTGCAGTTTTGAAGAAATGTTATCTTTACTGAGTAACTTAAACAGGCTTATATTTTGCCAGGGTATGTTTTGTTACAGTCATTACTTAGAGGAAACTTACATAAACAGATTCAGAGAGCAAGTATTGGTGCAAACCCAAATGTCTATGTTAGTAAAACTAGGAGGAAAAAGAAATTTGAGGACTTATGACATATGTTCACTCAGGCTTTTGGGTATTAATTTTTTGGGGTTTGTTTTATAAACATATAAATGAAATTAAATTTTTTAATTAAAAATTTCATTAAAAGAGATGCTTTTCAGCATTAGCATTCATTGGATTGCAACATTCATGTGACAGTTGGCAGTTCTATCTGTTTATTTTCTCCAAAAGCATGTCAGTTATATGAGTAGGTCTAATGTCACCATTTTTCAGGATTGTTATATATCCAGATACAGATTTAGAATAAAATGCAAAGGTAATTCTGAGTTATGTGGCTAAGGATAATTTGCATTTCTAGTCCATCTTTCAGCTAGGGAGATCTCAAAGCACTTTCATTAAAAAAAAGGAAAATTATGTATAGAACTATTTCCCCAACACTGAAATGCAGCAGCTGTTTGGCACCAGAGAAAAATACTAAGAATCTCTCTCATACAATTGTAATGGAAATATGCGTTTGAATAGGCAGAAAGTTATGCAAATCAAATGGCCATGATGCTGGGCCTAGTGGATGAATTCCTGCAAAAGGTGCCACGTGATTGTAGGTAGTCAGGACTTTCCTTTATCATGCTCTACTCCAGGTATTACAAAAGACCTCAATTAGGAAAAAAAAATTAATACCTCTCCATTTAGAATATCAGTATTGCAGTAGGCATGAATTTTGTCAGCTATTGCTGTTCATGTTAATCCCTATACACTAAAAAAAATCCTTTTTTCTGTCAGAATAAATAAAATAGTAGCTCATTGAAGAATGCATGTGTCCACTCAAAGAGCTGTTCTTGTATATCCAGAGGGGTTTGTTCATAAAGATGCAAGAGCAAAACCCTTTCCATTAGAAAATCTGCAGAAAGAAAATGTTTCTTGCTGAGTGAACACTTTGCAATGCCTCCCTTCCATCTAATAAGCAGGTTCAATATGACTTAATCAGATGTTCTTTCCTTAAACGAGAATTTTATCAGGTTTATAATGACCTCAATGCTCAGAAATATTATTGAATACTATTTATATTCAAACCTATGATTAGGTTTAAAGCATTAATGAAAAAAGTTTTCAATGCTTTGTTAAATTGCAAAGATAGCAGATGCTCAGCTGAAAGATTGAGGCATCTTTCCACTGGTGAAGTGGAAATATGAACCTTTGGTGAGCCTAGAAGACTGCTTAGAATGTTACCTATAAACAGACATCATATGCTGAAACAGTGAAGTTTTCTAGAAATATTTTCTAACAGTAATTATGTATCTTTAAATTATATCTCCACTGAAAATAGACATCCATTGCTTCTTGTGCTGTGAATGAATTAATAAGATCTAAATTTTGCAACAGAAATACCTTTGACTGACACTGCAACACTGAGTGGTACCTTGTATAGGTCTGATGGGGCAATGAAGCAGTTATGAAACTGCTGGAAACCTTCAACATGTATTAAAAACCAACCGAGCAATAAAACAAAATGTGAAGGTTATAATGAATAAGCATCACAATAGATTTGGTTAATTAAAAGGAGCATGAGTCAGATACTCTGGATACTCCACTGCCTGGATATTAAGCTGGCAGCAGAAAGGAGATCCCTCTCCTCATCTGGAGACTTCAGCTCTTCGCCTTCGGAACTGTTTCAGAGAACAAGGGACAGGAGGTGGCCAAGGCACTGTACTTCAAGAGGAGGAACTTGTTGGAGGCAAACTAGTCAACAAATTAAGAGATGAGTCAATTAAAGTACGTATTTCTATAGGAACAAAAATGGAAAAGCAACAAAAAAATAAAAAGATGCACCCACTGACATGGCTCTTGAGACTGTTTACTTGTTTGTGTCTACCAGTAACAAGAAAACAGGAAGGAAAAATCAGAACTGAAAGACTGAACCATCAGTGCTAAGAGTTTAAATAAAAAAAATTTTCAAAAAAAGAATGCAATTTTTATTTCTGATTTGTAAACTTACATTATCTAGCACAGGTTTTGCTGAAACCTGAGAGATGTGGAACCAAACTGTCGACATCTTACAAAGTTGTTTCATAAAGTAGAAATGTTCTGTAACTGTTGTTTTGTAGAAACTGCATTTTCCTAAACAGGAGACAGCTCATTCTAGGATGTAAAATATATATTAATTAAAATATTATCTGTATCTGACTGATAACCTGAGTATAAAATGAAATAACACCATCTCCTTCCAAATGAACAAGGATCTACCACTCTAATACAACTGCATTTGTATTCGAAAGAGGAAAATTATAGGAGGATTGAATCACCTACTCACCCTATGGCATGGCTTTTCATTTCTATTGTATGGCATAACTATGGGAAAGTGTACAGTCCTCTCTTATGTGCATATGGACTTTAGCTTCCATGGTTGATTGTCAGGCACAAATGCAAATTTATTCCAATAAAATAAGAGTAAAATCTATGGTAGGGTTGGAAAGCAATATCTCTTCATAACATATGACCTGGAGGGGGAAATATGTTAAAGATTTTGTGGCTTAACAGCTACTTGATCACTTAAGTTTCCTGACATGCTACTTTCCTACTGAGTTTGTGGGGGTTTCATTTCGTAAGTACAGCACCAGCTGAAGGAAATCCATTCTGAATCTTTGTCCTCTCCTTCTCTTCCTCCATCAAATATTGATATGTACATGTACTGTCAACAGAGGCTCCTGCTTGCCCAGCATTTTCCTCTTTTTATTGTCTGACACTGTCTTATGCCATCTTGCAATAACGGCACCAGGATGCTCTAATGTTCTTCTGAGTCTGTTTTCTTTCTCTTGCCACAAAAGCACGTTTTTATTTAACAGTATTTTTGGTCTCTTTGGGTCCTCTGTCAGATGATGGCAGTGTAAGGTGGAGAGACATTTAGACCACAGAAAGAGCTGTGATGCTGCCGAAGGGTAGAAAAGGGTTCATTTCATCTTTCTTTTGAGATATTCCCATGCCTATGGCAATTTACCAGTTGGAGTCACTGAGAAAAACTTCTGGCAGGTTTGCAGAAGCCCTTTCCCAAAACAAAAATAAAGTGATGTAGACTGGCTGGAGTATGCAGAAAGATCAGAAAGATCCTCCTTACATCACTGGAAGGAAATTTGTATCCTCCGATTTTATCAGGAGGAAAGATAGTTAGTCCAAAACATGCAGAGGAATTATTATTTTTTTTTTTATCTTTCTGAAGTCAGTGATACAGAAAGACATGTTTTCTCTAAAATACAAACATGAAGGGCTGCATCTGCTCAGAAGACATGGCTGCATACTGACACACAGCAAAGTGCTGGCTACCACATCTTGATGAGGAGAAGTTTAAAAAAATAAAGAAGATGATTAATGTATGTGTCCTTTATATGTATCCCAATACTTAATTATAAAGAAATGTTTTTATGATGTTTTCACAGAAAGTTTGATAACTTTGACAATATTATAATACATTGCCGAAGAGATTTCTTTATTTACCTCTATTTCTCTTAAGTGTAGTCCAAGTTACAGTGCACAAGAAATCTGTCTAAAAATCAAGTTGCTCTAAAAACAAACATGGCTGATACAGAGAATTCTGCCTGAAATGAACAAATTAATTTACATACCATCATTTTTATAAGAACAATAAACCCCGTAGTTGTTTTATCCAAATTACTTTGTGTGCTTTCAGCCACACCTGAACTCAGTTGACTGGATGCAGATTTCTTTGAAAAGCAATGACATGACTCTGACTCCTTTACAAGTTTGGACATATGAACTCTTCTAGCAGCTTCAGCACAAAAAATGTCTGTCTTACACCCTGATAGATGGGACCACTTGCAGGCCTGAAAGTCACTGAGTGGCTTTAGATGAAGTCTGGAGATTCATGGAGTGTTCCTTTCTTGTTCACCGATGTGAAGCCATGCAGAGAGAAGTTTGCTGGGCTAGACGGGATTTTTTTACCCTGGCAGCTCATGAAAGAGTAAGGCATGTGTCATTCAAGTTATTAAGATGTAGTGAAAATAATTGTAAGCCTACTTAAATGTAAGTTCTTTTATATTGTGTGTAAGATCATTGTGTTAAAACTCTTAACAATTAAAAAAAATGTCTGAGCCAGAAATAAAGAGAACATTAGTAGTTGTACCTCACTGTAATCCCTTTTCCTGCTGAAAGCACAACAGATGTTTGATTCCCATGTTTACAGTTTTTGAGGCAGGCGTAAAAAAAATTGTGCTAACAGGCAGGCAACCATAAGAATTCTCTGTTTGGGTATTTAAGTATTCTCACCATCATAGATGAGCAAAATTAAATGGGAAAATAGACTGGGCTGTAAACATTTGTTCATTGAGGTTGCCTTGCACGGTGCCAGAGGATCAATGATAGGGTGAGGGGTACCAACTGCTCCGCTCCTGTGCTCCAGGGTGGTGAGGGGGCCTTTTGAAGAGAGGTGGGAAGAAAAGGAGATCTCAACTCTGCTGGACCTGGTCCTCCACAGGAGCATACGAACATGTTACTGTCTCAGCCAGAGCCCAAAACTTATCCCAGGACCATCAAGCCAAACATTAGCACCTATCAGATTGGAACCCCAGAACATTCAAGTTCCAGTGTGTCCAGACTAGGATCCCTATTTAGTGGACAAATGGAGCCAACATAATTTATTTGACCTGAGTGAAAAAGAGTTTCAGTGCACTACTGGTATAGCTCTTGAATGTCGAGAAACAGACTGCTTACTTTTTGTCAGGAGCTCTAACGTCTTCTCAGACTTTGCTGGGAGATTAAATTAAAAACTGAAAAAAACCCAGGGTTTTGTGGTTTTTCAATGTCTTTTGAAAGTGCTGAGCAGGTTTATACAGTTTTCCAGAAAAGGTAAACAGAAAGTTACTGAATTAGGTTTACATGTAGGCATTGAGATAAAGCATTGTGATTCAAATCTTGGTTTCACTGTCTCTCTTAAATGTTAGCAGCTGAAGTTTTGTATTCTCAGCAATTAATGTTTTATTGCATTTGAAAACTGGAGCAGAGAGAGACTCTCAAACACAGAGCTGCAACAAGTACAGCCAGTGACAGATGCTGGCAAAACCCAAGTCAGAACTGAATTGCAGACAAATGCTGATCACAGTGATCCAGTCTTCAGTGGTGGCAGAGCCCAGGCTGAGGGCAGCTGTTGGATGCTGTGGGAAGCTGGGATTGGGTCCCTCCCCAGACTGTGGGAACACCAGCATTGCATTTGCATAATGCCACAAGCTAATATTAGGAGCGGCTGGGCTCTCGAGCATGAGTTTACCAAGAGTTCTTTCGCTGTGAGAGGAAGACTCGCCTCTCAGGTTAAAAAAAAAGAAATAGGATGGAGAAAGTGTTTACTTGTGGATGCACAAGTTCTTTCAAAGACCAGCTTCTCAGAAAATTGTGTTTTGGATGAACACAACTGGCTGGCCCCCTCAGCCAGTCAGACAGATTCTGTGAAACACCTGCTTAGGCATGGGGGGAAAGGTGATTCCATTTTGTTTTCCAAGAGCAACAGGAGATATGAGACTGTGCATTGCCATGCCTACTGCCTAGTGTCACCATGTGCTCTCTCTGAAAGTCATGCCATGGCCTGTTGCACATCACCCTTCCCTCAAATTCAGAGACTAAGCATTCATTTTATTCTTTCTGTGATCCAATCATGAAAATTTGAGGTTTTTGTAAGGGTAAAAACTATGAATTTTTCAAGCACGTTGAATAGAAAGCTATTTTTTTAGAGGTTTCAGATAGCCCAGAGAGGAACATTGTAAGATATAAGTTAAAATTGAGATGTATCTCTGGAAAACTACCTCCTATCTACCTATGTAACAAGCGCCATCTTCATCCTGCACAGTGAAGTAACTCCCTGCTTGCCGAGATCAAATGCGTAGCTCAGATATTTATTCAGTTCCTAAAATGTACCTATACCTGCCTAGAGGCACATCTACACAGACTAGAGAGTTGTTTACCTAAAAACAAGAAAGGAAATCCAGAGCAGTATAGCCTCCTCTGGTAAAAAGTCAGACAAAAAAAATCCCCCTCACTTGTGAAGACTGAAAACCCCTCAGGCCTGGCTTCAGGCAAAAAACTCTGCAGATAAGATAAGCCTGGCCGCAATCCCAAACTGGATCCCAATCGCAAACTGGAGTTCTGCCCAGCCAACTGGGAGAGCTGGGAGCTGTACAGGGGTAACACCTCCAGCTCTGAGATACAGAGGAAGCGTCAGAAAGGATGAGAAGAGCTTGCTGGCTGCTTCTGCTGATGGCGAGGGAAAAGGGTGAGCAGGAAGACAGCTGCACTCCAGATCTCAAACACCCTTTAGTACAAAGTGAAACCACTGACTAAGCGGACACTGCAACCTGTGATACACCAACACCAAGCTTTCCACAGCAGGAATACATCATGGCAGATGGGTGTCTGGACTGCTGGTGGCTGTGGGTAGCCTTAAAGTCCAGTCCTAAGTAAAGCACATCCTAAATGCTGATTGCAGTACAGAGCTAACAATCATACTAACAAGAATGATGGTCTGTATTTGGCTTTCTGGCTGGAACCTTCCTACTGCCTCCTTTGGCAGTCGTAATTAATAGCAGAATTATAGATCTCAGCTATCAGCAAATTTATAATTTTACAAATTTCAATCAGGAGTTGATGAGAAGCCCATTGCCAGCGTGGAACCTGGCTCTTCACCCATCAGGCAGCAGGGTTGTCTAACATCCCACATCACAGCAGGAAAATGGCCCTTTCTAGTCTTCCTGAACCAGATTTGGAGGAGACTTTTGGAGGTATAAGATCATTCAAAATGAAAGAAATTCAAAATAAAAGAATTTATACTAGAAATAATTAAAAATAAAATAAATTAATCTGACGATATGAACTTGGCAAAGAAAAGAGTGAAGCTCCAAACAATAAAATTAAAGAAATATAGGACTGCTTTTCTATTCTTTCTCTTGTCCAGCTGGAGTTGTTGCAGCAGCATGGAAGAGAGTTAAAGCTCTGCTAGTCTTCCTCCTGAGAAGTGTCAGGGAAGATGGGTGCCTGTCCTACTCCTGTGCCTGTAATGAGCTGTATTGCCTTTGCTTCCATCCATCCGGTGGTGGGCAAGGTCTGATATCCCATCTGCAAGTGGAGGAGGGGTAGTCATGGTCATATTGCTTGCCTAAGAGGATGGTCAGCCATGTTCTGTTGGTTCAGAAGCAGCACTATTTGTGCATGGGGAAAAGGAAAGGTTGCACTCTCGGAGCGGAGTTGGTTGCTAGCACAAAGCTCGTGCTGGCCCTGAAAGCAGCATGCTGGGATGTAACAGCTCATCAGACCTCTCCACTTGGGAAGGTTGGTTCCCAGCCTCCCTCCAGCTCTGCTTGGGAAGAAGAGAGTATTTTGTTGGTCACTGTCATATGAAGGGAAAGGGTTCCCATGTGTGGCCACAGAGGRGTTATCATTCTCCTCTTCCTTCCGTCCCAGAAGCACAAGAATAGATGTAGCAAGACATGTGAAATGAAGGGTGTGCTTGAATAGTAGGGCTCTTTTGTCAAGCACAAAGCAACTACAGCTTAGGTATACTTCAGTTTGCCTTTTTTAGGTAGAATTAAGAGAGTTCATGTGCACTCCCTCGGTCTATTTCTGGGCTTTGCTAGTTTATGTAACAAATCTTTCACATCAGTTTGGGCCCAGATCCCATAAGAGTTTTGTGGGTAGATTTGAAGTTTAGGTGATGGTCACAAGGAAACAGAAGTAGATATACAGCCAGGAGTGAACCGGTGGCAGAGGAATGGACTGGATGCCTTTGCTAATGATAGGATCTGCAATTTTATATGACTTAACTGTTCAGGGAAGAGTGAYGGGAATGTTTGAGAGCTACCCACTCAGTGTGCCAATAAGCAGACACCTCACCTTTGTTTTTCTGAGCTAGAGCTCTGTCATCTGATAACACCTAAAAATTATAAAATAAAATGAACCAACAGGAAGATATAAAATCTCACAGCAGCACTGAATTTTGCACAGTTTAATTAAAATGCCTAATTGTATTAGCAAACAGTAATTTGGATTGTTAGATTTGCCATGCAACAATTTTCAAATGCATGGTGAATCTCTACAAGTGCAAATGCTCTCTGTTAAGCGGGGCAGTGGTTGAAGTGCTCTTATTCTTTCAACATATAGTGTGGAAACAACTTTCTGAAAACTATTAAAAACAAACAAAAAAGGGGAGCAGGGTGTCCCACCCCTGAAAGTGTTCAGGGCCTGGTTGGATGGGGCTTTGAGCCACCTGTTGTAGTGGAAGACGTCTCTGCCCATGGCGAAGGGATTGAACTTGATGATCTTTAAGGTCCCTTCCAAACRAAGCCATCCTATCATTCTATGATCATTCTGTGATTCTCAGGAGCACTTGAAAAAACCAAACCARATCAAAACAAAGCAAAAACTTGACAGGAACTTTTTTGGCAAAGTTCTACAATTATCAATAGCCTCTTCTAATTTCTTAAGCCTGACATATAGCCCACTTCAGCAGCTTGATTTTTCAGRTTGGACTAAGCAAATCCGCTTTGAAAATACATGTCCATATATGCCATGTCAGRTGTCTAAACTGAGCAGCAACATCAAACATTTAAAATCATTAGTCTTGGTGTATAGTCATTGCTCCAACTACATATCCGCTGCTCTGAACGATCTTGCAATAAAAAAGATATTGTGCTAATGCTTAAACTTGAGAATACCTGGGAGCCAAGGAGTCCACAGTAAATTAGCAAACAAACAGCATGGATTCAGCTAGATTAGTGGCTGCTGATCTTTCCAGACAATAATCTTTCATATCTGACAAAGGACAAACTGATTTAGATGTCTGACATTTTGCAAACATGGTTAAAATGTAAAGAACAGAAACACCGTGAGGAAGTCTGGTGCTCTTTAGAATACAAAACCCCAAAGCCAATCAGATGTCTGATTCCTAAAGAAATGCCTAGGAATTGGAAGTGCTGCAAATGAATTTTCACTGTAGAAGCTTCCTGGAAATGTTGCTGAAATATGATTCCCAGTAATTATTTGTAGCCCCAGACAAGTATCATTGTTCGTGACCAGCAGTGTGAAAGTAACATAAAGTGAATATGTGGAATTCTGTCTAAAACAAACAGCTCGACATTATTTGCTCAGCTAGTGAGGAGCATTGTTTCTGTGAATACCAGTCATAATGGAAGTCTGAGCACAATATTTCAATAATAACTTAAATTATCTTTGATCAAAGAGCAACAGGGTGGTACTAAGAGCCAGACAGATTAAATCTTCCTCAAAGAAGAATACGGAGTCCCAGACCTCACCACTGCTCTAGATGAATTGACTGGAGGGACTGGTCTTTTCTCATGCAAGGGGTGCAAGCAGGCAGCGTGTGAGCAGGGAGGGAACAGAGCAGAGCCACGTTGCTTGGGCAAAGCTGTGGTGGCACCTACCTCTATAGGTGTAGAAGAAGGATGATGAAAGATCCCCACAGAGAGGCCCACTGTCCCCACAGCATCCCTGTGACTGCCTGACTTAGCTGCCTGAGGGACCAGAGGCACATCTTAGGCCTTAATTACCTTCGTATGTTGGATTTGAAATGCTAGTCCCAGTCCTGCCTGTCGTGGGCTGCCTTTCTCCATCTGCTTGCTCAGTTGTTCAGTGTGGGTCACAGCAGTTAATTCTTTCCTGGCCCAGGAAGCAGCAAAGGAACCGGAAGATGCAAGGATGACGGTCATCACCCGCTGCCTGCTGTAAGGTGCAAAAGGAAAGACAGTGCCCAGATGGATGTACGCCTGTGAGACACTGTATTTGAATGGAGTTATGTGATAGCCACCCCTCTGCTCAGTACTGCCAGGTGCCCAAAGCCTTGCTGTCTGGCTATTYGATGTAGGGAGAACAGAGACATGAAGTCCGCACACATGTGAAGAGCTGGAGACAGCAGGCAGGGAAATCTGCTCCATCACCTGCAGCTCACTGTGGAGATGCCACTTGCTTCCCTGCAAGAAACTCTGCCTCAGCCACCTTATGCAAGTTATAGCCCAAAGCAGAGGAGGGTCTGTGGCTGTGTGGTGGCAGCAAAACAGAGCAACTCCTTCACAAAACTCCTGTTCACACACTAAGGAAAAGGCATTTGGATGTGATGCTGTCACTTTATAATACCTGCTATTGCAGTACAGAAATTGTTTGGTTTCCTACCTGTAAYCTGCATGTACTTGTGACTTTCCCCGTGCACAGAAAGAGGGGATTAAAAAGGATATTGGGCATTCAGTCCTTGGTATTGCGGGCTATCCTACCATCTGGATTTGTACTCCATTTTAAGATGGTTCTCGGTAAATCGAAGTTGTTTGCTGTCTCCAAAATAAAGAAAAAGAAGGTGGGCAGTGAGTGTAAGAGGGGACCTCATCAGTGTCTCTAAGTATTTGAAGGGARAGTTTCAAGGGGAYGGAGCCAGGCTTTTCTCAGTGGTGCTGAGCAATAGGACAAGAGGCAACGGGCAGAAACTGGAACAGAGGAAGTTCCACCTGAACATCAGGAAGAACTTCTTTACTGTGTGGGTGACCATGCACTGGAACAGGTTGCCCAGAGAGGTTGTGGAGTCTCCCTCACAGGAGATATTCAAGAACCGTCTGGACAAAATCCTCTTCCATGTGCTCTAGCATGATCCTGCTGGAGCAGGGAGGTTGGACCACTGTGAGCCCACTGTGGTCCCTTCCAACCTGACCTATTCTGTCACTCTGTGTAAGTGCTGCACACTAGTCTGGAGGCACTCCCAAACTGCATCCTGCCTGCCCCAGACTCAAGCCCTGCAATGCTTATCTTTGAACGTGTACAGAATAACAATCTCTAGTGTGTACATACAGATCCTGAGTTATTCAGGCAAGTCTGGCAGCACCACATCAGCCAACTTAACTAAATAATCTACTTGTTCTTAGTGCTTTCCCTCATTAAAGCGTTTTACAAACTCTACCTTAATTAAAGTTCACAGCAGTCCTGTGAGTTAGCAAAATGTCATTATCCCAATTTTACAGATGAAAAAATTGAAACAGAGAGGTGAAATGCTGTGCTTGAGGGCACAGAAGGAGACAGTTTTAGGGGCAGGATTAGCCATCAGTAGCTCTTGGCTCTGTGCAGCATAGCCAGCCTCTGAGGGCACTGAATAGGCTCTCAGAGATGCTGAAAACACCGCTGTCGCCCTAGGACTCCCTTGCAATCTCTGTGTACTGTCTGTAAGGTGACAAAGGAGATTGATCTGGGTGCTGACACTTCCCRTTATCCCATACTTACCTAGCAGAACTAGGCCGTGACAGGCATGTGCTAAGGAGAAGGAGAAAATCAGCAACGTGACCTTTCTTGGGCTATTGAGGAGTCTCAGAGAGCTGCTCTGTGAACAAAGAGGGGCCACAAACAACTTACAGCAGTGTTAGGCTGGGCCAAGCCACAGCAGGCACTGTACCACCTTTGACCGCTGCTGGATTCCAGAAGGCTCAGGACTTAATCCCCAAACCATGCTGCCTTGCTGAGCCAAAACCAAAATGGTGACCACAAACATATCAAGGATGTCTACTAGCAAGCTGAGGCAAACACGGATCCAAATGGTGTGACATTTGCAACCTATCTGGAGTGGGGCTAACTAGCAGAGGGGCTAACTTCTACTCTGAGTCATGCAGCAGAGATGTGAAGCTGAGTCTCCCACCTTATGGGCCACCACCCTAGCCAGAAGGCTCAGATGGGCGCAGCTGACACTCCTACACCTTCCATTTTCATGTAAATATTCAGAAGGCTTTACTTTTCCCAATAAGAAAGGAAAACCCCGTTCTACATGTTAAAAAAAATACTTTACCACAAAACAGAATCATCACCTGCTACTTAGCTGAACATAAAACATTTGGSCCAAAATGCACCTCAGGATATCTCTACTCCCACTTCCAGCTCAAAGCAAGGTCAGCTCTGGAWTCAGACCAGGGTGCTCGGTGTTTTATCCAGTTGTGTCTTGAAAATCTCTGAGGATGGAGATTGCACAACAACCCTAGGCAACCTGCTCCAATGCCTAATTTTCCTCATGATTATTTATTTTTCCTTACATCCAGCTGGAACCAGTTGGACTGGTGTCCTAGAAAGTAGTGTGTCGTTTCACCTGTGGCTACCTCCAGAAATTTTTTCCTTTGTTTAAAGTTCTGCTTAAAGATGATAATAATTAAAAAAAGATACCATGGAAACTTTTCAGTATGGATTTTAGCAYAGTAGCACTCTGTCAAGATCTCATGCTGAAGGCTCATGATTACATCAAAAATATGATAAGAGCATATCTTTTTTTTTTTTTYGGTAGCAGAATGCAGCAACTTTTTAAAAACTCAAGTGTTGTTTCATTTTCTCCCCTTGTTTTTATGAGACAGTGCTTTCATTTCCCTGTAATGGAACACAGAGCAGAGGTCTCTGAAGCTCTCAAGTTTGCATTACATCTTAATACCCTAAAGCATAGGTATCATGATTGTAATTTACTGCTGAAATTCACCTATTATATTCAAGTAACATCAGTAATATTAGTCACCTGTTACTTTCTTGAAATTCTTTGATGGAAACATAATACTCAAATTTTCTTGTGAAGTTATTTTTATATTTACTTCCCTGACTTGGGGGGTGGGGGGAGAAAAACGCATAGTGCGGGACCTAAACTTCACCTGAATCACTTCTCAGTAATTATGCTTACACCAAAGCCAGGAGCTGTGTGTGCCATGCGAATGAAGTTGGTAACATGGATCTCGGTTGGCTTTGTTGTGACAAACTGCACCATAATCCTGTGTTGGGATAACCCTAACATTGATCTGGTTGTGCCTGTAACTGTGTATGACATAGCTGTGAAATTCTCTGCTGTGTTTACTTTGCTCAGTGTGCAGGAGTTACTGCACTCACCTGCCAGACAGACTTGCTCCATTGATGTATTCCTTTGTCTGRCAAACAAGAGAAATGTAGCATGGCCTCTGCCAGAGATCAGCGGATAAGAGAGTGAGGAGTTGGATGTAACTGATATGGGGCTGTGCCAAAAGRCAGGCTATTCTGCCAGTGGTATCTTCTGGGAGGAAGTGAAAGGAAGGATCCTTCCCATGGAACGAWATACAGATGGGTACTGTGCTAAAGCTGCAGTGGTTCAGCCTTCAGACACTGCCATTTGCTCATGCATATTGAGGTCCACGCCTCCTACACCTCAGACTGCAGAGGAAAGCGTAGTAATCAGTGGCCACATTTACTGGTGAGCAACCCACTGTGAGTCATCCAGGACCTCGCTCTGCTTAGTCCTCCCTTGTGAGTTCCTTGTTGCTGTAGCTATCTCTCCCCTCTCTCTCAGGTTTCATCTGATCTGCATGGTTTCAGCAGGAGGAAAGCACACAGGGCAGCCAACTCTGCCATGCTTGAAGGGAGAAATGAAGCAGGGAACCCTGATCGCACCAATGGACTGATATCCCTGAGAAGCAAAGAGAGGCATAGTCCTGAACTGTGGCGCAATGGTTAACGCAGAGCAGCTGCCATGACTTCTTCTGGATAATACTGACTTTTGTAATTTTCATTGTTCCTCCCCCACCCCCTTTTTTTTTTTGTTTTCACTGTTTCTTCACCTCGTTGAGAGACAAAGCTGTGAGCTGGCTTAGGCACTGCTCGGACRGTAGGTGCCACAGTGATGCTGCCAAAGAGGCTGGCTGATTAGAGAGGTGAATTTGCTATGAATTTGTCTCTGCTGCCAAGGCAGGCCTGGGAGCGAGTTGAAGCCTAACKCAGGTTTACTCATGCAACCTGCGGTGGCTGCAGTGTAGACATATGGTCTGTTTTACTGGAGGCCAAAAAGCGACAATTATTTATAACTCAGTCTTAAGCATGGGGCTGCACTCCTTTATTTCTCACCAAGATGAATAAGATGCAGAGGCTCTTATCCTCTTTTTCCTTCCCTTCCTGCGCAAAAGAAAGATTTTGGTTGGTTTCTACTACCCTTGTTTTGAACAATCGTGTGGTTTCAATGTGAAAGTGTCTGATGTGAAAAATACCTCTCCATACTTTGACAGAAGTTGACAAATAACTCAGTAGGATGAAGTCCCTGCTTTTGTAAACACATCATTGTTTACTGTTCAGAGTTCTGCAGTGAGCCAGCCATATAACCACTAGTATTCCACTGAAATTTGATACAGAAATTGTTACCTGCTTTTGTGCACATACCTCCTTTGGACAAAACGGTGGAGGGGAGCCCATGTCCTTTTAAAAGCAGGCCTTTGCTGTTTAGGAATGACATCCTGGTAAATGGTACATGCAATCCTATCATTTTGTTACACTTCTAGAGTGAAGTGAAATTTAATTAAGTACTGAGAAGAAAAAAAATCCATAGAGTATTGTGGAGTTTCCCCTAAATTTAGCTGTGAGGATCTTACTTGTGCTRGAAGCTTCATTCTGCTGTCCCTGGCATCTCACTCCAGAGCCTGAAATGCACTGAAAGCACAGAAATAACTTCACTAAAGCTCATAAATGGGGCAGGGTGACACACTGATAGGAACCCCAAAGTCTGCAACCCTGAGAGGTGGGAGAGGTGCACGTAGCAACTTGTGAGAAATGCTGTGCCAGAGTTCGTGGAGATTCGTGTGGCCTCAGAGCAAGAGTTGATGAATTTCCTCCCTCCTGCATCAAGATTAGCTAGGAAGCAGCACCAAACACACTGACGGCTGTCACCCACAGAGGTGCACAGGGCTTTCCCCAAACAGAGCTCAAAATGAATTTTTGCTGTGTTAATATATATTGTGCCCTACCCAGGCCAGGTTTTGACTTCTGAGTGGGTCCTGGCAGTGTGAGCAGACTCCTTGAAGACAGTGGGAGTCCACGCAGAGTAATGTGTTACTCACGACACATAGATGCATCACAACATGTTGCAAAAAATATTCAAGGGCCTAAATCCARAAAGCACATCTCCAGCTGCTAGAAATTGCATCAGAAGAGAAGTTTCCCTTATTTCAATAGAATCACCTGCAAGACTAGAATTGCTCCCATCCATWAATTGGATCCACATCCATAAATTGGATCAGGACCTTGAAGTACATTCCTCCTGGAGCAAGAATTGAATATCTGCATTTTTRTGAGCAAAACTGAATATTCTGCATGTGCTAAAATCACATAATAGACCCAATCTCTTGAATCTGGAAGAAGGCCCACAGGYCTGCTTTCATGCCCTGCCCTATTTTCGTAGTCCAAATAACTGCTGTAGGAAAAATATACAAAAGAAACAGGAAAACCCCTGTATCTTCTGCTTTGTGTAAGCCTAGAAATGTTCCAGCTCCCAGAGGTTTGTTCCATAACCAGTAATGAAGTGCAGTCTTAGTCCATAAGATGTATATTGAAAGAAAGCAGATTATACAGTAGCATATCTTATTTGTCTCTCCACAAAAACAAAGGCATTTTTTTACATGTTGTAGGTGAACACAGAAGGGTTTGAACCCTACTGCTATTTTATTAAAATTATGATTTGGATTATACATTATTTTCATATCTGCAGTAAAATATTTTTAGTTAGGAAAGAAGATTTATATAAGGAAGTGCTTATACCTGTAACTCCGGAGTGCTGGAATATGTAGAATATATTAGGGACTTTTGGTCACTGAAGTTATAGATTTTCTTCCTCAGTCTGAGGAAAATGTGCATGGGGAGTCAGTTATCAACAGAAGTATCTGTAACAAAACAACCTCTATAATACTATAATAGTGGTTCCAAAAAATGAACTCTGAGAAAGGTGATTTCTATCTCTTCCCTTTCCATGTCCCAAAATTGCCTTCTATTTCATGCCTATTTGAAGGTGGGCTGTATCATCTGCCTTTGATCTTTAACAGGAAAACTCAGAAACAAATGACAAGGTATAAAGGACATTTTTAATAGATATTTAATGTTTCCCCAAATAGGTGCAGCATGGAGAAGCAGAGATCRACAATGAATATGTGATCTAGAAACCCTGTATTCCAGCAGCAGTGCATGATTAGTGTTAATTATGTCTGTAGCCATTACATCTGACACCAGTCCAGGCTTCTCTAAGCAAATGAGAGATGCCAGAGTTGTATCAAGAGTTTTGCTTTGTTTTGCCAATGGATTGGACTTTCTGTCTTTGAGCAGAGATCCTTTTGATCAGGTGTTCAATAGCCATGTTTTCCAAGGCTGATTTCACCGCAAAGTTTCTCTGTTTAAAACCTTTAGCATTGTACGAGAGCATTCTTCAGCCTGGAAGTGATTATATGTTTGATGGTATCCAAATGATGTTTGAAATGCTGAGGTGTTCTTTGATATATAAGATTTGCAAGTTGTAGTTAGTTATACACACCAAAAATAGGTTTTTAAGAATGCTYAGCCAAATGGTTTGCTTTTATACAAGAACATACACAAAGACCAAACCAAGAAGATTTTAGATTTAGTCAGGAAGTTATTGCTTAAATATCAATCAAAATTTTCACATAATTGCAATGTGAACTGAAGAYGAAATCTTCAAGTGATTTTTCTCTGCAGCAGTTTTCTTGGTTAGCAGTTCTTTGAAATGTTTCCTTGTCCCCATGAATAACTGTGGAGTCCTGCAAGACAGCTGCCTTGCTATACTGGCAAGTGTCCTGCAACGTGTCTGCACTAGCCCACAACACAGAACTGCTTGGGACTCTCTGTCCTGGGGCAAAACAAATGTAACAATCATTTACTGGCTTCATTGCATGTTTTATCAAAAAAATACAAACCATTATATATATGTAAGATGTATTATATAATCATACATGCTAGCTATAATATTGAGAGTAAATTCTGTATTCTATACAAAATAAAAAATATATAGATAAATAAGTCTACTTTCTTCTGAGCTTCTCAAAGGGGAGACTTCTGACACACAGAAACTTTAGGAATCCTCTATTCTTTAGGAATTTATTTTTTAAACATTCGAGTGACTATTTCCACAGAGGTTCTCAGGCTAAAAGTGACTAAAATGTAACCATTTTTACTACTACCCGGAATAGCATAATTATTCCCCATCAATTTCATATACTCATGAATATGCATGCACTACTACTTTCTTTGCAAAATGGGAGAAATGTGAGAAAACTAACTTATGGCTTCAGAATATGTTAAATATTTCACTTACAGGAATCCATGAAGACCAATTTTTTTCCACCCTGGATTCTACCAACAACAGGAATTGATGCGCTGCACTCTCCTCAGAGAAAAGGTGCCTGGCACAGCTGCAAAGAGGGCCTGTCTAATATTCTTGCCTACACAGATAATGCATATATGAGTATATACATATGCTAAAGTACCATTGCTTGGAAAAGCTGTTGRAGGCATACTCGGCATTTAGCTTGGGCCAAGCTGACCTAGTGGTGAGAATAGCTGCTGGAGATGTAAGGAAGTGAAAAACTGAGTCCCACCAAGAATAGCAAAGCCGCCACCAGCACCATCTACCAATTAGTCCTCCTTGCTTATTAGGCATCCTGACAATTCTACACGCCATTGTATCGGGGAGCATCAAAATAGGTGCAAGATGATGGTTTGAAGAGTCACAGAATCATAGCATCATAGAATTATAGAATTATAGAATAGTTTGCGTTGGAAGAGACCTTTAAAAGCCATCTAGCCCAACCCCTCTTCAATGAGCAGGGACACCTTCAACTAAATCAGGTTGCTCAGAGGCTGGTACAACCCGGCCTTAAACGTTTCCAGGGATGGGGTATCTACCACCTCTCTGGGCAACCTGTGCCTGTGTTTTACCACCGTCATTGTATAAAACGTCTTCCTTATATAAGAATATATTCTTATTTTTTTCCATCCACCAGGTTCCTACTCAGCTCCCCGCCCCCAGGAGACGTTTGCTAGCGAGAGAGAAACTTGTGCCACCGCTGTGGGAACTGAGAAACAGGCTATTGCCAGTCCCGGCAGGACCAGCCTACTAACCAGCAGGGACACGCAGCCCATTTTCAGTGCTGCTGCTGACATTGGGACAGGCAGAAGGGTTTTTGTGAAGCACTGTCAGTGCTGACTGCCTCACTTGTTTAAAAATGAGCCTGCAAAATTTATTAGATGGAGCCATCTGCTTCTCAGTCATTCTCCTACACTACCTCTGACAGTGACTGACAGGAGAGAAACAATGAATTTACAGCAGTGGGTGAGAATCAATTGCATTTCTGATCCCTCTTCCTGAGCTTCTTGGAGTCCTTACAGTGCAACCTGGAGTATTTGGTAACACACCTCTTGAACTTTTAGGATGTAGTTAGTATTCACAGCCACTTTTGCTTTGCTGCTTGCAAGAGCCAATGAAGAAGAGTCTGCAAAGGAGTTGAGTGTTTGCAAACATTATTGTCAATACAGCTAAGGAAGGGGGAACTTCACTGTAACAGCCCCAGGTTTTCTTTTGTTTTTAAAAGGAACGCATTCAAAGGCCATTTGGGTCTTATTGACATATCAGTTCCAATTTCAATAGGTTTTAATGTGGCTATGAGTGCATGTTCTCTGAACAAGGAGTATTCATTAACTGATTCCAGTCTGGAACATGCATTTGTTTGGTCACATGTACATAATTTTYCTTGCAAAATGACTTGTGGTTGTATATGCTTCTTTTGACTATGTTTATTCATTTCTAATGGAAACTGAAAGCATTGTGGGGATTTTTTTCTGATATTTACTTGATGTGAAAATCAGGTGCAAAAAATAATGAAGTTTTGTCAAAACAAGAGATGAAGTAGCTTTGATTCATTTGTATTGCAAAAGAAATGTTTTAGTTCTACTCCTTCCACTCCAGACCTAAAAAAGAAACCATATGTCTCAAACCTTGGCTACTTTTCAAACTGTACTGGTTGATCTAACAAGAAATAATACTTTTGCCTGCAAAMCTCAGATGACAAAAATATGGACTCTCTTGAAGTTTATCAGTGATTTAAGGCAGCAACAACACTAATTTGTTTCAGCTACTCTAGCAGATGAAAGAAACAAGTGAAAGAAGTTCCTGCCGTTTCTAAAAGCTGATTCGCATGTCCTCAGGAATTAGTTGGTTACCTGCTGCATATGCTGTGTATGTTCTTGGTAGGTGTTTGTGAAGGAAGCCATGCACGAGCAAAGARGAGCACCAGCAGCAGCTCAGCAGAGAGAGGAGCCCTCGGGCCAGCTGCTGTATGAGGCAGAATGCAGATTCCTGCTCTTGCTGAGCACGCTCGGTGGCAGACACCAGATCTGCTAAATCGGATCTGCTTCTCGTTAGCCTGCACACCTTTGCCAAGGGCAGGTCTTTACCCCGGGCTGGCTGCACTGCGTGGGCTTCCCTTTCTCCCAGCAAGCAGCACCCCACCAGCATCTTTGCTGGCCAAGCACCCACCAGTGACTGGCTGGCCAGGGTGAAAAGTCCTGAGGCAGTGACGTCTCCTTCTTCAGCAGGGTGCACCCCATGGCCTGGCTCATGGGTGCTATCTGTGTAGTGCCGTGCTGGTGCTGCTGGCAGGGCCACCCACTCRCAGCTGTGCTCACCACGGGCAGGAAAACAGTGAGCGCGAGTGGGCCAAAACCAGGCAGCATCCTGTCTGTGCTGGCTGCCACCACCACGGACTCAGGATGTATGACCAGTGCTCRTCACTGTGTGGTCAGCTGCTCTTCCCTTCTTTAGGATCCTCTCTGAGCTGTGTTCATCCACATTTAAGAAGGCCCAAGCCCCAGGCAGGGTGACTTGGTGCCCAGGCTGACTTGGTGACCTGTGCTGGAGCTGCAGGGTGCTGGAAGAGTCAGYGAGCCAACAGGTAATCCTGCAAGTAACCCAAAGAAAACATTGAGGATAGGGTGTGCCTTAAGCCATACCCACTTCTCTCTTAAAAATTTGCAAGTCTTCACGGTCATTTGGAGATTGATGCTTAAAATTCTTGTTTTCCTCCCTTTGACATTTTTGAAGTATTTTGGTGTTAAGCCAGCTCATGTATGCAGGTGACAAAAGGCAGCTCCCTGCTCAAGACAACTTAGGCCAATGTCTCCCACCTCCGCAGACTGTAACACACAGAGAGATTGAACCTGGGGCACTCACACTTGTCCTGGAGAAGCTGTCCATCTTTTCATGGCATTGCTAAACAYCAACTGGAAGACAGGTCACAGGTAGCCCAGGGACAGTTTGGTCACAGCATTTCCCTGGAGAGAGGGAATGGGCTGTGTTCCATGCCCTTCCTCTTGAGCACATCTCAGGCCCTGCCTCCCGTGCACAAGCTCACCGGCTGTAACCATGACTGTACAGAGGCAAGTTCGCTCTTGTGCTCTTTCTTACCCTCAATAAATATTTATTTATCCCATGCAAAAGGGAGCAGCATAAATAGGGCACTGTGCCTTCCTGGAGAACAGCAGTTGCAGACATCCAGGTCTCGTGGCACGTTCCTGGGCGGGAGTTTGATGTTGCCCTTGAATCAGGCTCTGCTGGTGGGACAGGCAAAGGAGCACCTGGCCCATGATTCCCCAGGGCAGGGAGATGTGTGATAAGAGACCGGTCCTTGTGCTGCTCAGCATCATCAAGGCAGGACCACGTCAGGGCTTGCTGAGAAGCAGAATGTGACAACCCTGAAAAATGCAAGTTTGGGAAATACTGACATTCAAAATGAAGTTGCTGCGTCAATTTTTGGGGAAAAGAAAGCCACAGAAACAGTTCATCTATTGTTTGTGAGTAGTTTGTGGTATCAGGATATACAAAGCAGATACAGTGAAACCAAGAAATATTTGAGCATTATTAGATTAGATGTGAGAAACATAATGTTGTACTGAGCAATGTGACTGGGTGATGATTATATTCCTAAACCTACAAGACACAAACGAGTGATTTATAAAAGAAAGGGGAGAAAAGTGTCATGCAAAAGGGGAGAAAAATGTCATGTTATCTGTTGGAATTGCTGCAACGTGATGAAAGTGATTTGCAGAAATATGCACAACTCACCAAGAAATGCTGCCTGTGTCTCATCCCATCCGTAGGAGAAGAAAGCTGGCATGTGTAGGGCTTCTTGATGAAAGCACTGAGCACATCCTCCTCCTTCTCCTGCCTTGCCTGGTGGCACAGCAAAGCACTTTTAGCTTTCATTGAAATCAAGAGCTGGGGTCATTTACCATCTACCTGAAATGTTTTGCCTCTTGCAAAATAAGGTACCATGGGTTTGGGGGGGGGTTTTGCCCCCATGCTGTGCAGGGTACCTGCTAAACTTTCATGAGAGCAAGTGCTAGAAAGCAGAGGCAGAGGTATTTTCTGGTATTCTCTGGAGAGGTTCAGCTCTAGCTCCAGCAATCTGTGTTTTCTTTTTATAACAGTACCTCTCGCTGTGGTATTTYAGCACTTGCTAAGAGGTAATCTCAGAGAGTAAATACATGTCCACTGCTCTGAGTTGCCTGGATTGGAATTTGTCCTTTAATTCCATGTTCTGGTGGGATTGCTTATGTAACAGATTTTTTTCTTCCTTAAACTAAGGTTATAATTCCATGGTATGTAGAATTAGGCAAACATTTCATATCATAAAACTACAGCCTGTGGGTGTGATGGGCTTTGGGCCAGCATCTCTGAACAGACAAATGTTTTTTGTCATTTTGAGGAGTTAGGAAATCAGACAGATCACACAGATGAGAAATAGTAAATGTGTTTAATTAAAAATTATTTTCTCAAGATGGTTTCAACAAAAATATTGAACATTGGAAATGTCGTAACACCTTCTTCAGCACTGCAAATGTGGGCCAGCAGGCCTGTTTTAAAGGAGTAAGGGGGAGGAATAGAAACAAAAGTGGATAAAAAGCTTCCAAAAAATCCCAAATGTGTCTTCATTTCTTAGGGAAACAGTCAGTTTAGCACACATGTTGATGGAGAAGGTGATACACTTTCTGTTCAGRAAAAGGACTTGGCATGCACAGTTTGAATGGCTGCATGAGGGACATATGCTTAGGGTCGTTTCAGTGTCTTGTGTTGGGGTGACTTCCCAAGGACCAGTGAAAACTACCCATGAGCAAGCTGGTGGGCTGTCCCCTCTGATTCTCCACAGAAATGTTCATTAGACCAAAGGTTAATATATGTAGGGTGTGTCCTCTTTCTGTAGATCTGGGCAGCATCTGTGGAGTCTGACCAGAAGCAGCTCACCATTCATAAAGGGACATCCCACCAATCCCTGGCAGGATATTTTCTTCTAGTACCTCTATTCTATCTGTTTTCTTTTACCTTGTGCACGAATGATGAAATTGGCTTAAACCAGACAATTCCACTTGCAGAAACACTGATCTGGCCAGCCTCACCACTAGCAAAGTCAAATCTTTGGCTCAGGGCAGAGGGGCTCTCTGTCTTTCGTCTCCCTGATGGCTCCAAGACCAGCTGTCCCATTCACCTGGGMCATGGGTATGACTAAGGCTGATGGAGCAGCTGGCACAGGGAGCTAGCACCCCCTCCCAGAAATATCCAAGCCAAATGGACACATGAGCTGATTTTGAGTGGTGTGAAGAAAGGCTGACACCACCTTTCAAAGATGAGAGGGTGATTAATTAGCTGCCTGGGCAGCATTGTTTTCCTCTGCAAAATAATCTCTCCTTTGGAGCTGGGCGACACACTGCTCAYGCTGCTTAATCACTCATTCGGGACACCAAGGTACAGGCTCACCACAGCTCTGGGAGGAGTTAGGGCTTGGGAGGGTAACGCCAGGTTCCCGTACTGTCGTCTCAGCTCAGGGCAGGCTTGCTGTAGGTCCACAAGCCGGTCACTTCTGTCTTTATACCTTCATTTGCCCACCTGAACGAATTAAAAGATGGATTTGTGGATTTGTTTAATAAATTTTATTGTGCTTTGCATATGCGGCACATGATTTAAGCATTCCTGTGGCCGTTCATTAAAATCCCRGGAGTAGTTGTATAACAACAGGTAAGCACATATATTTTGGCACCCCCAGTTCTGCAGATGCATCAGGTTGCAAACGGAATTTAATGTGACTTCAAATAAACCATGTGAAAACGAGCTCTTCCATTTGTCTGGATTAGCATAAGCTCTTCCTCTCCTCATCTCATTTCCCGCATGTTTAAACTACAAATACAGCTGAATTTGAATGTAATCCTCGTGTCTTTACCAACTCATCTTCACTGACAAAAGCACATCATTAAGAAATAGTAGTGTAAGGGGGGGACTAGCCCCCTGTTTCTAAATGTGATAAAAGCAAACCCATCCAAAACTGTGCTACTGAGTAAAATTTATCTCCTAAGCACAATAAAATTGGTATCACAGAGCATACAGGCACAAAAAAAAAAAATCTAAATTCAGGATTACCAAAGCATTTCTGTAAATTTGGATGCCTTTCTCAGTTCATAAACACYTATTACATGTAAGCAGACCCAGTGCCTGAAGAAAATGTGCAGTTTAACCTAATATTGATTATTTTTACAATCTTCAGAAGCAGCCTGAGTGTATTTCAGGGCAGAAATGGAGAAGCTGAACGTGCAGTGCATACCCTGGAGAGCTGCCAGTCCTACCGGTGAGGTAACAAGGAGTTGATCCAAGCCCAGTGCAGCTGGGAGAGTCAAGTGGTCATAACCTGATAACCTGATCTAGGTAGCAGTGTGCAGTCAATTAGTGTACGTTTGTTTTGGGGATGTGGGTTTTTGGGGTTGGTACAAGATGGGCTGCTGCAAGAGACATTTCTTTTAGAGGAGGAGTGTCTAGGACCTGAAGCAACTTGTCAGCTGGAAGTTGTAGAGAGATCCCTGAAGACTGGTCCAGCTGTAGCTTGCTTTGCCCTGGCGAAGGCTGGAACTGTGGAAACTACGGCCAAACATACCAGGCCTGAAAGTGGTTTTCAGAGCAAGTGACTTCAGTGAAGAAAACTAAAAATCACTTTTCAGGAAGACTTCTTACCAGAAGAAAAGTGTAAGTGTCAAAATATTTTGAAAACCTCTTTTTCTCCAATTTAGATGCTTGCCTCTGTTGTTGTCTGCCCTGCCCTAAAGGAGATAGTGACCACTGGAAGAGATGATTATTGAAGGCACAGAAACATGTAGCTTGATCATGATCCACTGTCACAATAAATGCAGAGAGAAGTGAGACATCAGGGGTGGCCTGGTGCAGCTCCTGTGCTGTGGCAAGAGGAAATGCACRGGGAAACCATAACATAGACACCATGGGAGACATCAGAGTGGCCATACTGAGTCAGACTGTTTGTCAGTTTGACCCAGTATTGAGCCTCTGACCACAGTCATAGTGCACACACAAGCAAGAGTACAGGAACAGGTTAGTTGTGTTTCCCCGGAATAATCTCCCAGCCTTTGAAAATTTGCAGCTCCTGATCCAGAAGGGTTATTCTGGTATATGGAAGCTGCAGTGGATGTTTGTGAATTCACCCAGTTGGTTTTGATCCAAAGTATTTTACCCTGTCTCTGTGAAGAACCATTTTCTTTTGTCAGTTCTGCCCTTGCCACTCTCTGGTGTCACTGCATCCTGGTGGGACACCAAACTCATGTGGGGCAGCCAACAGTCTCTCCCTACCCACCTTTCCACGATGCTTGGTGGACCTAGAGCACATCAGTCCCTGGACATATCCTTTCCTGGGCTGGAAGGTTCTGGTCTCTGTGGCTGCTCCTGGTGTAAAAGCCATTCCACACCTCTGAATATCCTGGTTAACCCACCTCTGAATCTTTTCCCATCCTCTCATTTTYGTAATGAGGACAGATGTGCCCTTTGTGGAATGATACTCCAGTTATGAAGTGCCAGCACTACCTCTGTTGCTGTGAGACCTGTCTTTTATCCAACAGTAGTCACTCTTCTGGAGATGCCCATCACCCCTGCAGCTGAGAACCAGAGCACAGCTGGGCTGCAGGGCACTCGCCAGTCCCCAGCAGGAACCTTGGCTGGGGGGGACAGTTGTGCCACTCCTGCAMTTCCTGGTTCAGAGCTGACTGCAGGAGCAGATCCCTGCAAAGCTGGGCAAGCTGGGTACAGGGAGAGAATTCAGAGAGGGAGGTGCGTGAAGGAGAAACACTTCTGAGATCAYCAGCCTCTTCCTCACAAGTTTAATACTTGATGGCATAGCAATAATCTCTTTTTTTCCCACAGCACTCCAGTCCTGTGAAATGAATGTCATCATTCTCATGTTGCCCAGATTCACAACAGTGAGCCTTGCTCTCACAGACTGCCCGGTCTCATTGCCATGCCACAGCAGGAGCTTACAGCTGGTTTCATGGCTTTGCTGCATATCRTCTCCCCCAGCACTTTTCCAACACTGTTACTTTCTAAACACCTCCAGCCCCATCAAACAGCTACATGTGTTTCTTCATTTCTTCTGGGTGTATTAGCTTGTGTTGTTCAGGTTGGATTTTATTACTATATCCTCCAGATAAGACTGCTGCCTCTATGATAGAGTCTTTGCCACCTACTATGAGATTAGCTGCAAATTTAATTTGAGRGCTATTCATCTCCTCTTGATACCTACCATTAACAACAATAAAAGTAGAAATCGCAACTGAGATTCCCAGAACCCTTCGGGTACCTGTCCTTATTTCAGTATACTTTTGTTGATTGTTCGTTTTTATCTATTTACAGTCCTTCAAGTAGTGTTTGGTATACAGAGCAGCTCTCTGACATGCTATTAATCACCTTCTTTGAAATGACTGTAGAAAAGATATTGGGTCATGAGCCAGCAGTTTTGGGATCATGTTAACAGTTTGCTGTTGTATTTCAATCACTTGCTCTGTGCAAAATAACCCAAGATGTCCCTCCCTCAGGGTATTAAGTAAAGATTGCAGCCCCTGTGACAAGCGAAGATTCTGACAAGCATTAATCTGAAGGGAGCAATTCGGTGGGAAATAAAGGGCAAGAGCATCCCGAAATGGACTTTTCTTGCACAGAGATTGCTTTTTCTGGGTGCATGCACTTTTTGGGACCAACCCTGTTTCCCCAGCATTCTCTCATTGCCACAAATGTTGGGGTGCATTTGGGTGGTTTTCAGCATCCAGAGCTTTCAGTTTATACAGATTTAGAAAATCCTTAATTAAACAACAGAAGGCACATTATCCTGTCTCCTTTCATCAGCTTGGTACCCATCAACTACAGCTGGCACAAACCAATTATTCCTGTGGCAACCACAGCTTTTGACAGCTCTTGACACAGACCGTTTTCAATTTGTAGGCACCCCATGCTATTTTTGTGCTTCTGCAGATGATGGAAGCCTGCACTGTGCACCTCCTTCTCTTGGACTTGCGGTGCTATAGCAGTCARGAGGAGGCTTTGGGACTGCCCTTCACCAGCGGCAGCAGCTGGTGTTGCTGGGGCAGTGGTCATGGTGCAGTGTAGAAGTTGGCCGTCCTCATCCTTGGGAAGCAGAGTGTTTCCATCGGGTTGAAGCTGATGCTCCAGCTTTCCCACAGTAGTTGTAATTCCCTGCAGCCCAGCACTGCCAGGATCAGTGATTGTACCCCAAGATAAGCCTGTATGATGGCAAAGCCCTCCTGTTTTATGGTAGGAGTATGACACATGTCCCACCGTGCGGGCTCTGGGACACGGGATGTKGTCTCAGACTGCCTGCAAAGTGCTGTGATCACCTGTTGGCTGTGGAGCAGCATGCAAGGCAACAGAGACCTGTTTCARTGTTTGAAAGGAAGGGGGAAAAAAACAAACCRTGAGGCCTTTCAAGTCACCAACATMATTTCACAGCTAATTAGAGGTCAGGAGTGTCTTTCCGGGCTAGTGACCAGACTGGCTCTGCTTCATGGCTGCTGTGCAGCTGGCAACAAGCCACAGATGCCTGGGAGCTCAGGCTTTGGGCTGGGTCTCTCCACCCTACTCAACGGCAAAGCCAGCCAGCAGTCCAGCAGTCACTTCCCGTGCAAAAAGATGGCTCCTGGCTCAAAGCGAGATTTAGCATTTTTCTTAGTTTGATCCATTTRTACTTCTCCAAGAGCCCGAGACAAAACTATTGACTTAAATGGCCTTTTCATTGGGTTTCCAATTTGTTGGAATGAGGCACATATGAAATTATCGCAAATATCCTCATTTATTAGAGTCTTACTTATGTTACCCTCTGCGCTTAGTTCCACGATCTAACAGAAGTATGAAGCATGTAGTAGAAGATAGCTACTGCCTTAGGGACAACAAAATTGTATTGTTCTTTGCAGCATCTCCCCACAAATTTTTAGTCTAAATCTCTTCTCGTGGACATCAATGAGCATGTTAGAAGTGAGATCAAGGATACAGTCCCCCAACACTTTTTGCTTACCTCGATGAGCTACAGCTGGGCTGCAAACCTGGTTTAAGTTCRCATACTTTTCTCTCTTCTTTTAGCAGAACACTATGTTGGCATAATTTCTGGAATAAATCTGAAATATACAGGCTTTTAAGGAATCAATATAGAGATTGTCAAAGAGTCAAGAGTCGTGATTTCCCACACACACAGAGGTTGGTTGGCTTGTTTTGGGCTTTTTTTGAAATGAAAGCAGAATACTAAGTAAGAGCCTGAGGAGTAGGAGAACAATTTTATTGCCAAATGCAGAACATTCTCAAATTCTTGGCTTTTACCTTTAAAAGGAAATATCTAAGAACTTGAAGCTGATGTTTTATATGTTGCATTTGTAGGTATTTTCTAAAAAGAACTTTTAGGGAAATTTTTCCTCAAGTTCTTCTCCAGGTAATTAACGGGATTGACCTTTCAAAAATTGTATCTTCAGTAAYAAGATAACAATTTGTAAAATTCTATATTAAAATTGTATGAATTTTTGTGAAGCTGGAGGACACCATGAAATGTCTGGATAYCTCTTCAACACACTGGTAATTCAGGCGCTATAATTTTAGCCACTGGAGGGCTCCCAAATTTTTTAATTAATTTAGTAGGACATATAGTATGAAAGAATGGAGGAAGAATACAAAGCGGGGTGGTCCTAGTCACTGCCATAATCTCCACAAATACTAAATTTCATGTGAATTCCAGGCATTCTTTGGCATGTACCTCAACCAAAATACTGGGAGGAAATAATTTTAGTGGTTTTGGTAGAATAAATAGTTCACTATGAGTTGACCAATCAGCAAGACTGGGTGTAATTGTTTAGCTAGAYATGCACAAAAATACAATAAAGTTTCAGCACTTGGTAACATTACACAATCAGGTAAATTCTCCACAAAATTTACTCTAATATCTCAATTACTTTCATATATCAGTTTTTCATGCGGATAGTTTAATTATCATTGGAGCTCCCCCATGCTCCCAGCCTGCCAGCTCACCTCTGTGCCGCCATTTGACTGATATGCTTTTCAGAAGCAGCAGCTCAGAGAAAATGTCTCGGTTTTTTTTTAAATAATTATCTACGTAGAAATTTCTGTACTGGTGGTGGTTATTCATGGCCAGATCATGTGGCAGCACAGAAGGGAGTCCTGCATCCTGCTCTAGCTGGTGCCCTCTGAGCACCGAGCTAACCATCTTCCAAGATCCTGTGTCTGGGTGCATAACCATATCCATGCCTGCTCATCAGAGACCTGTCTTCTCGACAGAGCTCACTGCGCTGGTGTCCCCTACAGAAGGAGAGGCCAATAACYCTAACAATGAAACGTTTGCTGGTGAGTACAGGAAGACAGATCACAGGCAGGCCTGTCCTACTGGCAACAACTTTTTCAGAATTAGCCTTGAACAGTTTTTATAATGTTGCAAACCTCTCCATCCTACAGACCTGCCAGCCACCATCCTGAGCAGACACAGACTCAGGGATCTGGTATGGTTTGGATGATGCAGCTACACAGTGGCTGGTATGTACTTCAGAAAGCAACACGAATGGGAATAAAAGCTGAATTGTGTGACTCAGGCTTGCAAATCAAGGCACAGAGAATGCAAATGCTCATCAGTATGGATGTGTTCAGTGAACCCTTAGGAAAGAAGAAATGAGTGGTATCAATGTTTCCCTCACCTCTTGTCTTTCATACTACCTTTGTGCAAGGCCACCCATATCTCAGCATGGTGAGCAGCAGTTCTCTTTAGCAGAAAAGCATATTTACTGCTAATAAAATATTAACCCAGATGAAGGGCTGGTAAAATATTTAAATATCYGACATTCCTCTACTCTTCAGCTTCCCAGTTGGCACAAATCACTGCCATGATTTGGAATCTGATCAAACATGTTTCATAGGTACAAAGAGGCTAATTTATAAAGAAGGATTAAACCCTCTACAAGACCAGGCTGGTTGGAATTTCTCTTTCCCCTTTTCATGCTGTAAGGCTCTCAAATACTTTTCCACACAGTGCTTTTCASCAACTTATCTTACAGCCTTTTGAGGCCACATATTTTAATTCAGAGACCTGATGGCTGAAAATTCCTATGTATCCACAAGGCAAGCACAGTTTTGCCCTTGGCCCTACGAACAAMTTTGCAATAACCCTTCAGCATACTTCAACCTTGACCTATAGAAGGGCTGACAAAGTTACAGCAAGACTTGGGACCAAAAGAAATGATGAGCAAAGGTGGAAATTCATGTCAAATGTAGTGCAGATACCTAGAGGTGGTGCAAATGAAGTTCGCCTGGGACACAGGAAGTGAGCGGAAAGAAGGGGAGCACATGACAACCTTAACCTCATGTAATGSATATGCACACACAATGGCAATGGAGGCCACATTTCAATTACAAGTCATGTGGAACAGCATTGCTTTTTGTGTTAAGTGGGCTGCCTTGTCATTTCAAGGGGTACCCCTCAGCACTCTGAGAAATTGGACAGAGTGGGAAGTTCCTGTACTTSTCCCATCCTGATGTTACTGGTTGACCTCCCTCTCTTCTCTACTTCAAGCTGGCAGAAGCCAGCTTAGCTGGAACAGAAACAACAACATGASCTAGAAATGCCTTAAGCAAAAGCCATTTCTTCTTTGCTGTAGGCAAGTCTGAGTCTTCTGTGGCRTTTTGAAGAAAATTGCCCTTCTAAGTTTGCCCTGGAAGCAGACCCAGTTGGCACCAAATAAATGATATCAAAAGAATTTTGTGGTCTGAGAGGTGGACTTTTCACCTCATCCAGARCAAACTGCCTACCCAGCTCACCCTGGTGCCCTGGAAAAAGATCCATGCCCCACTGCATTTCTTGTTCTAGCCATCACTGTAGCAGAGCCACAAACACGCACACACAGGTAAGCATCTTCCAGACACATGCGTTGATCGTTAGTTAAGTAAATTAATTTAAACAAGGACTTGGCATTAGACCTATCATGGAAGCTTAAAATCATTAATTGTTCAATTATTTCCTAGGAAAGCTTTGAAGTGGTGCTGTTAGATTTAGCTCTCCAGCTGCTATCAGTGAGCTGCAGAATACAGCATTTGCATACTCCTGGCTTGGATGCTGGCAGCTTTCCTGTCTATTATTTTATTGGGTCTAGGTGSAGRTTGTGGCAATGATGTAAAGGTTTGTCAAAGTGTTTTTTACTGTTTGGTTTTAAATTTACATTACAAACGCCTCTTAAAGAAGATCCAGTTAATCTCAGCTTGGCCTGTTGCCTGGGAAAATTTCTGTGTGGTATTTAATATTAAATATAGCTCTTGAAGATTTCTTGATTTTCTGAAGTGTTTATAATTATTTGTGTTTTCATCACAGTTTGAAATTGGTTATTTCAYGAGTACACAGGTAAGAAAGAGGCTCTTCCTATGCTTCATGCAAAAATCACCATCATTTTGTTAATCACTGAAAAGATATTGCTAATACAATAGCCTGCAGAAGATGAGAAAGGGAGAACTGAAAGGTTTCTGTAAGAATGCCTAAAGAAATGGCAGAAACATGATACARCTTTCAAACACAGACAAGGCTTCATTCTTTCTGTCTTGTTTGATAAAAAGTGAACCACATAGTGAATGCTGTAGCTTCATGTTACTCCTGTCAAATCTTTAGTAAGTGGGTGTCCAGGGAATTAGATCATAAGCGGAGGGAATATTCCTCTCATTTGAAAGGTTTCTCACTGTGTTTGTTAATTTAACCATTGATTTTAAGAAGGCAAAATATGCTATTTTCAAAGGCATTCAATGAAGTGAGATCTGCCTGACCCCTTTACAGGCTATTCTGAGAGACACTTCTCCCATGTATCAATGGAAATACCCAGAGAGAATACATGTAATATAATTATTCATAAAAGAGAGCTAAATCACRGAGCAGTTACACATCACTTAGGCTGAAAATATCTTCAATTAAGGTAGGAATGAAGTAATATCACATTTTATGCAAGTTCCCATCAATAAGCCTGACACATGTCAGCTCTCATTTAATAACATATTTTACTTCTAATAATTCTCCTTTTTTTCCAGGTTCAAAAAATGTTGAAGAAGGCTCAACTGTTCACAGAAATGAAATGTGGTTGTAGGAGGAATTAAGGTTTCATGTTTCAGGGCACAAAATAATCCCCATCTGAGGAGGCTAAGATGCGTTTTCCTGTTTGGCAAGGAGCACCAGCATCACTGGGATGCCTCATCACTGGACTCAGGAAATGGCACAAGTGGGAGCAGAGGTTACAACCAGCTTGACAAGTCCTGTGATTCATACACCTCTGTTTCTGTCCCCAAAATATTTGGGAGGTCCTTTCTGCCTGAGCCAGTGCTAATTACCTCATGTAAGCAAACAGAAATGGGCATGTGGTTCTGGCACACAAGTGTTTTCAAAGCATTAGGCTTTCTCAAATTAAGTGAACAAAATGCAGCTTCCTCCTGAGTAGCAGCTGGGAAGGAAGAGACACAAGTCGAAAAAGCAAGGTGTAGGAGATGGGTTAGGACTGGGTAGTCATCCCGAGTGGTGGGCCCTGGGCAACSAGAACATCATTTGCTGCCCAGGGAACACATTGTAGCTGGTGAGCTGGGGAGATGAGKCTCTTTGCTCCTCTTAAACATCCTAAATCCTGCTCTGCATGGATTGCAGGGATACACTGCACRTAATTCCACCCCTCAGCGCCTGGATCTCAGTGTCTGCAGCACGGAGAGAAACCCGGCTGGGAAAGGAACCAAGAACACATAGAAGCCATTCCCACGGGGAGCCTCACTTAATCCAACCCCACACAAGCACGCTCAGTCAGGAAACAGAAGGGCTGCAGCTCCTGCCAGGCAGCTCTAACACCAGTGTAATCAGAGGGAAAAAGCAAATCCATCCTGCAGCAGCTCTTAAAAAGAAGCTGCCAGGCTGCAAGAGCAGCAATGTAGGCAGCAGCAGATACAAACATGAATTTCCATGTCAACATCTCATGCTTCTCTCCCTCCATTATATCCCTTAGTTAAAGGGTTACAAATTGGGATTCAGCTGTTTAGGTGTGTAGTGCCATTTTGGGCACCCTCAGGTTGCAGAGGAGTCAGCACAGCAGCGGCAGGTCCCTGGAGCAGCCACTGGAGGCCAGGTGGGACAGGCAGCTAACTCAAGGTAAACTCAAAGAAATCCCACCAGATTCATGAATCTGGAATTAAAGGGATGAAAGGCAAAAATGCAACAAATTATTGTCAACACTGCTCTAAACTTAGTTTATGTAAACAGACATACAAATATATTCGTATATATTTGTATAAAGAAATACAGATAAAAATAAAACGTATTTTTATAAAGTAGTGTACTGTTACACATTGTGAGACAYTTTAAATCAATTGAATGGGAAATACAGCAAGTTCTGCATAGCAAACACATTTTATGAGATGTTTCGTGATGCACCTCACCAGTGCTGTCCTTCCAGGAGAGACACAGATTTTGTAAGCTGTGTGACAGGAATGATTTTGTCGGTCTTTTTGGCCACTTTTTATGTACTGGGATATGCCAGCCCTATGTACAGCCTGGCCTCATTCATCTCACAGAAACAAAGTTACTTTTTAGTCCTAGTGACAGTGCTGTCAAGTTTCTTATGATTTTAAGGTATGGGAAGAGTGGGAGTAGAACTTGAGCTTTTCTTGCTGTCTTGCTAAAACCTATTCATATTGATATACTTTCATCTGTAGCTTACTGGTATTTCATAACAGACCAGTTCTCCCAGCTCTCATTAAAGAGGAAATACAGAAGCAAGARGGACCAAGGAAGCTGGAAATTAATGCTGATGAAAACTGAAGAGGACAGAGGGTATTCTAATAAGTCTTTCCTATCTCTCCCAAGATGTGCTCCAACAGAGAAATAATCTGACCCTCCAAACTGCAATCTAACAAGTGCAGGATTCCTTTGTGACTGTAAACTACACAGAAAACCCTAAAGTGTAACTCTTGTTATACAGCCTTTGGGAATGTGATGATTTCTTAAGTGGATACTGTTTGCAAGAAGTCAAAAAGTTTGGGCRGAAGAGATTTTTACTGAATGATTTATGGGAATTTACATTACATTTCATATGGCATAGCTGTAAATGAAACTAACCACAAATGTAAAGAAAGAAAAGGTCTTTACCGTGTTGAAATAAAATGCTCTCACATGACCTGTGAGAAAATTATTAAGTACCAAGTCAACATTTCCCAGAAATTTGGGGTAGTGTGAAATTCGAATTTTTTGTGTCATGGTTACAATTTAGAAGGATTTTTTCCCCCTGTCTAAAATGGCAGGATTGTCCTTGTAAAAGACATTCAGGTTCCCCGCAAACTCTCCCATTGCATTCTTCATATGCAGTTCCAGTCTCCTGAGCTAAACTAAAACTATTGTCTGCATTGACTCTGCTCTTGTTGGCATGAGTTGGTTGACTTCAGCTGCTCGGGAGCCACTTAAAAAGTGCGACTTTTCTCTGAGCAAAGGCAGTGGCTTTCCTCTGTCGTTCATTACACACCACATCTGCACGATGGGCAGAAGCATCCGTTTCAGTGTTATCCTTCTTGAATAAAGTTCAAAAGCTTTATGGTCTGCAAACACAAACTCAGCTCTGTGCAGCCTCTGGATACTGCTATAATGAATATACCTGTATTTATTGACCTGTAAACTGGCTTTAAAATACACCTAGATAACCCCTCACAGCTGTTCTCCATTGCTGTTCTCAGTTATATTCGCCTGGTTAGGAACAAATGATCCTGATTTCTCTGGAGCTATGAGATCTGGTAAATGAAGTGTGAATGTGATTTTGCACTAAATGAATCTATAAAAGTAGTGATTTAATGTACGACATTACCTTAAAAAATATCCTTGAAAAAAATCATAGGCTTTGYGAAAATAGGATGGCCAAAGCCCACGGGGATCAAGGCCTGTGTTTTGCAACAAGCAGCCCTAGGGAGCTAGGATGCAGAAATGGGGCTGCCATAAGGCCAGTGGGGAATTCTAGGAGAGAAGCACGAGGGCAAACATCGCATGAGCGGAGGCCTCAATGCAGTTCAAACGCACCAGAGCTGCTGCCAGCACTCCTGTGAGCTGATCGGCACAGGCAGAGGATGCCTTGCCCAGGGCCTCTGGACCTCTGCAGGCAGGGCACAGCAACTGCTGCCCCTCCCACCAGTTTGCCAGGGACCACTGGGCAATGTGCTCAGATTCTCCAAATGCTGCTCACAGCCTGTGACTGAACACGTGTGGGACAGTTCAGGCAAGGGGTAACACTGGAGAGCTGCAAAAAAATTGAAAAGTAAGTTATGAGATGAAATTTCATGATAAATGTGTCACATTTAACATGGGGACAGCTATGGCTGCAGTACTGGTTCCTGTATGGATGGCTCCACTCTGCTCACTAATGATGTGGAGAGCCATCCAACTGGAACAGGGTATGCTGGGCTTTCTGTGGGATGGGGAGGCAGCTGTGCATCAGGAAACACTGAGGACGAGCATAAACCCACTGAGAAAAAGGGCATAAACCCATGAGATATTTTTCAAAATTGTGAGGAGTCAGTACTGCACTCCACCACCCTGCACTGGTGAGTTTTTAAGCCACCTGGCCAGAGAGGAGTCTTCAATCCTGCCAGCATCAGTTAAAATGGGATGGCTAAAATGCCTTTCCTGGAGCTGACTTCCCTGCTCCTCCCACAGAGCTGCCCTGGCAGGGATGAGGAACATCTCCTGAAGAAACAAGTGGCTAAAGTGGTTTCAGCCTGGCCCACCATAGCAAGATGTGCTGGTTGGCTGGGAGGTAATTACAGCTTCAGTTTTAATGTGGTGCTGCGTCCATGAACAGGGCACTGGAAAAGAATCCGGGAGATGCTGGCAGAGGGTGCCAAAGCCAGCAGCACTTCTGCCAAGCTGAAGGCTCTTGCCTGGGTTATGTTAGAAGGCAGTGGCATTTCCCAACAGAACCCCCTAAGAGACGAGTTGCCCCCCCAGAATAGGCTGAGCTCTTGGTATTTCAAACTAATACAAGTATGACAGGGTATCAGGTACAACCCTGGACAGAGGAAGGAAACACAGACATTGAAATCTGGTTCCCAAGAAAAGCTTCTGGTTGGAGATTTGTTGCACACCCCTCCTTGTTTCCTAACTGCAGCTGAAATATCTAAGGTTTACTTTTGTGGAAAATACTGATGTCCTTCTTGGGAGCTCCCTATCCACAGTGGATGCCCACAGCAAAAGCCTGGGCAGTTCAGTGCCAAGGGAGTCAGCTCTTGAGTATACAGGACGCTGGTGCTCTGATCTCGGGCTCAAATGGCCAAAAGCTAAAAAAATGGGGAACATGTGACTAAGAGTTTAAAACTGCTGTGGTTCTGTGGGGTAAACATTATTTTTAATGTAATGGGTATATTTTCGTGGGCAGTGCACATTCTGAGAAGTTCCCATATGAGTTCACTTACCACAAGTCATGACTTTGTTCTGATGCAACATATTAGACAAACAGAGCACATACAAAATCTGTAGCGAGAGAGGGCTATCCTGTAACTGGCTTTACAATAAAGGAAAGAAGTAATAGGAACACCAAAACAACTCTTTAAAAGTCTCATAAAGCAAACCAGACTGAAAATCGTTAGTGATAATACCAAAGTAATTCCAGTTTAACTCCRTTACACTGAGAAATTACCAATAAATGACAAAGAAGTGCTTGCTGCACACCAGAAAGCTCAGATAACAACAGATTTAGTCAGCTTTTCTTGCATTATCTATGTACAATACTGCCCAGCCTCTTAATGGAAGTAAGGTTTGAAGCTGATTTTGCTTTGTTCCAAACAATAGTACCTCCTCTTGGTGTGGCATGATTGCTAGGTATTTTTTCCCTGAATATTCACAGTCAGTTCCTTTTACCTTTACATTTAAAGATGTTATGGATAAATACAATGTTCCATGAAATTTTATTGTAGAATCTGTGAGTACATTTGGGCTCACACATTCCCTGGTTGACAGTGGAATATATTTGTTTGAGGTTCAGTAGTCACCAACATTTTTCACTTATTACCTGTCGGCAGATTTGTTTGCACTGTACCATAGGCTGTGAGTGAATGCCTGTTTTACATTTTCTGAGAGGCTGTGTGTTTATTTTAGCACACCTGTACACACTGTCAAGAACCCAGATTCAGCTGGAAATTTCTTTCAACATCAATGGGTTTTTCTTTGTTTCCTTTTTTTTTTGTAACAGTTCAGAAAAACCCACAAGAGCACAGCAGTATAAAACGGGCATACATAAGCACATGTATCTAGTCAAGACCAAGCTCCTAAAAGCATTCAGAAGGAAACAAAGAGACAAGGCTACTCTTGAATCAAATTGCAACTCCTTTCAACAGTGTTAGCAAATACTTTTCTGAAATACGAATATTTCCCCCTTTTCCAGGACCATTTTAAAAATGTTTAGTTCTGCTCTGAAGATTGCCTGATATTACATCTAATTTACCCAAAATCTAATCTCTCCATCACAGATGTCACATGTTTGCTCTAATCTGAACTTGAAAAGGCTGCTCTTGTGTGTGTGTGTGTGTGTGCAGACACACACGCGTGTGCGTGTGTAGGTAAGGGAACATGACCAGGAAGGCAACTGGATAATCAAGCAGCTGGAAAATAGGTCTAACAGTCCTTAGTCAGACGTTTGCCATTTCCCATCACCCTCCCCACTGCCACCAGAGCCCCCGGGGACCCGTCAGAGCAGTTCCCCCACATTGCTGGGAGCAAAGCTTATCTACCACAGACTGCCAGGAAAACTTGCCTCCAGGCTGGGGGAGTGTCAAGACCTGTGACGGGAAGCCCACACAGAACCTTGTGACTCCAACCAAGGGTTCAAACCAGGATGTAAACAGAAACTGGTGACGAAATCCAACTCTGAATTTGGTAGTTAGTGTRAGTGGCATAACCTAACGCTGGTCAAAAACTGGTCCTTGGAAGCTGAGTGCCCTTTAGGGATGCTAATAACACCAAGATCATGTGTTTGATCCCTGTATGGGCCATTCACTTAAGCATTGCAGTCGATGATCCTTGTGGGTCCCTTCCAACTCAGAATATTCTCTGATTCTGTGATTCTGTGACATGTACAGAAGCTGACTCTGGAGGGCAGGGCTTTCCTGTCATCACTCGGGAATCACCCTGCTGAAATGGAGCAGATGGGCATGAACCTGGGTAGGCTTTTGGTGAAGAGGTCCTGTTCATGAGGGTAGCTGTGCAGTGACACAGCACCAGATGCCTGTAGCTACAGTCATCCTCAGGGAGCAAGGATCTGTCTGGCCCTATCAGAGGGTGACTAGGCAGTGACTCTTCTCGGAATGGGGTTAATCCTCTTTAAGCTTCTGATTTTGGCCCAAATCTTGCTTGATGACTTCACTGGCACCACATAATTTTCAGTCCACTGGGCTAAACACGGGGGGAACTGTAGTATCTCAAAAAGCTGCCGCACATTGAGGCAGCCATTTCCAATATCAAGGTCTTGGTACTGCCCTAGTTGCTTCCCAGGTGCTGGGGAATGGGGAAGCAGAGAGCAGTGGCTGGTGGCTGCTCAGAGAGAGTTCGTGTGACCTGCCCTAACCTCCAGTACAGATGTCATCCATAGGTGGGCTGTGATAGATCATGTGTAGGGAAGGCACTTGAAGCAATCTTCATGTTAAATGAAGATTTTTTTTTTTCCCCTGTAATTACCAATTATCATAACAAAGAAACTGAAGGGGCTGATCAGATTTGTATTGAGAACAGTTTTGTTTCCACCTCTTTTCTCTTGTCTTGGGAATAAAACATGCGAAGTACCAGGGAAGAAACTTTCTTACAAATTGTTGAATTATAACGAAGTATTTCAGAGGTTACTTATATATCTATGTATACATATATATATATATATATATATATGTAGGAAAGCACAGAAAAGCATCAAGTTGACAGACACCATTTGTCTTACCTTATGACTAACAACCCCCTGAAAAGTGACACACTGTGTCTTTTTCCTTTCCTGTATTTTGCCATTATAATTTCTCTCACACTCAACCACCTGCCCCTGCAAGCCAAGTTAACGAGTCAAAATCTTGAGTTCCTGAAAGAATCCTAATCATTGTGCCCCACCTCTTGGGGCAGACAGTGAGACACTTGCACTCTGTGATATCCTTTGGGTTTTATCCCAATTAGTATACGAGCGGTAATGTCAGAGTGCTGCAAACACAAATCAGGAAATACCTTCTTCTTTTTCTTCTGCTTTACTTGTGATGAAAGCAGTCCCAGTCTCCACCTTGACCACTCTTAGGACCTATGTAATACAGCACATGTGCTGTGGAGCTGCTGCGTGCTGGCTGCCAGTTCTGGTTTTCTGGAAGTGTCGCATCCACTGCATGGATGCACAGTAGCCATGCAAGCCACTGGTGGGGTTTTGTGACAAGGTTTTGGTAGCAGGGTTGCAAGCACTGACTTCCCACGTGATGCAACCAGCTGGGCTCTCRGAAGGGTCAGGAACCTGGAGGATCTTGGTGTCTTTGGCCAAGCCAGGTGAAGTCCAGAAACACTGAACTGTGATGTTGTAACAGCCCCTCCATCTAGATTCTTTAGAAAGAAGAAAGAAAAGCATATATGCAAAGAAACATGGGTGAACATGCATTTTTGTAACCTGCAGCTTTTTTCTACTGTCTTCACTTCTTTATCCCTGACACATTCAAGCTGCTTCAAGGATTTCTTTCCTTTTCCATCCCTGACTTTTCCATTTCACTTTGTAGGTAATTTTAGGCCCACAAACTGGTTTCCTTTTTTCGATCTAACATTCAATATAACTTCAAAGCATTCAATTAAGTTTCTGTCCTTATCTTCTTCTCTACCTTGCCAGTTGGCCATGTTTGTTCCAGGCTTTTCTAACTTCTCACGGGTGTCCTGCTCTCCCTGCCACTTCTTACACTGGCGATGAAAATTAACTCCTGCCATGTACCTTACCTTTTTTCTCCCTCTCCTCTCCTCTCCTCTCCTCTCCTCTCCTCTCCTCTCCTCTCCTCTCCTCTCCTCTCCTCT